>OX424557.1:21430797-21924288 GCA_949152475.1 Terebella lapidaria | reverse complement strand
GTGAACAAAAAAACTGTGACACAACACCAAAAACTGTGAAGAAACACCATAAATTTCTCCGGTAACCCTTTGAGTCCATGGGTTTATTTTTATGTTTGGTTACGGACACTGTAGAATGCTGGGAGAAACATGTGCCTCTCCGTCATGCTGTTCTGATGGTCAAACTACAGGGTTGACATTTAATAATGGACTATATATATTTTTTTCTTTCATCAATTTTTTTTTTCAGTTTTAATTTGCAAGAAATTTGTGTTGCCTGGCGTTCATAAGCATCTAACCTCATACTTAGTGCATTCTATATCTTGTATTTTCAATCTGGTAAACACCGTGATCCAGAACAAACAACCCAACGCCAAATTGTGTCAACAATAGATTTATAATTTATATTTTCAAATTTAATATCTCAACAACACGCAACAGCAAATGCATGGGAATTTACAATATTGGGCGACATTATGCCATCTATCGCCAACAATGTTCAGTATTGCGTGTGACCTCCCCTGGCTACTTGTAGCGCCGTCACACGGCGGAGCATACCCTAAGAAGGGTCCTCAAGGTGTTCAGGGGTATATTGGCCCAATGGGGTACATTATCGTATGGTACAAATTGTTTGTGTCTTCTGTAAATAGACCCACGTTACCATATACAGGCATTCCAATTTTCACAGTTTAATCATGCATGACTAAAATTAATCGATATTCATAGAACACGCCAGTAAGGCGACTAAAATGTGTTAACAGTACTGACTTTGTTATGCATGGAAGGTTTTCCCAGAAGAGGGCATAAAATGCAACGTGGGTCTTCACTGAAAGACTTCAATGAATTTGGAAAAGGCGTAGGTACCCCAGTCATCCACACTGGTTGGTTGTCGAACCAGGTTGTTGATCCGACGGGTTACTTCAGCCCATAGGTTCTCTATGGGGTAAATATCTGGTGAACACACTAGCCATGGCAAGGGCTCAACTCACTGATCTTTGGTCTAGGATGCGTATGTACTGGTGTTGATTTAGATTACCGACCAAGATCACTAGGTCACTTTTTCCACCTGCGTGGAAAGCTCCCCATATGGTTATCCCACCGCCTCCAGCCTGCACCCTGCGTAGTATACAGGCGTCATGGTAAAGCTCTTCGAACTCGAATGCGTCCATCATGGCGTTACACCACAAATCTCGCCTCGTCACTAAATATGACATGATTCCAATGATGTGGTCCGAGATGGCAGTGATCCCTGGCCCACTGCAGACGTCGTTCGTGATGTGTTTGACTCGGCAGGGGTTTCCTTAGTGGTCTCCTGGCACGATACCCTACTCGAACCAATCGGCTGTTCACTAGTGTTCTGGGTACGCCTACACCTATGGATCTCTGCCACTGTACTCTCAAGGCCCACCAGTACACAGGATCAACAAGGAGTAGGCACACTTGTCTCGGCGTTCCTCCTCAGGATCTTGCTGACCTCTCCCTGTGTGATGTTGTTTTACGTCGCAGGGCAACCACTCCGTCCAACTACCGCACTTAATTGACGCACCATAAATTTCGTAGCTCCAAGTCAAGGAGATCCTGGGATATGCACATGAATTGGACTCGTGAAACTCATAGAAGAGTCATATCAATTTGAATGCAATACATACTATTAAAACTTCAAGTAGTGTACATTCAAATCGTGTTCTTACTTCCGATGACTTGCGCGGGAATAAGTGATATGCATTATAGTCACAAGACAAAAGGTTAGATGGGTTAATTTCACTTCATACACTTCAGTGATTTTGAGTGACATGGCGTTGAACCGATTGATCCTCAACGGAAATTGAAGAAACTTTACTGCCAAGAAATTTTACATTTCTCTCCATTAGAGTGCACCAATTATATATTCGTCTTCAGTGTGTTGCCCACGTCCTTTCCCTTTTTCCATAATAGCAGTATTCATATCTTTCCATATCTTCGTCCGTGTCATTGAGTGCTCATATTTTGTTCTCAGGACTGAATGTTACGTGGTGCGTATAATGAACAATGCAGTCAGTGGTTTTCTTCATTATGAAAGGTACCCTCAATCCAGTCCCCGTGTTTCAAACCTCCATAATGAGTCAAGTGGAAGGGAATCGATGGAAGATATTGCAAGTCTTGACATATTTTCAAGATTATTATCAGTATGCATCGATTCGTGTTCCTGGATGTTCAGAGTTGCCGCCTCTTGCAAAACGTTTGTTAATTATTCACGTGATATTTGTAATTTAGTGCATTGTTATTTTGTCCAAAAAAAAACTTAGTCAAACACTATTGTGTTTGCTGTTCAGTCAATTTTTGTACGTGTATCATACTTGTTATATATGGTCGCACATAATGTATGATAGAAACATAAACAAGCCTGTAACGATAAGGAACCTGTAATGACTTCCTGACTTGTCGCCACAATATGTTACCATTGACTCTACTTAGAGGTCAATGATACTCTAGCGGAGAATTACACTTGTTCCCTGGCAGTTGGCCTTGATTGGTGGAGAGTACATTACACCTGGAAAGCAATTTGTAATTCAGGTTTCCCCTCGTGTGATCCACTATAAGATAAAATCACACTCCAGTTATGATAGGTTATGCACAATGGACTCTGTAACGCTATCATTAGTAGTAGGAAAGAAAATAAAATAATGTAGTGTTCGGCAGCTGGGATGTTACACCGTCCACCTCACAACAAATCACCCTATGAACTGCCTACATATGTATACAGCTAATCAATGCTGTGGAATTCATTGACAAAAATTCTGCTGAGGAATTATGATGAAATTCTTACTTTACAATAAATAAAAATAATACTGTCCATCTATGTGTTCGACAAAAGTTGTCACTTCTCTGCCATGAACGAGAGCTTACGAGAGCTACGAGATAATTATTCGATTCTAAACTCATTATTTATAACTGGACGATGGACATACATGTATCATTATGATGTTTAGTTGATACAGTCAGTATCAATTTGACGTTCAGTTGATACTGTGGAGGAAGTGATGTTCTAAGATTTATATTATTATAAGATTCCTAATACAATTATATTTCTTAGACCTAAACCAACTTTGAAAAATCGTATGATTTCAAATAAAATAAGAACTGGTTTGTTCAAGCGGTATCTCTTCTCTGATAACGCTTATCTTTCTATATTTGGGTATTTTACTGTCTTGGTATACAAGCATACCCTGGCCCAAACTCGAAATGATTGATCAAGACACAAGAGTATAGATCTGCAAATATTACCACTAACACGGAACCATTACGCTGAAACGAGCATATTCTCCAGAGATAACAAGTATAAATGTTTGCTCAAACAAAGAGAGCAAAGAGAGAGGAAAGACGTAACACAATTGAAAATAAATGTAGATTCATGGTGGGTGTTCACTCCTTCCGCATTATTCATGATTCATGTTTCAGGATGTTTCAGAATGTTTTCGTATAATTATAAGTGTAGTTTTGTTTCCTATGGCTTTGATTTAGCTAATTCTCGTGTTCGCAAAGTTGCTGGCGTTGCACTCGTCAAAACGCGGACAAGTCTTCTTATTTACTAACTTTGTACATCATTCTTTGAAATCAGTCTGACAAGTGGAACCAGATTATAACGATGTACGCAAACTTCTCATTTAGTACAAGAGTTAGATGTTGTTTTCATATAGCACTGGACTTAGGTGTTGTTTCCATATAGCACTAGACTTAGGTGTTGTTTTCATATAGCACTGGACTTAGGTGTTGTTTTCATATAGCACTAGACTTAGGTGTTGTTTTGCTCAGCGTATCAGATCATGCAGATAATGCACATTATTTTGGGGGGGATGAAACTGTCAAATTAATTAGGTTCTTGAGTAGGAGATCTTATTTATTTCAAGTTACATTCATAGTAACACAGCAAATGTTTTGCTTCTGTGCAGAGGTACTGCAGGAAACAGCGCACGTTCGAGTAATGTAGCACAGTGTAGTGTAAAACGAATCTTGGTAATTACTGGAATAGTTGGTTTCATGTACATGCACATGCACATCAGGTGAATCTAGTTTCATGGTTTCTGAGGATTCTGGACACTGGATGCGGACGCGGATACTGTAAAGAGCAGCATTAAAAACATCGACAAGTATCCAAATATATACAAAGTCATGCAAGATCGTGTGGGATCGCCGGCTGACAAATTACACCCCGCTGTGCTACATTACAATATATCCCTATCTGAAATGTACATATTGAAATAATTATGACTCACCTATTTAATCGAGTATTTAGTTCTTTCTCAGCCATAGCAAACCGTCAGACACGTAAAGAAATGAAAATGTTTTAGACTGCAATTCAAGGCAATACAAATATTGCATAACTTCAAAATTCCGTTAGTTGTATCGAGGTCCAGAATTCCGTGTGAATGTTATAATATATTTACATTCAAGATTTAGTTTTGCGCTGTAATCCCGGATTTATTTGCCTTTTTCTCTTGCTATTTTGATCTGTCTGCTGCCCAGGATCTGAGACTGAAGGGTGGAGGCTTTTAGACCTGTCAACTAAATTTTTTGGTAAATCGCATAACACACACAAACTGTTTTTATTCCGTTGCTTCAAACTCTTTATTGGCGAGAATCGCTCACATAGATTGATGTCACGAGAACAGTTCAGGAAATCAATTTTAATCTTATCTCAATTCTCACCACAATTAGCATACTTAAATTGTTAGCCCGTGTTCACCTCTAGTGATTTATAATTATATTTCAATATCACTACATTAAACACTAAACTAATTCACAGAATTACTGATACCGAGACATTATCAGATATCAACGAGATCATAATGGTAGTGAAATGCACTTCTCAGTATCTAAGATAATCCCATGACAGTTTTGTGTAATTAAGTATTCTTCCTCATACTCCCATAGCAACAAACCACTTACTTTCGGTGCTGTTGACTGATCATCCGATGTCGTCTGTTCACACCAGATACGACATCGGCTGGCACACAACCGAGATGTGTTCTTGTAACGTGGAAAACATGTGCAGTTCGAAGGTCACATATATTGTTGATAATGACCCATTATGCCATTGACCTTCCACGATGAATAAGGACTGAACACTGTATATGAAAAGTAAACGTTCTATTTAATCGCAGGTACTTACCTCTATTGTTTTGGCCTTTTGTGTGAGTAATTGTCAAACTGCGAATTGATTGTTTGTGAAATTCAGCATCATTGCATTGGTATCATTACTCACTGGCCGGACTCTCAAATGGGAATAGAAATTCAAACTATGCTTTTTTCCACAAATGATTTGAATATAATATAACACACGTCAGGTGGATAACAAAAATTAAGAAAATTCCATATCCAAAAAGACCGACAGTACTATGAAGATGTACGTTCTGTCTGTTTGTGGTTTGGTTCTAAGCAGATATAATTATGTGCTTGCACTTGACAGTAGATATGAATAATGGAGCCTTAGTGTACAAGTTAAGTTGATGTAGCGTGTTAAACTTATATTAATAATGAGCTATCGTGCATAGGGGTTTCGAATTGATCTGGGTCTGGAAATTGTTCCATTTTGATTCTGGAAAGTCTCTGATCTTGTTATTCACAGAACAGTGACTATAATTGCCGTATTTCTACAAATAAACTCGAATACACTTCCCATTCCTCACATTGGAATCGAGCTGTGCACTGCTAAGAGGCGACACATGTCTTTCACTACATTCCCTGACGCTTACTTGTTGATGGATCTCAGTCACGCGACTTCACATGACGATTGAAGGATTTTGAACATCCGTGGGAATCAGCTCGTGTTAATGGCTGCATGTTGATAATTATGGTCTTCATACTGGTGTTTCAACATGTTCAAAAACCCATATGAAATTTAGAATTTTCATTTTAAAACGAACTAAACGTTAAATTCTAAATGTGTGTTCACAGTGAAATTATTATCTAGTGTCAATATGAGATAAACACATAAATGGGATTAAATCTGTCACTTGCAAGTTTGATGTCCTCGCATGACATACACATATATCAATATATGTGTATATCTTTTGTGTGCTGGTATCTAACTATTGACACCATATTCCAGATGACACCCAAACATATTACCCTCATTTTCAAATCACTTATATTTTTTTCCCTAAATTCCCATGGCCACAACCGTTCGTTCATTGAATCTATCGATCTAATAATAACTGGTGCTATTCCACAAAGATACGTTAATTTACCATGATGTGCCAGAATCATAATGCCCTCGTGAAACTCATAGAAGCGTCATATCAATTTGAATGCAATACATAGATGTCGAAAAGGTCCATTTCATGAACTCAGCGGTGTCGTTTCCTATAATCTTCACTCTCGAGTGTAATTTTATGAACTCTCATGCTCTATTTGCGATGTTTGATGAGGACTACAATAAAAACTTCAAGTAGTGTACATTCAAATCATTTTCTTACTTCCGATGACTTGCGCGGGAATAAGTGATATGCATTATGGTCACAAGACATTAGGTTGGATGGGTTAATTTCACTTTATACACTTCAGTGATTTTGAGTGACATTGCGTTGAATCGATTGAACCTCAACGGAATTTGAACAAACTTTACTGCCAAAATTTTTTACATTTCTCTCCATTAGATTGTACCAATTATATATTAATCTTCAGTGTGTTGCCCACATGCTTTCCCTTGTTTCCATAATAGCAGTATTCATATCATTCCATATCTTCGTCCGTGTCATTGAGTGCTTCTGTTTTGCTCTCCGGACTGAATGCTATGTGGTGCGTATAATGAACAATGCAGTCAGTGGTTTTCTTCATTTTGAAAGGTTCTCTCAATCCAGTCTCCGTGTTTCAAACCTCCATAATAAGTCAAGTGGAAAGGAATCGATGGAAGATTTTGCCATCTTTCCAAGATTATTACCTGGATGCATCAATTTGTGTTCCTGGATGTTTAGAAATTGCCGCCTCTTGCAAAACGTTTGTTAATTGTTCACATGATATTTGTAATTTAGTGGATTGTTATTTTGTCCCAAAAAAAACTTAGTCAAACACTATTGTGTTTGCTGTTCAGTCAATTTTTGTACGTGTATCATACTTGTTATATATGGTCGCACATAATGTATGATAGAAACATAAACAAGCCTGTAACGATAAGGAACCTGTAATGACTTCCTGACTTGTCGCCACAATATGTTACCATTGACTCTACTTAGAGGTCAATGATACTCTAGCGGAGAATTACACTTGTTCCCTGGCAGTTGGCCTTGATTGGTGGAGAGTACATTACACCTGGAAAGCAATTTGTAATTCAGGTTTCCCCTCGTGTGATCCACTATAAGATAAAATCACACTCCAGTTATGATAGGTTATGCACAATGGACTCTGTAACGCTATCATTAGTAGTAGGAAAGAAAATAAAATAATGTAGTGTTCGGCAGCTGGGATGTTACACCGTCCACCTCACAACAAATCACCCTATGAACTGCCTACATATGTATACAGCTAATCAATGCTGTGGAATTCATTGACAAAAATTCTGCTGAGGAATTATGATGAAATTCTTACTTTACAATAAATAAAAATAATACTGTCCATCTATGTGTTCGACAAAAGTTGTCACTTCTCTGCCATGAACGAGAGCTTACGAGAGCTACGAGATAATTATTCGATTCTAAACTCATTATTTATAACTGGACGATGGACATACATGTATCATTATGATGTTTAGTTGATACAGTCAGTATCAATTTGACGTTCAGTTGATACTGTGGAGGAAGTGATGTTCTAAGATTTATATTATTATAAGATTCCTAATACAATTATATTTCTTAGACCTAAACCAACTTTGAAAAATCGTATGATTTCAAATAAAATAAGAACTGGTTTGTTCAAGCGGTATCTCTTCTCTGATAACGCTTATCTTTCTATATTTGGGTATTTTACTGTCTTGGTATACAAGCATACCCTGGCCCAAACTCGAAATGATTGATCAAGACACAAGAGTATAGATCTGCAAATATTACCACTAACACGGAACCATTACGCTGAAACGAGCATATTCTCCAGAGATAACAAGTATAAATGTTTGCTCAAACAAAGAGAGCAAAGAGAGAGGAAAGACGTAACACAATTGAAAATAAATGTAGATTCATGGTGGGTGTTCACTCCTTCCGCATTATTCATGATTCATGTTTCAGGATGTTTCAGAATGTTTTCGTATAATTATAAGTGTAGTTTTGTTTCCTATGGCTTTGATTTAGCTAATTCTCGTGTTCGCAAAGTTGCTGGCGTTGCACTCGTCAAAACGCGGACAAGTCTTCTTATTTACTAACTTTGTACATCATTCTTTGAAATCAGTCTGACAAGTGGAACCAGATTATAACGATGTACGCAAACTTCTCATTTAGTACAAGAGTTAGATGTTGTTTTCATATAGCACTGGACTTAGGTGTTGTTTCCATATAGCACTAGACTTAGGTGTTGTTTTCATATAGCACTGGACTTAGGTGTTGTTTTCATATAGCACTAGACTTAGGTGTTGTTTTGCTCAGCGTATCAGATCATGCAGATAATGCACATTATTTTGGGGGGGATGAAACTGTCAAATTAATTAGGTTCTTGAGTAGGAGATCTTATTTATTTCAAGTTACATTCATAGTAACACAGCAAATGTTTTGCTTCTGTGCAGAGGTACTGCAGGAAACAGCGCACGTTCGAGTAATGTAGCACAGTGTAGTGTAAAACGAATCTTGGTAATTACTGGAATAGTTGGTTTCATGTACATGCACATGCACATCAGGTGAATCTAGTTTCATGGTTTCTGAGGATTCTGGACACTGGATGCGGACGCGGATACTGTAAAGAGCAGCATTAAAAACATCGACAAGTATCCAAATATATACAAAGTCATGCAAGATCGTGTGGGATCGCCGGCTGACAAATTACACCCCGCTGTGCTACATTACAATATATCCCTATCTGAAATGTACATATTGAAATAATTATGACTCACCTATTTAATCGAGTATTTAGTTCTTTCTCAGCCATAGCAAACCGTCAGACACGTAAAGAAATGAAAATGTTTTAGACTGCAATTCAAGGCAATACAAATATTGCATAACTTCAAAATTCCGTTAGTTGTATCGAGGTCCAGAATTCCGTGTGAATGTTATAATATATTTACATTCAAGATTTAGTTTTGCGCTGTAATCCCGGATTTATTTGCCTTTTTCTCTTGCTATTTTGATCTGTCTGCTGCCCAGGATCTGAGACTGAAGGGTGGAGGCTTTTAGACCTGTCAACTAATTTTTTTGGTAAATCGCATAACACACACAAACTGTTTTTATTCCGTTGCTTCAAACTCTTTATTGGCGAGAATCGCTCACATAGATTGATGTCACGAGAACAGTTCAGGAAATCAATTTTAATCTTATCTCAATTCTCACCACAATTAGCATACTTAAATTGTTAGCCCGTGTTCACCTCTAGTGATTTATAATTATATTTCAATATCACTACATTAAACACTAAACTAATTCACAGAATTACTGATACCGAGACATTATCAGATATCAACGAGATCATAATGGTAGTGAAATGCACTTCTCAGTATCTAAGATAATCCCATGACAGTTTTGTGTAATTAAGTATTCTTCCTCATACTCCCATAGCAACAAACCACTTACTTTCGGTGCTGTTGACTGATCATCCGATGTCGTCTGTTCACACCAGATACGACATCGGCTGGCACACAACCGAGATGTGTTCTTGTAACGTGGAAAACATGTGCAGTTCGAAGGTCACATATATTGTTGATAATGACCCATTATGCCATTGACCTTCCACGATGAATAAGGACTGAACACTGTATATGAAAAGTAAACGTTCTATTTAATCGCAGGTACTTACCTCTATTGTTTTGGCCTTTTGTGTGAGTAATTGTCAAACTGCGAATTGATTGTTTGTGAAATTCAGCATCATTGCATTGGTATCATTACTCACTGGCCGGACTCTCAAATGGGAATAGAAATTCAAACTATGCTTTTTTCCACAAATGATTTGAATATAATATAACACACGTCAGGTGGATAACAAAAATTAAGAAAATTCCATATCCAAAAAGACCGACAGTACTATGAAGATGTACGTTCTGTCTGTTTGTGGTTTGGTTCTAAGCAGATATAATTATGTGCTTGCACTTGACAGTAGATATGAATAATGGAGCCTTAGTGTACAAGTTAAGTTGATGTAGCGTGTTAAACTTATATTAATAATGAGCTATCGTGCATAGGGGTTTCGAATTGATCTGGGTCTGGAAATTGTTCCATTTTGATTCTGGAAAGTCTCTGATCTTGTTATTCACAGAACAGTGACTATAATTGCCGTATTTCTACAAATAAACTCGAATACACTTCCCATTCCTCACATTGGAATCGAGCTGTGCACTGCTAAGAGGCGACACATGTCTTTCACTACATTCCCTGACGCTTACTTGTTGATGGATCTCAGTCACGCGACTTCACATGACGATTGAAGGATTTTGAACATCCGTGGGAATCAGCTCGTGTTAATGGCTGCATGTTGATAATTATGGTCTTCATACTGGTGTTTCAACATGTTCAAAAACCCATATGAAATTTAGAATTTTCATTTTAAAACGAACTAAACGTTAAATTCTAAATGTGTGTTCACAGTGAAATTATTATCTAGTGTCAATATGAGATAAACACATAAATGGGATTAAATCTGTCACTTGCAAGTTTGATGTCCTCGCATGACATACACATATATCAATATATGTGTATATCTTTTGTGTGCTGGTATCTAACTATTGACACCATATTCCAGATGACACCCAAACATATTACCCTCATTTTCAAATCACTTATATTTTTTTCCCTAAATTCCCATGGCCACAACCGTTCGTTCATTGAATCTATCGATCTAATAATAACTGGTGCTATTCCACAAAGATACGTTAATTTACCATGATGTGCCAGAATCATAATGCCCTCGTGAAACTCATAGAAGCGTCATATCAATTTGAATGCAATACATAGATGTCGAAAAGGTCCATTTCATGAACTCAGCGGTGTCGTTTCCTATAATCTTCACTCTCGGGTGTAATTTTATGAACTCTCATGCTCTATTTGCGATGTTTGATGAGGACTACAATAAAAACTTCAAGTAGTGTACATTCAAATCATTTTCTTACTTCCGATGACTTGCGCGGGAATAAGTGATATGCATTATGGTCACAAGACATTAGGTTGGATGGGTTAATTTCACTTTATACACTTCAGTGATTTTGAGTGACATTGCGTTGAATCGATTGAACCTCAACGGAATTTGAACAAACTTTACTGCCAAAATTTTTTACATTTCTCTCCATTAGATTGTACCAATTATATATTAATCTTCAGTGTGTTGCCCACATGCTTTCCCTTGTTTCCATAATAGCAGTATTCATATCATTCCATATCTTCGTCCGTGTCATTGAGTGCTTCTGTTTTGCTCTCCGGACTGAATGCTATGTGGTGCGTATAATGAACAATGCAGTCAGTGGTTTTCTTCATTTTGAAAGGTTCTCTCAATCCAGTCTCCGTGTTTCAAACCTCCATAATAAGTCAAGTGGAAAGGAATCGATGGAAGATTTTGCCATCTTTCCAAGATTATTACCTGGATGCATCAATTTGTGTTCCTGGATGTTTAGAAATTGCCGCCTCTTGCAAAACGTTTGTTAATTGTTCACATGATATTTGTAATTTAGTGGATTGTTATTTTGTCCCAAAAAAAACTTAGTCAAACACTATTGTGTTTGCTGTTCAGTCAATTTTTGTACGTGTATCATACTTGTTATATATGGTCGCACATAATGTATGATAGAAACATAAACAAGCCTGTAACGATAAAGAACCCGTAATGCCTTCCAGACATGTCGCCACAATATGTTACCATTGGCTCTACTTAGAGGTCAATGATACTCTATGGGAGAATTACACTCGTTCCCTGGCAGTTGGCCTTGATTGGTGGAGAGTACATTACACCTGGAAAGCAATTTGTAATTCAGGTGTCCCCTCGTGTTGTCCACTATAAGATAAAATCACACTCCAGGTTACGCTCAATGGACTCTTTGTAACGTTATCATTAGGAGAGAAAATAATTCACGGTATACCTGACAAAGATTCCACAACAAGAGTATGTAGTGTGTTCGGCGGCGGGATGTGACACAACAAATCACCCTATGAAATGCCTACATATGTATACAGCTAATCGATGCTGTGGAATTCATTGACAAAAATTTTGCTGAGGAATTATCATGATGAAATTCTTACTTTACAATAAATAAAAATAATACTGTCCATCATTCTATGTGTTCGACAAAAGTTGTCACTTCTCTGCCATGAACGAGAGCTTACGAGAGCTACGAGATAATTATTTGATTCTAAACTCATTATTTATAACTGGACGATGGACATACATGTATCATTATGATGTTTAGTTGATACTGTCAGTATCAATTTGACGTTCAGTTGATACTGTGGAGGAATTGATGTTCTAAGATTTATATTATTATAAGATTCATAATACAATTATATTCCTTAGACCTAAACCAACTTTGAAAAATTGTATGATTTCAAATAAAATAAGAACTGGCTTGTTCAAGCGTTATCGCTTCTCTGATAACGCTTATCTTTCTATATTTGGGTATTTTACTGTATTGATATACAAGCATACCCTGGCCCAAACTCGAAATGATTGATCAAGACACAAGAGTATAGATCTGCAAATATTGCCACTAACACGGAACCATTACGCTGAAACGAACATATTCTGCAGAGATAACAAGTATAAATGTTTGCTCAAACGAGCAAAGAGAGAGGAAAGACATAACACAATTGAAAATAAATGTAGATTCATGGTGGGTGTTGACTCATTCCGCATTATGCATGATTTATGTTTCAGGATGTTTCAGAACGTTTTCGTATAATTATAAGTGTAGTTTTCCTATGGCTTTCCTCTTGCTGATTCTCATGTTTGCAAAGTTGCCGGCGATGCACTCGTCAAAACGCGGACAAGTCTTCCTATTTACTAACTTTGAACATCACTCTTTGAAGTCAGTCTGACAAGTGGAACCAGATTATAATGATGAACACAAACTCTTCTTTCAGTACTGGAGTTAGGTGTTGTTTTCATATAGCACTAGACTTAGTATTGTTTTCATATAGCACTAGACTTAGGTGTTGTTTTGTTCAGCGTATCAGAACATGCAGTTAATGCACATTATTTTGGGGGGATGAAAATGTCAAATTGATTACGTTTTTGAGTAGGAGATCTTATTCATTTCAAGTTACATTCATAGTAACACAGCAAATGTTTTGCTTCTGTGCAGAGGTACTGCAGGAAACAGCGCACGTTCGAGTAATGTAGCACAGTGTAGTGTAAAACGAATCTTAGTAATTACTGGAATAGTTGCTTTCATGTACACGCACATGAAAATATCAGGTGGATCTAGTTTCATGGTTTCTGAGGATTCTGGACACTGGACGCGGATACTGCAAAGAGCAGCATTGAAAACATCGACAAGTATGGAACATTCCAGTCGATCAAAACTCAGTATCCAAATACATACAAAGTCTTGCAAGATCGTGTGGGATTGCCGGGTGACAAATTACACCCCGCTGTGCTACAATATTTAATATCCAATCTGAAATGTACATATTGAAATAATTATGACTTACCTATTTAATTTAGTATTTAGTTCTTTCTCAGCCATAGAAAACCGCCAGACATGTAAAGAAATCAGACTGTGTTTTAGACTGCAATTCAAGACAATACGAATATTGCATAACTTTAAAATTCCGTTAGTTTGTGTCGAGGTCCAGGATTCCGTGTAAAAGTTATAATATGTTTACATTCCTGATTTAGTTTTGCGCTGTAATCCCTGATTTATTTGCCTTTTTATCTTGCTACTCTGATCTGTCTGCTGCCCAGGATCTGGGACTGAAGGGTGGAGGCTTTTAGGCCTGTCAACTAAATTCTCAGGTGAATTGCATAACACACACAAACTTATGGAAAAGCACTGCTTTTACATTCAGCTGTTTTTATTCCGTTGCTTCAAACTCTTTTTTTGGCGAGAATCACTCACATAGATTGATGTCACGAGAACAGTTCAGTAAATCAATTTTAATCTTACATCAATTATCACCACAATTAGCATACTTAAATTGTTAGCCCGTGTCCACCTCTAGTGATTTATAATGATATTTCAATATCACTACATGAAACACTAAACTTATTTACAGAATTACTGATAATGAGACATTATCGGATAACAACGAGATCATAACGGTAGTGAAATGCACTTCTCAGTATCTAAGATAATCCCATGACAGTTTTGTGTAATTAAGTATTCTTCCTCATACTCCCATAGCAACAAACCACTTACTTTGGGTGCTGTTGACTGATCATCGGATGCCGCCTGTTCACACCAGATACGACATCGGCTTGCACACAACCGAGATTCTTGTAACGTGGAAAACATGTGCAGTTCGAAGGTCACAAATATTGTTGATAATGCAGATGTCATTGACCTTCCACGGTGAATAAGGTTTGAACATTGTACATAAAAAGTAAACGTTCTATTTAATCGCAGGTACTTACTTCTTTTGTTCTGGCCTTTTGTATGAGTAATTATCAAACTGCGAATTGATTGTTTGTGACATTCAGCATCATTGCATTGGTATCATTACTCACTGGCCGGACTCTCAAATGGGAATAGAAATTCAAATTATGCTTTTTTTTCCACAAATGATTTGAATATAACATAACACACGTCAGGTGGATAACAAAAATTAAGAAAATCCCATACCCAAAAAGACCGACAGTACTATGAAAGATGTACGTTCTGTCTTTTTTCTGTGGTTTTTGTGGTTTGGTTTTAAACAGATATAGTTATGTGCTTGCATTACTGGCAGTGAAAATAATCAGTGTTTATGGCCATTACAACGGTGTTTGCTATTCATAATAAACTGATCATCCGTTTTGCATAAAATATTTGTGCATTAAAGTTCTAGTATAGTGCAAATATGATGTGAATTTATCTGAAAGATCTCATAGATCTGAGCAAAATGGTTTTTACGGTACGTAAATATCACAATCCGTTCAAAAGTTACAGCACTTTAAACACTGAAATCGGCAAATTTGCTTTTTTCAAAACAATTTAGCTAATTATTATGCAATTGAAATATTAGTGAGGTCATCGTGGAAAGCTGTTTTAATTAGGTACTTTAATATGTATTATTCATTAAATTAATGTTATGCTTATTCATCAAAAGTTATTCAATACAGGTTTCAATATGAATAATCAGTGTTTTCACTTTTTCCGTTGTTGACAAGGTAACCAGTGACCCGGTTTGACCCATAGCAACCATCAGAAACCCACTCAGAACATGGTATGCACAAATAAAAATGGTGCCAACTTGAGCTCTATATTAATTGAATTCATAAATATTCGACAGAAAGTCTGGGGATAGATTGACTTGGCAGTTAACGGCCATGGCAACCATGGGTAATTACGGCTATAGGGAACAACTGGTAGCCATAGCAGCAGTATAGGTTTTGTGGATATTAACTATGGATGGTACATAATATTGATATGCACTAGTCATATCGTCAAAACCTTCAATAATAACCAGATACTGCTGTATACATGGTGTTTTTTTCTGCCAGCGGTCGTTTCACGGAGGCCGAGCTTGCGATGGATCCGCGAATTGACCAAGGACAGAATAAAACTATGTATAGGACGGTATTTAATTTATTATATAGCTAATATCTGGTTACATTTATCTTTTCTGTTTATCGACAGATTATTTTATTGGAATTTATTCGTTAAAATGCAGGAAATAGCAATCAAAGTGTAAGGCCCGCTTTCCATTGCAGCGTTTCTGGGCTCGTTTCCGCCCGCGGAAACGTCAGGCCAAGGGCGTCTTGCCCCCCCCCCCCCCCCCCCAAAAAAAAGGAAAAAGAGAAGAAGAAAAAAAAGGAAAAGGGGGAAAAAGAGGGGAGCAAGTGTCTTCAAGATAAATTACACCGGGAAGTAGCTTCAACTTCTGGGGCCCCGTGTCGCAAGCAGTGTATTCACTCTATAGCCAACCCACCTGTTCTCAGTGAAAGCACTTTATGCCCTTCACCTTCTACAAATGATTTGACAGCATTGAATGACCAAATGCACTTAATCCTTTGATGGGGTCTAAAACCAAATAATATTGTCATATTTTGTTTCAACTGCAGTGATCATGCATTTATGGGAGTTAAGTAATACTTGATAGTTAGACCCAGGAGAGCTCTGGGATGCTGTATTAGGCACGCGAATACCGCTACCTTATGGGGCCCTTGAGCGGGCCCCAGACCCCCGGCCGACAGGGGCTTGCTTCAACTTGCTTAACGACATTTCACAACTAGGCCTTCCCTTGGACCAAAGAAAACCTATAAAACACACCACTCCAAAAACCTTCAGCTTCTGAGACTCTCAAGCGGGTCCCAGATCCTCGGTCTTCACCACCTCGCTTACCGACATTTCATATCTTGGCACTCCTTCGGAACCCTGGATTCACCTAAGATCAGATATTCATAAACTCTCCAAGGCCATGGAAATTGGAACAAGTAGAACGCTAGAACACATCATTGGGGATGCATAAACCTTTGATCAGCGTGTGGGGCCCTTAAGCAGGCCCCAGACCCCCGACCGACAGGGGCTTGCTTCACCTGGCTTAGTAACATTTCACAAAATGGGTCTTCCCTCAAATACCAGATCTGCTCCGAATTAGCCATGCAAAAACTCTCAGAGGAATGGGGAATGGACCAAAGGAAACCTCTAGAAAAACACTGGGTATGCATATCTTTTCAGCTGCTGGGGCCCCAGACCCTCGGCCTTCCTAACTCGCTTCGCGACATTTCACATCTTGGTCCTCCTTCAGAACTCTCGATCTGCCCCAGAAGAAGTAAGAGAAAGCTAAAAAAAAAAAAGCTAAGGAATTAAACTATGGCTTATATCAGCCACGGTAACAACAAGATTACTAGAAATACAATGAGATAATATAATCTGCATGTAACAAAACGTATTTACAATATTTTAGATCCCGAGTCAACAATAAACGAAAAAGGAATAGTGATTCGTCATCCACGCTTGGTACAAGTAAATATCACTCGCAGTTGCCAGCCCAACACAGTCGACCAAAGAAATCGAGAAACAACAAGATGGAAAGTTTATTGGCCAGACTGGAGGAGGATTACAATGAAGACGGGGGGGGGGTGAATGGTCAAACTGGAACAAGAACTAAACTCAAGAGTATTGGCAGCTTTTATGTCATGATGGGGGAAAAATGGCTGCCTTCCCTCGCAAGGATCATATCTGGATGGAAAGTCAAATATGAAACTTGTATATGCAACTAGAAAATCAGACTGATGAACCATCGAAGAGATCTTCTCAAGCACAACAAAACACATCGACGTCGTCATGTTCAACTCCATTCCTGGTACCCCAAGCACCTCAACCACAGTATTGTACGTTGACCCCAGTTCAACATCAAAGCAGAGGACCCTACCCTTAGTAAATAATGTGTGCATCCCTTCTATTTGGTAGTGGGTATTGTTGGGTACTGCAATTGTTAATGGTTGTATACTTATTTACTTACTGGTTTCTTGTGTCTCGTTTTGTATAATAACTTAACAATTCCTAATTAAACATGTTGTGCATATGTTGTTATGAACTGTTGTTATGAACCGAAATGATGTACACTGAAATGAAATAGTATTATATAGCCTTATTCAATACATACATACCTCATACAAATGGCCAATTTCTGTTTCGTCTTTAGCGGTTCTCGCACTCGCATTTCTCTCTGTATCACAGGTCCAACAAAACGTTTTCTCGGCCGACATTCTGAAATATTCGTGGTGCCTCGCAGCATCTAGCTGCAGCTCTCTTACTAGATGATAATAAATACCATGTTCTGTTCTCTTCTTTATAATTTCATGAACCCAACATCTGTGCTTTCTTTTATGCAACGATTTGCACAATATCTCCATTATACGATTTCTATTTCTTCTCCGCCTGTACAGGTGCATCAACATTTCATGACCTTCCTCCATGTTGATCAATGTCAAATGATCATTAAACCTCGTTTGAACATTTGAACAATGATGCATGACCGTTAAATATCCATGTAAACACGCGCGTGTAGTTTTATCGAGCGGAAAAGTCGATCAATATCAGCGTTTTTTTCCGCAGGCGTGTTACCCATCAGCGGAAACGCTCTAATGGGAACGATACTATACTGTTTTTGGGGGTAAAATGACGTCACTATCCTGTTTTTCTGGCTTTATCAATATAAACGTAATTTAACCGCCATCATTTACGTCATCATTGATTATAGACGATTTTCGTTGGTGATTTGGCGCCAAAAATTTACCCCAAGTACAATGCTGCCACTTGTTGAATGAGTATATGACATGCCCCATTATGTGTGAGCGGGCCTAAGAACCTGCACAGAAAAATTGTGAATGGCGTACCAATACGAATCGACAAGTATGGGTGCCAGGCAACTTTACATTACATAGTACGTAATCTTGCGCATAGTTCCCTTATTTCAGTTAGTGAAATTTATGAATGAAAACGATCTTCGACAAATCAGAGCAGGGGTGGAATATGGATGGTTGCTAAGGTGGAATACGGGAAAAAGATTTACACTCTAGTCGATTCCTATGAATAAGACGGTGCCGTCACTCGTAGCTATATACCGGTAATAAGAATCATTATATCATGGCCTAAAATATCCTAATTGAAATTTGTTCTCCTCATGACGTCATGAATTCTTATTTGCATATTAATGAGCTGCTAAAACTTTTCAAGTGGCTTCTGTAATTCCGGAATGGCAGTTCCAAATGGCTGTAACTTTTGAACGGATAGTGATATTGATTTACCGTAAAACCATTCTGCTCGTATCAATGAGATCTTTCATATGATATAATATCATATTTGCACTTTACTAGTACTTTGAATTTTTTTCAGTTCAATTACTACATAAGTTAGCTGAGCGTTTTCTGAGTCTGAAACTAATTTGAATACCAATTGCATTTGAATGAGTTTCACATTTTTTCCCCAGCCAATGTAGAATGCTGGGGCAGATATTCCTTTACCTGCATGCTATTTTGATATTCAAACTAACAGCATCTGCAGTTGATTTCAACTGCATTCAGGACATGTCTACTAAATAATTATGTGATGCAAAAGTTTGCCCACAATACACATTACACATCAAATCAACATTGTAGATATGAAAACGTGACGTTATTGTAATGCTCTATATTCATCCTGCCATGTGTCGTGTCATTGATGTTTCCTCAGTCACGCGACTTCACATGCCGCTCAAAGGATTTAGAACATCCATGGTGATCAGCCCCTGTTGCAATTAGTGACTGCGTGTTCTCGACTGTCGTATATTCATACTGGTATTAATAATATCCATTATGAAACCGTCAATTTCTATTTAAAAACGCTCTAAACGTTGGAATCCAAATGTGTTTACGGCGAAAGTATTATGTTAAAAGTTAAATATGTGATAAACACATGAAATGGGATTTCTGCAGAAACCGATGAATTTTGTCACTTTACACTATAAGCCAATTGTCCTTGTGAAAATCACATGGTTTTGTATCACTAGGATATGTGATTTATTTTGTGCGCTTGTATCGAAATATTAACGTCATATTTTAGACGGCACCGAAAGTTATTATCCTCATCATTAAGCTAATTTTCTAAATCTTTCTTGTATAGTTTTCCAAGTCACGTTCGCGCGATATCTCGTAAATATGCCAATGTAAAAAATTATCCTTAGGGCTGAGAAAGGTTACCGGACAATATATATTTTAGATATTAGCCATTTTGTCCCGTGACCTTGAAAATAAGCTCATTGGTCAATTCCAGGTCACGAGAATATTCAGCATATCATTTCTAGTATGTCCACAGTTGACTCCTAAGCTGTAATGCTGATAATAAGTGAGATATTAGTCATTTTGTGATCTGACCTTGAAAAAGAGGTCAAAGGTCAAGATTATGAGAATATTGAGCATATAGCTTATCCCATATGCTCGCATTTGATTCCTAAGCTGTAAAGCCGAAAATAAGCAAGATATTAGCCATTTTGTTCTCTGACCTTGAAACTCAGTTCGAAGACCAAATTCAAGGTCACCAAACTATTCAGCATATGTTATTTCCTATATGTTCACTATGGATTCTTAAGCTGTATAGTCAATCATATGCAAAATATTAGCAATATTGTTCTCTGACCTTGAGATGAGGTCAAAGATCAAATTCCAGGTCACGAGAATATTCAGCATATCTCATTTCCTATATGTCCACAATTGATTTCTAATCTCTAATCTCAATATTAAGTGACATATTGACAATAATGTGTCACATTATAAACCATAGGAAAATTTCACATGGGAAAGTCCCATATGGGCCAAGTTTAGGCAAAAATGGCCCACTTCGAGCGAACTTTTGTAGCGCTTAAGGTAGTTCGCTCCAAACAGTGAGGGGAGGGGGTCAAAGAGTTTTTTTTAAATAAATAACTGTGTTAACATAATCTAGAGCTTCAAAATGATATATGTTATAGAGTAACTGTTCAGCATCCTAAAACTGAAAAGAAAATAGGGGGTCACCGTATCCGTTCTCATGGAAAACACGATGCAAGATGTGAATATGGACGAAAAAATGTGCAAAAATGCCAGAATTTATGTGATTTTAGGTCAATTTTCTTTTCAGTATTAGGATGCTGATCATTTATCCTATAAAATAATGTCATTTTGAAGAGATAATATTCAAGAAATGACTTTTGAATTTTGACTCTCCGTTACCTCCATGTTTGTAGCGGACTACGTTAAATGTTTCAAGGGAAAAAAAATTTATACTTGTCACCGTCAAGGTCCAAAATTGGCCGTTTTTCGTCAAAAATGGCCTCCATTTTGGAAAAAAAAATTCGAAAATTAAAAAACTAAAAAATTACTCCCTCTTGAATTGTTTTTAGGTATTTTTGTGCAAAATTTCAGAAAGATTCGTTCGTGAGCTTTAAAGATAAAAAATATAGACGGACGCGTCGCACGATGGACGCAACGACACGGCAATAGATCATCGGACCAAAGGGTCGGTAACCTAAAAAAAAGTTGGCTCCCCGTACTGTCACAAAAACGTTTCACAACACTTGCGGATGAGGATATATACATCCTTGATTCAAGCTCTAAAAAAGCTTCGACTGTAATCAAAATGGTTTGTGTGACTATATATTGCATGATACCTTAACTAATATGATTTCAGAATATCCTACAATGCAATAACTGGAACAATATATTTTCATTAGATGGAGATGACATAATATTATTTTGTTTACTAGTAAGTATATTTCCGATATCATTAATTTGTTCAATTAATTGACACATACTCAAACTCACTTTTCACAGCTTCAATTATGGACAATGCAGTCGTGTAAACCATTAACATTCCACACAGATCAAGTTTCATTCGTTCACCAAATCATTAGCTCTACATCTCAGATCCACGAATGTTCTTGTGTCCAGGAAAACGATTCCAAATAGTGGCATCAATAATAGATCACACTCATCTCGTGTTTGCACAAACCATTGTATCATGAAAAGCAGCGAGATTTCACAGAGAGAAACTAATTCACCATGATGTGCTAGAATCATAATGCCCTCGTGAAAACATTGTAAGAGACGTCATATCAATTCGACTGTTATACATAAATGTCGAAAAGGACCATTTCGGGACTTCAACAGTGTCGTTGCGAATAATCTTCACTCTCGAGTGGAACCTTATGAACCCACAAGTACTTTTTTGTGACAGTTAGCACTTCAAGCAGTGTACATTCAAAGCGACTCCTTCTCATCAAAGGGAGCTTGTGGGTGACATGTAATGCGCAGGATTTCTCGTAAAACTTGTAGATAACTGCCCACAAAATGTATGATATTGACCGTGAACTCATCATTCACTGACGGCGGTAACGAATATCCAATATATATTTATGTGAAGAAATTATATGTCTGAATAGATATAGAGAAGGCTCCGTAGAGAAGTGGTTAAAACAATTAGAAAGTTGAAATGTCAAAAAGCGGGGCTTATTAATGTATTCACAAGACATTCAATTGGATGGTTATTCGACGTCTTACATTTTCAGTATGTTTTAATGACATGGCTGGGAATCTTTGGAATCTCAATGGAAAGATACTTTACAAAAATGAAAAGCATACTAGCAAGAAGTTTTACAGATTTCTCCACTAGAGGTACTAAATCATTTTCATCAGTTGTTCGCCAGTTGTCTCTCGTTTTTATAATGAAAGTTGTAACATCGTTTTCTTCGTCGGGAACCCGTGTCATTGAGTGATTCTTCTTTGCTCTCAGGACTGAATGTTATGTGGCACGTATAATGAACAATGCAGTCACTGGTTTTCTTCACTATGGAAGGTTTTATGAATCAAGTCATGTGTTCCAAACCCGCAAATATGAGTCAAGTGGAATAGAATCGATGGAGAATTTTGTAAGGCCTTGAAATCTTTCCAAGGTCTTTATCTGGATGTGGCAATTTGCGATCCTGGGTATTTCGTTCAAATGTTGGTTCCTCTTGCAGAACGTATGTTTTTTCTTCTTATGATATTTTTATTGTTATCTCGTTTCGTTCATTGTTATCTCGTCCGAAAACCTAAATCATTATGTTCGCTGTAGATTGCTTTTTGTTGCTGTTATGTATCATCTCGCTTGATATATAAAAGAAACATATGCATGTAACTGGATATGTCAAAAAACTACATAAGTTATAATATGCAGTTACAAAACATGACGTTTTGTAGAAAACACTCATATGAATTACAAGAAATAAAGCTTTCAGTCCTATTTCATTACAGTTTATAGCTACTGTTTTCGAATGTATATTTTTTTTTCAAAACTAAATGTTTTTGCAACACATCTAATGCTAGATAACAAACGGTGTGATCAATGATTTTGACGATTACAATTATCCGATTTGTCTTTTCATCCGCTCTAATACACATTTTGTATCGGTTTTGTATATAAACAATCGAATTGTATCCATCAAACCCGAATGTAAACAAATACCCAAACCACGCACAAAAGTCCCCATCGCGTACATTTCCCAGTTCATATCTGCATATATAGGTTAGTTATGCAAAAATAATCAGTGATATACCATGATGTTCGTGGAATTGTCAGTCCATGTTGCAGTTCTATGCTTTGTTTACATCTGCGTGTGATGGATACAGTTCCTGTATTTACGCGTGAACCGCCTGTTCAAATGAGCAATATTTCCTATAGTACTGGTTATAGTCATTACATTGGATGTGAGTATGCCTCATTCAGCTAATTTAGCATATTTAATATGAAATGTACTGATTCCGAAGGCAGTTGCTTTAACCAAGGGGAAATGGGAGTGCATTTAGGTCTTGTGGTCTGGTTACACTAATTAGAGCAAGAACTAACTAGGGGGGATAAGATTCGTTACTTTAAGGATACTAATTTTGTTTGTATTCTATCCCAACCATTATGTACTTCCTCACCATTGAAAACCCACCCTCTTCGTCAGGGGATAAAATACAGTGACTGTCATTTTCCAGTGGCGGATACAAAATTCTAGAAGAGAGGGTGGGCAGTTGGTTACATTGACCAAGGCAAATAACGCGTGAGGTCTGGGACCCGCCTAATATTGCCCCAGAAGCCAACTAAAAAAATGCCGTTTAAGCCAATGCTAAAGCTGTATTGCTTCATGAGGATGCATCATTCCCTGCGATACTTGAGGCTCAACGGTATTATGTTCACCAATATGTCCAACAAAACGTCGTATTTCATATTGGGATCGACAAGTCCAATTTCTCGCTATAGCTCGTGGAATATTACTCATCCCTGGTGTTTACCACCAGACCCATCTACAGCTTTTTGGCAGACAAACTTAACAAAGCTGTGTCAGAGAGTCAATTTCAACCAATATTTCTGCAATTTATAACATAAATAGCCCACTAGGTACACTTCACATAATACTTAACGTTAGCAGGACACCGTCTATGGCACCAGCATGATTACATGCAGCCATGTGCTTTTGTTTATTGACATTGTGACAGGATACGAGCTAGATTTGCGCTAGTTTGCTCTGTAGATTTGCGCTAATTCGCTCTTTTTGATAGATTGACGGAACATCCAGGAGTGGGGTCGGACCTCAAAGACCTCTGGATACTCAGTGATGAATTTCGAGCCTTTCCGATGTTGAAATGTAATCATCAATCCATTACCACCGATATAAATAGATTCTGATGAAGCCAATATCAAATGAGAAAAAAAACCAACCTTTTTGCAATAGGAACAAAGCCCAACTAGTTTATCCAGAAAATACACTGGCGTCATCAGGGTCAGACAGTGAGTGAAATGTAGTTGTTTCGAATGTACACTTGACGGAAATAGTATTCAACTGCCCAACAACTTAATAAAGCTAGTTTAGAGATCCGAAACAACCCCAATGGAATAGACAAATATATGTTTGTTTGACATGCTATATTTCAGGGAAAACCAAGAACAAAACTTTATAAAAGATACGAAATTCGACTTAGATCATGCTTCCACCAATTTTTTTGCTGGAAATAAAGCCTCACCGCCCCTCTCACTTATATCGGCTCTCATCTATCTCTTGTCTTTTAGCTTTTTTCTCAAAGCGCCCCATTTAAAGTGGTTGTTGACTCCGTTTCCTTGAGTAGATGTGTGTATTGGCATAATTTTCTTCTTAATCCCATTGTAATGTGTTGATCTTTGCAACGAACTTATTCGAGTGGGATCACCCTTAAAAACTCATAACTATTAGTGGCAATCCGCAGTACCTAGTTTTGCATTGAATAAATTTACCTCGGGAGTGTGCTGTGTGTTGGCTGAACAATAGTTCTAGACGTACTTAGGCGCACTAGTTGACCCTTAAATATAATATAACGCCGATAAGGCTTTGGATATGAGTGATTGGTCGGACTTCGTTTCTTTTCAGAACGTTTATTGGCGTCACCTAAATCCTGTCGCATTGATAGTTATAAAAGTGAACACTCTACTGGAAGTCGCCTAAAATGGCATGATTTAAATTGAAAAGCTTCAGTCACAAACAAACGTTTTTATGGCTATCCTATGCGAAAATATGTATACAACGCAATTTATAGATATTATGCACTTCCACGCTGAATTGTCGAATTGGAAACCGGCCTTATTTATTCAAACTTTTCTTTGTAAATAGATTTAGGAAATATGAAAAAAATGGAAGCCCTGTGCACTTGGGAGATGGCTCAGACGGGATTGATAGGTTTTATTTCATGCGAACAAGCTAGTACCCTTGGTATCCACAGAGTTAATGGTATTCGCTCACAAAGGTTAAATGGTCAGCCAACTGTAGATGAGCTCGTGGTACATCTTTCACTAAATGTCTCAATCGCACACTTGTTCAGAAATAGCATAATATCATTTATAGTCAAATACCCAGGTGGAAAGCAAACGATTACCCGTTGTGTGACTGAATAGTACATGCTGCTTGAACGAATCCTCTTTCAGAGTAGCATACAAGCTCTGGAATAAATATATGGTCATACAAATGAAATGATTTATTCATTTACTCAGTAGTAAAAAAAATCATTCATTATTGAAAGGGGAAAAATATATCGAAATCAATTATATCATGTGGTGCAATTGATAGGCTTGTTTTTTTTTTTTTAAATAAAATAAATATAATAAACTGACTGATAAACTGATAGCATTTTCCATTTCCATGCCCAGCACACACTCGTCGTTTCTTGTCACAGGTTTCAGTGACAAGTCGATGTTATTTACGATTAACATTTCACATCAACAATTACCATCAGCATCATCTGATCCACAAATGATCCACACATGTTATTGTACCGACTGTGCGGGTCATCATTGAACCACAACACCCTTATCATGTTTTTGAACCAATAAATTGATAATTAAAAACACTCTCTAGATAATTTAACATGATATGCTAGAAGCATACCCTGACACACGTCGTATCAATTTTAATGCCATACATAAATGTTGAACAGGACGATTCCAGGACCTCAGCGGTGTCGTAACCCGTTATCTTCACTCTCGATGGAACTTTATGAACTCAGATGCTCTGTGTTGCGATTCATGAGCAATGATTTTTACATTTAACGTAGTCCGCTACAAACATGGAGGTAACGGAGAGTCAAAATTTAAAGGTCATTTCTTGAATATTATCTCTTCAAAATGACATTATTTTATAGAGTACATGATCAGCATCCTAATACTGAAAAGAAAATAGGGGGTCACCGTGCTCGTTTCTTCTACATATTCGATCAAAATCACACATATTTACCTGAAATGACATAAATTCTGGCCTTTTTGCACATTTTTTCGTCCATATTCACAACTTGCATCGTGTTTTTCACGAGAACGGATACGGTGACCCCCTATTTTCTTTTCAGTTTTAGGATGCTGAACAGTTACTCTATAACATATATCATTTTGAAGCTCTAGATTATGTTGACACAGTTATTTATTTTTAAAAACTCTTTGACCCCTTCCCCTCACTGTTTGGAGCGGACTACCTTAAGAATATATTCAAACCAACTTCTTAGTTCGTATGTTGCGTATTGCATGTAGGATAACGTGGGTGATCTGTGGTACATGTGATCGATTGAAATCTGTTCACGTGGTGCAGAGATCAAAGTGCTGATCTTACACCATGATACAAAAACATTCAATAAATTTTCATTAAAATCTCACAGACGACAATCATATAAGGGCATACCATATGTTTTGCACCGGTACATCATTTCGACAGGTAATTATTTCAATTGTTGACAAAACAGATAACCTGATTGTGGCCTAGACCAGAGGAGGAAGGGTTTACGATGTATTATCTTCGGCGTAATAAAACATCCCACAAAACATTACCGGCTGTCCTGCACCAACAGGGTTTTCACGCAAACGTATGAGCAGTTAATCGATATCAGTGAATAATGAAGGGGATAGTACCATGCCCTGCTTATATCCCACAGATATAGTTGATTTTCCAGATGATATCGAATCCCATTTTTGAGAAAATGTTGATTCGTGTATACTACGAATAAAACCTGGCTAGTTGGTAATAAAGGTTATGACTCGTACATTTAAATTGTTGAATGGTTCAATTCCAGTTCAGACTTTTTCAAAATATGTTTGAGTGACATGGCTGGGAACTGATAGAACCTCAACGGAAGATGAAGGCACTTTACCGAAATGAAGGGCATACTGCCAATAGGTTTAAATTTCTCTCGACTAGATTGTACTAATTATATCCTCATCTTCAGTTTGTTGCCTACTTCCTTTCCCTCGTTACCATACTAGCAGTATTCACATCATTTTATACGACTGCTGAAAAATTTCTCTGAAGAAATATTCAAAGATAACCTTTGCAGCAGGCTTGCAGACATAAAGCTTAATCAACCAACGATTACCTTGACTAATGAGTACTTATCAGCAGTCACAGAGGTATTTGACGAACAAGCTCCACTTGTGACAAAAATCAAACGTCGCAGTAGAGTTACACCTAAAATCAAGGAAGCCCGGTTGCTTCGGCGCTCTAACGAATCGAAGTGGCGGAAAACAAAACTGGAAATTCATCGCCAAATCTTTTGTGATCATCGGCAAGAGGTGAATCGCCTCGTTAAAAAAGCCAAGCGCGATTACTATGAAGAACGCCTGGCTACACGAGACCCACGTGCTACGTTTCGGGTCATCAGCGAACTGACAAAAGCTGATACAAAATGTCTGCCCGAGCCACCATCTAAGGAACTATGTGACAGGTATATGGAGTTCTTCACCAACAAGATCTCCAAAATTAGAACCGACATTGAGAAGGTGATAATAAGCGAGGGAATACCAACTGACATTGCTACGGACATTGAAATGAGCAGCAGTGTCATCATGGATACAATACCTCCAGTGACTGAGAACGAGGTGTTAGAGTTAGTCAAGTCATCTAACTCAAAAACGTGCAGCCTAGATCCTTGCCCCACAGATCTACTGAAGAAAACCATCAGCGCTCACATCGGGATACTTGTGTCAATTTTCAACACCAGTTTCCACGAAGGCATTTTTCCTGATATGTTCAAAACAGCACAAGTAACACCGTTACTGAAGTCTAAGTCAATGGACGAGTTGATGCTGAAGAACTACCGCCCAGTCTCAAATTTGCCAAGTGTTGGCAAGCTACTTGAGCGAATAGGGGTCAAGCGGCTGAATGAACACTTAGAGAACTCAAACAAAGTGGAAATGTTTCAATCTGCGTATCGCAAGGGACACTCAACGGAGACCGCTTTATTGAAGGTCTTCAGCGACATTGCAACACATATGGACAATGGTCAAATAGTGATGTTGGCAATGATCGATCTATCTGCCGCTTTCGACACCATCAATCACGACATGCTCATTCGTCTTCTTGATGAGGAGTATGGTGTGAGAGGTTCTGCTCTTCGCTGGTACAGCTCTTACTTCCAGGAACGCGATCAGTACATCAAGATAGGCTCTCAAAAATCCCACAGTGCAAAGCTTGTGACTGGCTGTCCACAAGGATAAGTAATTGGGCCGATCAGTTACAACCTGTATACTGCACCTCTGGAGCGCCTACTAAACCGACATGGTATGCAATACCACAAGTATGCCGATGACCTGCAAGTGTATGTCTCCTGCAAACCAGATCGCATTGACGATGCCAAAGCTTCACTGGAGCTGTGCCTGTCTGAAATTCGATCTTGGATGCTGCGATGGCGCCTCAAGATAAATGACGCTAAGACAGAGTTCATTGTCTTCAGAAATCCGACAAGCAAGATCCCACCTAACATGGCTGTGGAACTCGCTGACAGTGTCATACCCAAGAATGATACTGTCAAAAACCTTGGGACTGTCTTCGACACACACTTAAACAGGACAGCACATGTGTCTATTAGAGCCCTGCGCGGGGCGGGTTAACCCGCGCGGGTTGCGGGAACCCGCATTTGCGGGGCGGGTGCAGGAACCCGCATGTGTCAAAGTGCGGGTGCGGGTTGGGTGCGGGTTGGTAGTTTTCAGGTGCGGGACGGGGCGGGTTGTCCGCAAAACACCAACTGCGGGTGCAGGGCGGGTGCGGGTTAATGTATCGGAAAGTGCGGGTTTTCAACCCGCACCCGCAAAACCCGCACCATTATCATTGTTATTAATAAGCATATGCTAGATATTGTGAAAAGAATATAATAACCTATGAGTTTATTAGTCAAGGTCATACAGTCAAGGTATTGTTGTATGGTGGTTAGGAATTGCAACCACCATCTGAGACAACTAGGCAGGATAAGGCAATATATTACCCAAGATGCCTACAAGCGGGCTGTCCATGCAGTAGTTATCAGCAGGCTTGACTACTGTAATGCTCTGCTGACAAATGCTCCACTATCAACTGTTGATAAATTGCAGCGCATTCAAAATCGAGCTGCGAGAATCATCCTTCGACCCTGTGCACGTCGGGGTGAGATAACACGAGTGACATCACTTCTCAAGCAGCTGAGCTGGCTCCCGATCAAACTTCGCATAGTTTTCAAGATTTGCACTATGGTGTTCAAGTGCCTCCATGGGACCGCCCCGCGCTACCTCCAGGACCTGCTACAAAAGCATTCCCGTGACTCCCGCCTTCGTCAGCCTAAGAACAACGAGCTCCAACCACAGATCCCCAACAGGAAGGTTGGCGCGTCAGCGTTCCAAGTTGCTGGACCTCGCCTGTGGAACGAGTTGCCTGCAGAACTCAGGACCACTGTCAATTTGTTTTCTTTCAGGAGGAGGCTAAAAACTCACCTATGGACCAGTCATTATTCTAGTCTGTAATTATCACATTATTTTTTATCATGTCTTAGACTATTTTCAACCATGTCTCTTTTAACTTGGTATGATCATCGTACAGTATTTATCATGTGTTTACATGTCTGCTCATTTTATCTGTAAGCGCACAGATAGAACACTTGTTCTGATTTTGCGCAGATATAAGCATCGTCATAATAATAATAATAATAATAATTTTCTTCGTCGGGAGCCCATGTCATCAAGTGCTTGTATTTTGCCCTCAGGGTGAATGCTATGTGGTGCCTATAATGAACAATGCAGTCACTGGTTTTCTTCATCTGGTAATGTGTTATGAATCCAGCCCCTTTGTTCCGAACCTGCAAATATGAGTCAAGGGGAAGGGAATCGATGGAGTTTTTTTTGTAAGAGTCTTGACATCTTTCCAAGATCATTATCTCGATGTGTGAATTTGCGTTCTAGGGTATTTTGTTTATAAGTCGCTGCCGCTTGCGAAGATTTTGTTAATCCTTCTTTCCATTTTTATCAATCTCATCGAAAACGTTCAGCACGTATGCGTTGGCTGTCAAATTTATTATTATGTTGTTATATTTGTTGTTACATATCGTTTTATAGTTTCAAATGATACAATTTTGTAACATATGTATATAAAAATAGATGTCAAGCATCAAACTCACTGATTAGGCTCAGAAAAATCAATATTATGAACGCCAGAACTTGTACTTGTATTTGGGTTAAGGGGGGCCATAACTCGATGATATGCCCCCTAGACAGAAAACCCGGGATCGGGGAAATCCCCTACTCTTACGATAAATCCCAAGGGATCTTTCAGGTGCCAGATACCATAGACAGTCTCTGACACCACCCGGCCTTTGTTTTTACCGCCAGTCGGGATGCACTGGCGTGGGAGGTTTTCAGGCACAAGTGGCGCTGAGCGGACTCGAACCCACGACCTATAGATCATGGGATGAACGCCAGTGAAGCTCTTAGCTCATTATATATGATCTCAATTGAAACTCAATTATATCTCATCTCAATTGTTCGATATCACAATTACAGTAGGTAATAAACTCACATGAACACATATGAATCAAAGGGACGAATGGAGAGCCAGTACTATTGTGTATTGGTTACACTAATTAGAGCAAGAACCAAATAGAGGAACAGGCTTCGCTACAGAAGACGACTTTAATGATACCAATTCTGATGTTTTTCTGTTCCGACCATGTGCATTTATTTACCATTGAAAATCTTGAGAAAAAAAACATCTTTCGACAGAAAACAAAATACATTGACTGACATGTCTTCTTACGACCCACCATGCTTCATATACTTATTATTGCTAATCCGAAGTTTATAACTGGTATTGGTTGATAAGTGTCTGTTGTTGGTTAAACAATAGATAAGGTATATATTGCATAGGAATAGCTAAGGGAGTGTTACCGCGTGTGGAAGCACTCAAATGGAAATTCTCAACCACTGATACTTGTAAATGAAAAACTTCAAACCTGTAGGCTCACGAACTCTTATCACGACTCCCCCCTGCTGACAATGACATTGACATTAGTTTCATTCACTTCTCACGACTCCCCTCTACTGACAATGACATTGACATTCAATTCATGTGAAATTACAATTATAGCAAAATCATAAGAGAAAGTGTTAGAATATCAGTAGTAGTAGCATATCATTCATAGTGACTTGCATCAATTAGCAAGTCCCTTTCTAAACATTATTTTCATGAATAACATTTTAATATTATGTTCTTGTCCTGTTTCTGTATTGCGAACTAATACTTCAGGTGTACAATGACCTGGTGCCAATAAAGTGTGACATTTGTACAAAATTAGATTGTCCAGGTGGCAAAATACACAACTAAAGGTCAATAGATAGAACCACACACAAGCAGTAAGCTTTCACGTCATAAACCATACCATGCCATAAAAACATGACTTCATGTAAGCTTATACACAATCTTGACCTGTATGTGCAAGTGTTTAAGCCTCAGTGGCTAATTTACACATTTCACATCGGACATTTAGCACTCAAGGTCATCCAAGGTCAAGCTCAAGGTCATCATCAGTTGTTCCATATATGATTCCTATATGCTCATAATGCAATCTTAAGCTCTATCTACAAGCAGCTCATGCTGTCCTGTGGCCCAGAGTCAACCAGGAAATACAGAACATGATAGAAGGATGTGAAGATTGCCAAGTTCACCGTGCTCGACAACAGAGAGAACCACTTATGCCATCGGCCTTACCGGAACGTGCCTGGCAGAGAGTTGGAATGGACCTCTGAGAACTCAAAAAGAAAAGTTACCTTGTAGCCATTGACCATTATTCGAGGTACTTGGAGATCATTCCCGTTCCGAACATTACATCAATGACTATCGTAGCCAAAATAAAAAAGATGTGCGCACACTGTGGGTTCCCAGAAGAAATTTACACAGCCAATGGTACCCATTTTACTTCGACTGAATTCCATGAATTTGCCAAATCGTATGGGATACGGCTCACAACAAGCAGTCCATGGTATCCTAGATCCAACGGCGAGGCCGAGAGGGCATTCCAGACTGCCAAAAAAATCCTGAACCAAAAGGATCCCTGGCTAGCCTTAATGTGCTATCGGAGCACACCAGTATCCACCACATGCTTCAGCCCATGTCAGCTAATGATGGGTCGAAATTCAAACAAGTTTGTCTGTTCATCCTGAGGTACTGGTTCCCAAAGCTCCTGATCATAACAAAGTGAAGGAAACAGACAGCAAGTCGAAGGAACGTAACTGTCGCAACTACAATAAGGGTACTCGACAGTGATTGGCGCCAGGAGACGGTGTCGGAACCGAGACTGACGACCAGTGGAGTAACACTACAAGAGTACTGCACAAGGATGTTGCTCCACATTCATATGTTGTTGGAAATCCATCTGGACAAGGACTCCTACGACGAAACAGAAGACACCTGCAAGTGACACAGGCTCCTGAAGCTCCAGCACAGACAGCAGCTCAGGAGCAACCAGCTGGTCCAGTTGTTGAGACACCAGGAACCATTCCGGTGCAGTGTTCTAGTGCCCCCACAGAAGCGCCCTCCAGCTTGGGTACGAAGTGGTGACTTTGAAACAAAATGACTTCAATATTGCATGTTTCTTTTCCTTGAATGTTCTTTCCTAATAGAGGGAGATGTAATATCAGATGCTTGTCATTATCACTTGATTGTATAATATCAAGTGATATAGGACTTGATTTCATATTATTGTCCATACAGAAAATGGATGTGCGGCAACATTTACGAACATGTTTTGTCAATAGAGTTGAAAATCAGTGTAACAATTTATATTTTGGAAAATCAATACTCAGTGCAATTCTCATGACATGCCTTCAGCTACAGCGCCCTTGTTGCTATGTTTACACAATACATTGTCATAACCGTTCAATATACTGTGTTGTCAATTTATGCGTGACTTGGTGACGTTCTGATCCTCAAGTTGATGATCTATAGATCCTTGAATGTTAGTAATCATGGGTCCGTTCTTTCACCATCTGGAAGCAATATTCATGATTTAGGCTCTCGAGCGTTTTGATTCTTTATTATTTATGTATATTCGACCAATGAGTGAACAACACTCACGAATGAAGATTGACTATTACTTGATTTAGGAGAACGTTATTCGCGGTAACAGGAAATTGTTATTATTGTAACTATTGTTACAAAACAAAGAATTTGATCACCGATTTGTGAAGTCTGTGATCCATATGGCGTGTCACAAAATTGTGTTGGTCCTAAAAGTAAGTATAAACAAACATTGAATTGTGAGTGATGTACGTAAACATATAGCAATGTGTCAGCATTACATGACAATATTCAGGGCCTGGACTCCACTTGTAGTCGATGCATGAGATTGACAATATCATGAGGGAAATAATATTTTATCATGTATATTCATATCTTGCACAATAGAAAGTCACAATATTCAGGGCCTGGACTCCACTTGTAGTCGATGCATGAGATTGACAATATAAAGTCAAGTTAACACACCTGTCCACCTCACAGTAGAATTGGGTCAGTTAACGTTCAACCGCCAAGTGCACATTAAATCGAAACAAACCTGTTTGTAATTATATTCTGTGTTTGGTTTCTCGTTAGTTGTTACATCAACTCGACGCTTTTCCCACCATGCACCATCGCCACCTTGTTTTTGCTGCCATATCGGTACCCCAAACCTTTGTCTGTTCGAACTGCGCCGTTCGTCGCACAAACACAATGCAATTAGATTAACTCAAATTTCCGTGATACTGCTCTTTACTGCCTCCCAACAGCCATGTCGTATTAATCAAAAGCGCACAAGCATCGTAATTCGACTCACCAGCATATTGCGTGGATGTGAAATCAAAAGCTCACAGTTACGGAAACGAAAAAAAAAAACTCAACGCTTTCTGATTACAATACATTTTTCAACGCAGGGCAGTTGTACAGTTTAACCTATATTCGGATTTTATCCAAAAACCGAATGACAAGATTTTCTCACACATCAATATACGAAGCGATCACTGAAAAGAAGTGTTTTTTGATGTGTTGGCAGTGTCTAACATAAATGTTCGGAAAGTGGTATATGAATTGTTCACTGTTTCCGGATATGTGATTTGATTTCCGTACGTGGTTTTACCATTTCACTGATTGGTATTGGATAATGCGATAACGGGCTTGGTCTGATTGTCTAGATTGTTTCATATGGACAGAAGGATCTATTAACAATAGCACAAGTAGTTGGCGTGTTGTAGTATCCATCTCATTTCTATTAGCTAGCTTTCCCATTTGTGCGAGTTCGGTTCTGAATGAACTATACATATGGTAATCCTATAGATTTCTCATCACCAACTCCAAGTCAGACTACCACCACACCTTTCAGACTCCTACTACACCTTTCAAACACATGTATGCATTTGACAAAATATATCCCAATTAATTCTGGCTCAATTCATTCAATATCATTTGAATGTGTGGTCTGCTGGATTAGATAAAAGCATAGCTATCTTCCATATTGCTCTCTGTTGGGTGATAGTGTAGCTCTTCAGTGTGGCTGAGATGATAAATTTATGAGTTTATAGAGAATAATAGAATAAACAGTATTATAGTTCATGGCTCCACTTATGGACGAATGTCGAAAATCAAACAGAGAATCAAGTACTTGAGAGAATCAAGTATTTGTTGGTTTACAGTTACCAAAAACCGACAAAACAGATGATTTATTGAGGATGCCTTTTATGTGTATGGACGAATGTCGAAAATCAAACAGAGAATCAAGTACTTGAGAGAATCAAGTATTTGTTGGTTTACAGTTACCAAAAACCGACAAAACAGATGATTTATTGAGGATGCCTTTTATGTGACATATGACGATGGTTAATTGATTGTTACACAGGACAAATACGTGACATACTGAACAATCCACTCTGGAGAAGAGCCCATAGAATTTCCACAAGATTTAATTTCATCTAGATATAACACAATTTTGCTAACAATATGTGAACGAATCATTGGCCATAACAAAACTTATATCTGCTAACATGTGGCATATCAAAGTAATATCAATCTATCACCACCAATACAGCTAAATTTTGATGATTTCAATAACAAACGTAAAATGCAACATTTTGCAATAGAAACGAAGCCCGACCAAATACTTCATCAAAAGACACACTGGCGTCATCAGGAGCTGACAGTGTGGTTATTGTAGTTGTTTCTCACATTCTAGTTATTTTCATAAAATTTGTATCTACGAACTATTTGTCCCCGTGTGCGACTTTTTGAGAAGTTCTATTATCAACTCATATAACTACTAATTAGTTAGGACAAAGACAAATCAACAATTTTTCATGAGACGAGATGTGGACGCCGATGACAAGTCAGTGATCATGGTCTAAAACTGATGAGACATTTTTTTCCGATCAATCCGATGCGCAATTAAATTCGCATGATTAGACTGAAGTCACATTTCAAACATTCATCAGCTGTTGAGTATTGCAGATAATTTTTCGTTTCCAGTGACTTCAAATGTCAACTGTCTTGCTTGGTCTAAATGCCTACATCATCCCGTACATGCATACACCTTACTGCTAAGCAGTGTATGGAAGAAATGCTGTACATGAAATGTGAATGAATTGAACGTGGTTCATACCCAGAACCATTATACATGTTTATTTCAGGTCGTAGACCAACGATATCACATCGCAGAAGAGTTTAACATGTGGAAGTGGGTCTTTGCTGTCAATTCCGGACCATTTTGCCAGGTGCAGGTAAGAATGATTTTACACTGTTGCCATTCGATCAGGATCTGTGAAAAAAATCTACCTTTCCGCATTCAACAAGACCAGACCGTCCAGTTCTTCAACTTCATCATCATCCGAAAAACATTTCAATATAGTTGGCACAGCGATCTTGAGAAATACCTTGTTTCTCAGAATACGTTAGACAGTGTGGCAAAGGACGGCGCTATGCGTCGCAGCAGCTAGTAAACATCAGCATTTCCACCGGCGAATCTAAATGAATTGCCGTTTTTTTGCCTGAAGGTTTTGAAGACACCTCAGACATGTCAGAAGGTTTTGCTCCAAATCGGATTGAAGTGCGACATGTGTTTAACGTCTCATTCCTGTATCGAGGCCACCACATCCATTTTTCGCTATATTACAAGTTTCGAGTTGTCATTCCAAACTGGTCCTTATATCAGCCATTCTTTCTCTACTCTTCGGTATGAACCACGTTTTGTGTTTATCCAAGTGCATAAGTTTATTTGGGAACACGATTCAATCATATACAAAAACCAGATACTCTGATACATTGATTTCAGTCTTCATTGCCAGGTTTAAACGTGTATAATTGAAGCTCCGGGGTGATGTGGTTTAGGGGTCCGACCATAAACCATGTACGATATATTATAGAGTGGATCCAGATCCGTCACATTTTGTGGGGATACAGTTCAAAAATTTGGAGAAAACTGCACGATAAACTATTTCAACATAGGGAATGACACTGTACAAAGCGTTGTTGAACACCACAACCAACAAGATATCTGACATTTGAAATCCCGGATCTACTAATCTATCCATTGAAGAATTCTTACACTTATTTTGATATAGTTCAAAACTGGGTTGAGCCATAATTTTCACTGAATTTGGTTGTTTTGATACATATTAACCCTTTGGAGTTTTGTTCGAAGCTGTACATGAACTCTCTTGTATATTCTCCGTTGACGTTTTTACTACCATTGATCTGCGTACACACGCTGAATTCCCAAGTTCTCATGTGCTTATCAATTTTTGTGTAGTTTGGGAACTGAGGTATCCCAACTGTTATAAATGCTTTACGATGTCTGCCACGTTCATTTCCAGTTTCTCATTCTGCGAATCTAGCAGTGAGATGATTGAGTTGAAGCTTTCCATCGTTATGGAGGCAGTTGGTAAGAGTTCTGGGTAAACTGCGAGATATTGATGTTTGTTCGAGAGCGCTTTCTGAAGCAGTAGGGACAATATTACATCATCAGCTCCGTCCAAAAATGGCAGAGCTCGAACACAGTTTTCTAGAGCACTGTCCATCTTGGGCCACCAGACATATCCTTTTGCTTTCGGACGTTCCATTTGCTTTCGGTCTTATTGTGGAATAACAGCTATCGACTCGCTTTGTGGAATTCCCCAGTTGATTCCTGGCTAACAGCATTGTTCGCTTTAATTCCTTTCATTGTAACCACTTCATTTTTTAACAGTGTTGTATGCTTCGCTAGTATTTCATCAATGTTTGTGTTCATCTGATTCACAACCCAGTTCAGGTTCGGTGCCTTCTGGCCAGTACCATCCTCTGGTTAAATCGAGAGTGGTAAATCATTTTGTCTGAATGTTACTGGTCACAAGACACTGGTTGTGCCTTTCACTTACACTTGCTGTCCTGGTTTTGTTCGTAGACGCATTCCAGATCTCTCTAATTTGGGAGGAGTTTTCCATATCTCGTTGTGTAAATGTTGGTTTTTTTCACTGATCAGGGAACAACGCTGTAGATACCCTGATTGCCGTCGATTGTCGTAAAGTATGCCACGGTAGTCGTCAAAATGGCCGAAGATGATACGATTCGAATTTAAGTTCATCAAGTGCATTTTAAAAAATTATTGTTAATTACCGTAACGTGTACCGATGATTACAGTAGTGTGAATTTTTTTACACGGAACTGATTACCGTATCATAGAGAAGCTTGCTGTAACTACTATTCTTACCAGAGCTTGGTCCTTCATCATCCCTTATCTGCCATGTCCTCTGTGTATTTATAGTATGGACTTACATATAAGTTATTCGTCATTAATGTCACTGTTCCTGTCTGTGTACTATGTATTATATGCTATAATTTATCTGTATGGAAGTCACGGCACTCGCGTGTTACAGACAATTGTTTCCCGTGGCTTCCATGAATGTGCAGCAGCCATGTATTATCGTATTGTATTGTTATATGAAATTATTTGCTACAGTGCACATTTGAAATAAACTCTATCTATCTTGCATGACAAATACGATACATAACATTATTGTTCATCGTTGTTAGTGAGTTGGTGCGCTCAGACGTTTTGACCAACCCCAGAATCCAAATGCTGCATGGTTGCCATGGCAACGATGACAGTGTTTATATTTGTCTTTGTGGTACAGAAGCCATGGCTCATCACGTGAATGCTGTGCGCCGTCTCCTTGTCGATGCTGCTGACGTGGTTTTGATGCACTTATTTTGTTCACATTTTGCTGTGATGACTTCATGAAGCTTGTGACAGTTTTCGAAGCCTGTCCAATTTCAGTGGCTTTTGTGAAGGTCAAAGTATTTCAGCTCGCTGAGTTGGGATTATTTGGATATATGGTGACCGGTACAGTTCTGCCTTTTGGTGTTGTAGTTGAGGAGAAAAGACATTCAATCAGATTTTTCCCGCATAATTGTATGCAGTCGCTTTTCAATATTTGTCACTAGGTGGGCTAAGTTTTTGGGCAGTTAGCACTTCTATCACTCAAATAAGCCAATTTGGTGGTTATATATAGGTAACTAGGGGATTAGAGGAATGATCTGGTACCTAAAGCCAGCAAATTGGTTTCAAATTTGTGAAGTCATCGCCATTTCTGTACAACATTCGCCATGAAACCAAAGTTTCTTTCCCAGATTTTATTACTTTTTGCAATTTTTGGGACATTTAGTGTCTTCTTCATTGTCACAAGTGGTGGTGTTGTTAATGGCCAAATGATTTGGCATATTTTGATACCAAACACGAGTCAATAGCTGCATTTTGGAAGAGTTTATACATTTATGTGTGTTTGAAATCAGACGAAAAACGAAATCAGGGGTGTACCATTCAAAGAGGTCAAAACATTTTACGGTGCAAGTTGCTGGGATGACAACATCACTTAGATCAGTAGATGAGTATCTTTCATTTGGTTTTCGTTGGCATATCCTACTAAGAAGAATCACCTAGAACCAATTACAGGCCCCTTTTCAGAGTTTACATACAAGCAAACTTGCAGTCCTTAAATTGCTGTAACGTTTGAACTGATTGTGATATATTACATGCTGTAAAAAAAAACATTTTGCTCAGACCACTGATATCTTGCATATTAGTTCACCTCATATTTGCACTTTATTGTTACTTTAATATTCCGATGAAATCGACTTAGTATCTCGACACTACTGTACGAAACAATCTTATGAAATAATAAAACACGGTGAGCTAAAAAGTCACCCCAGTGAATCATAATCATGTTTAGAACAATAAATACCAATGCAATCGCAAGTAGATCAACTTCATTTTGACATTCTTTATGTTAAATGCCATAAAGATACATAAAATATTCCAATTGATCAGCAACACTCAACTTCCACCACTGCCTATTCATTGACGTATGCAATGGTTTTCAATTCAACACATGTGACACACTGCAAGTCGACGTCTCATTGAGTTTTCAGCTTCGAATTTTTTTTTTTCGTACCTCAACATGAGACATTTGATGAAAGTGTGAGAGATCAGTCAGCACCTGTTCAAATAAGAACACTAGTTCCTCCATAAAGCAGTGTGTCCAGGCGCACGTTTTATCGAGGATTGTGGCGAGTAATCGTCCGATCAATATAGAATACTTTATAACAGAAATGGAAAACAATGTTTTTTTCTTATGCACTCTATATAGAGCTCCTAGTAAAAAATGCGATCAGCAGTCGATTTTGATTCAATTTAATTCAATGACCTTCGGGAATTTTTATGCCATAAAAGCTTATAAAAGCTTTCACGCCGAACATTTCAGGTCCAAGTCAAATTTATTTTTTGTGTGAAAAACAAGTATTAACACCGCTACTTGGTGGCCAGTCATTATTCATCAGGTGTGTGTGTGTGGGGGGGGGGGGGGTGGGTCACACTTTCTTTTTCAACATTATTAAGGAAGGGCTGGCCCGTGGTCATACTTTCATTTTCAAGGGAATGGGTGTCGGAGTTGAAATTGAGTGATTTTGAACAAAATTCGACACTTGATTAGGTGAAAACAATGCACTCAATATCATTGCATGGACTGATCGGAGTATACGACGGAATTCTTCCCTTTGTTACATTATCAGTACAACTACAGTCCCGCTGAAGCCGGTTCCTACAAACGACTATCCAGGAACACCCGAGATCAAGGGATGTCGCGATCCGTGCTAAAATGCACTGATCGTCAAGCGCTCGTCACCCAGACGGAAACATTGTCTCCAAATATCAACTTTGTAGGGATGAAGCCAGATCAGCAGAGCACTGCCACAAACTAACCAAGGATCATCATCCCATACCACCCTGATCAACATGTCAACACTTTCGATGAACCCGAACCAGCATGTCAAAAGCACATCTCAACCCGTTGCCAACGATGATTTTTGAGAAATTTATCCTCGCTTTTATCAAAGCGTTTGAAAAAAAGTGTGGCATATTGAGTAAACTGTGCTATTGAACAAACTCAAACAGTCGTGGCTGTATGGGTGTAATGCAAGGGCTGTTAGGGCATCTGCTCAATAGAACACAACCGTTCTACATCAATTGGTAAGACAGGAGTAGGGAATAATGAAAGCGGGAGTACCTCAAAATCGGTATTAGGCGCACTTTTGCTATTAATCTATATAAGTGATAACCGAGGCAGTTAATCATACTAATAGGCCCTATACATTTGTATGCGGATGAACAGAGAACGCTTAATCTATCAAGATTTGAACTCTTTAAAACAGTTGTTGTATATAATTTCCACAGATGTACAATGGATTATGGGTTCTTATGCATACCGATTAGTAAAGCGAGCCTCTACTCGGCAGTTAATATTAATAATAACTCATGAGAATGAAAGTTTTAATCACTCTCTTGTGAGTACGTTATAGAGCTACGATCGAATCTTCAAAGTTCATTAGCGATTTATTTTATCGATATATTGATTCATATCTATATATACGAATCACTTATCAAAATAGTAAAATTCCGTCCAATAGTCTCAGACGGAAAGAAGACTGAACTATTTCCCAGTCGACGAGGAAGCGGACGTTTATACCGCACGCGGACAACATGTCAATGGTCATGGCTTAGAACGGCCGAGACATCGCTTCCCATGCAAAGCTATCACATAAAATACATGTGCTGATTCTAAGGTGCATGCATAGGCTCAAGCGACGTTTCTAAGTTAAACATACATCTGTTCTGACTTCAGTATTACGGATAATTCCACTAACGGAAATTTCCACTAACATCAAATGTTAAAGGTCTTGTCTTTTTCATCCCCTGCATGCTTATAGGATGCTTTATAATACATATAAGAAATTATATAATATACATAAAATTTGAAGGAATTGTTTTCTCAATATGCCTGTACATGTTTATTTCAGGCCATATACCAACGATACTATATCGCAGAAGAATTTGACATATGGAAGTGGGTCTTTGCTGTCGATTCGCGACCATTTTGCCGGGTGCAGATAAGCGTGCTTGGACACTGTTGCTATGGAATCTGGATCTTTTACCAGCTTGTTTCTCTGACCAGCCCACAGGACAAGACCGTCCAGTTCTTCAACCTCATCCTTATCCGAAAGACACTTTAATATAGTTGGCACAGCGATCTCCAGGAACACATCGTTTCTCAGAAATACGTTAGCTATTGTGGCAAACGACGGTGCTATGTCTCGTGGCAGATAGAATACGTCAGAATTTCCACCAATAAATCTAAATGAATCGCCGTTTTTCGCTTGAAGATTTCGAAGGCATCTCTTAAGCAGAGGATTAAAATCAGATTGCAGTGCGTCATGCGTGAGCAACGTTTGATTCTTGTATCGAGGCCACCACATCCAATTTCTTGACACATTGCAAGTTCCAAATCTGCACTCCAAACCGGTTCTTATATCAGCTATTCTCTCTCTATGTTTAGGTATGAACCACATTTTGCGTTTATCCAAATGCATTAGCTTGTTTGGGAAAACGATAAGATCATCTGCAAGAACCAGATAACCATTCACATTGGGTTCAGTCTTCAGTGCCAGGTTTAAACATGCATAATTGAAAGATCCATGGAAATGCGGTTTAGGGGTCTGACCATAAACCACGTACGATATATTATTGACTGGATCCAGGTCCGTCACATTTGTGGGGGTACAGTATACAATTTGACGGAAAATTGCACGATAAACTATTTCAACATAGGGTATGACACTGTACAAGGGGTTGTTGAACACCACAACCAACAACGTATCTGACATTTGAAATCCCGGATCTGCTAATCTATCCATTGATGAATTCTTGCATTTATTCTGATATAGTTCGAAACTGGATTGAGCCATTCTTAGCACCGAATTTCGTTGTATTGATGAATATTGACCTTTTGGAGTTTGGCTCAAATCCATACACGCACTCCGTTGTGTGTTATCCATGTATTCTTTCACTGGTAATGACCTACGTATGCTGAACGCCCAAGTTCTCATGTGCTCCCTTAGTTTTAGTACATATTGGGATTGGAGGTAGCCCAATTGTGACAAAGGCTCTAAGATTTCCATTCCGTTGATATCTAAATCGTTATGATGCAGAGCCAACAATGATGAGATTGAGTTGAAGCTTTCTGTCGTTATCAAGGTTGAAGGTAAGATTTCTCCTGGGTAAACTGCGAGGTACTGGTGTTTCTTCGAGAGCACTTTCTGAAGCAGTAGGGACAATGCTACATCATCAGCTCCATCTAGAAATGGCAGAACCCAAAATGCTTCTTTAAACACCAAAATACCAGACAATGTCACGTGTGCAACAGCACCATTGGCCATGACTAAGGGAGGGTGGCTCGTGTTACACTTGCCAGTTGTTCTCGTGTCATGTCGTGTGTCATCCAACAATCTCAGTTGATTGCCTCTAGCATAAATACTCGGATTGACACAGATACTATCAATAACTTCCGTTTTCTGCACAGGTAAATCCTGAATGGGTCCACGATAGTCGCACAGCCAATGTTGTGCCAGATCGAAAATTCCGTCAGAGATGGTTACCTCGACGTTCTCATGGATGAAATTTCCTGCTGTCTCCAGAAAGCATGACTTTGGTTGATCGTCTTGTTGTGGAAGGATATATATTGCGTCTGCTCCATTCTTCAAGATGATCAGGAGATGAAGAAAGAGGAAATTATTATCATACATTTTGAATACGAATGGTAATTTACAGTAAATAAATCACACATTGATATAAGGATTGATATCAGGGCACAGATTAAAACTCTCAATATTGTCATATTTCCGACCCATTATTTGTGTGTACAGTTATACATAGTTATACATTATGTTTACCTACGTATATATAGCATGGTTCACCTGAATGGCAAAACTGAATGCGCGGATTCTATTCTGACTATCATCAAACACTTCGTTCTTTTCAAAATTCGTGTAATTCAACTGCATGTGGAAGCAGCTTTCCCTGCCAAAAGAATGACGGGTGATATTATTTATATCTTATAACGGATCGTTCCAATTCCATTTGTGCTCAAATATTGTTTGTGCACACAACGAATGATGTTTTCTTGTAAAATAATCCAAATGGCTCTGTATTCTACAAATATTTATGTAAAGTAATACATCACCTTCCCGATTGTATGGTATCATTACTCGCAATGAGAATTTTCCAGCCTGGATACCCAATGATCAGCGTTTCGCAATCTATGTGGATCTTATCACTGAACACAATGACCCAGGGCTGATGCACCTCTCTGTTACCTAGCCGGGTCGGGTTTTGTAGCTTGCTTCCATACGTGCTCAGAGTATCTTTTGCCCACACCAAACCGGTGTCATACTGATGATGTCAAAGAACAAAAATAATTTAAGTTACATTAATCGAAGAAAATTAGACACTCTTCGAAAACTTATTTATAAGTTTTTGTGTATTTATATGTGTTAAAATGTATGTATTTATACGTGCTAAAATTTTGCGAAATAATACCGCCAATGGTCTGTATAAATGAATGCATTTTGATTGTAATTCATAGTAAATAGTAATTTGTTAAAATATATTTGCATAATGTATTGAGGATCATATACAGCATTCCAATCGTAATGAATAATAACACCTTTAACACAATATGAATGAATGCATTTTGATTGTAATTCATAGTAAATAGTATTTTGTTAAAATATATTTGCATAATGTATTGAGGATCATATACAGCATTCCAATGAATAACAACACCTTTAGATAAAAGTCTCACCTTTTCCCAGTGAATCATCATCATATTCAGAATAATGAATGCCCATGCAATCACAAAGAGTACATAAAATTTCATTTTGACATCCAGTTTGTTGAATGCCAAAAACATTATAATATCCCCATTGATCATTGAGGTATGTGATATCTCTCATTTCAACACACTTGGCTGATGTTTCGAATAACACTGCCAGTCGATATATCTCAATGATTTTTCAGATTCGTGATAATATTTGATTTTGCAAGTACGTGCTTGAACATAAGACATTTGATGAAAATGTTGGAATCCAGTTACCACCTGTTCAAGCAAGAATACTAGTTTCTCCATAAAGCAATGTGTCCAGGTGTATGTTTTATCGAGGATTGTGGTGAGTAATCTTCCAATACCAAGAACTTTATAACAACAATTTATGGTATGATTATTCATACTGATATCTCCGCTTAAAGCAGCGGAGTTGTGCTTAAAGCAACATGTGCCACAGCAAAAGCCATACCGGCATATCTTAAATCTCAAACACTCTAGTATTTTTTTTCACATATATGTAACAGTCACTTATCCACAAGTATGGATGTTTTGAAAAAAAAAGCAAATTATCAACTCAAATATACCGATCGGTAACTCTTACTTGTATGTTAATAATTAGTAAACTATTAGCTCAAACATATTGATTATTATACTGGTTACTTATGCATAGTACAGTGAGTAAGCGAACCTCTCATCATTGGGTAATGTTTCTAATGATTCATGAGTATAAATAACTTGAAAGTTTTAATTACTCTCTTGTGTATGATATGTCACTACGATCGAATATTCAATTTTTACTTACAAGTTAATCAGTGATTCGTTTTATCAAAGTATTGTTTCATATATGTGTATACAAATCAGTTTTCCAAATAATAAGATTTCATCGAGTAGCCTCAGAGGGAAAAAAGATTAAACAATTTCCCAGCCAGCGAGGCTATGGACGTTCATACCAAACGCGGACCAGACATTGTTTCTGTTGCAAATTTACCAGGCGCATGCCTGGGCTTAGGCTTGTAACATCCATTTGTTCTGGCACTAGTATTACAGTGTTCTAAAGTGTCAAAAGACTTGCTTGGGTTATGACTACACCATCCCCTACCTGCTTAGGATACCAAAAAATGCCAAATATGTAGGAATGTAGGGAACTATCTATTGTACATAAAATCAGAATGAATTGATTTGTCATTTATGCCTGTACATGTTCATTTCAGATCGTATACCAACGATACTATATCGCATAAATATATGACATGCGGAAGTGGGTCTTTGCCCTCAATTCGCGACCATTTTGCCGGATGCAGATAAGAGTGCTTGGACACTGTTGCTATGGAATCAGGATCTTTTGCCAGCTTGTTTCTCTCAGTAGCCCACAGGACGAGACCGTCCAGTTCTTCGACCTCATCTTTATCCGAGAGACACTGCAATATATATGGCCGACGATCTGGAGGAATACGTCATTTCTCAGAAATACATTTACTGATGTGACAAAGGACGGTGCTATATATGCTTTGCTAGTATTTCATCAATGTTTGTGTTCATCTGATTCACAACTCAGGTTCGGTCCTTCAGCGTGGCGTACCATCAGACCAGTACCATCCCCTGGGGAAACAAAGAGTGGTAAATCAGTTGTTTGAATATTACTGGTCACAAGACACTGGTTGTGCCTTCCACTAACACTTGCTGTCCTGGTTATGTTCGTTGACACAATTCAGATCTCTCCAATTTGAGAGGAGTTTTCCTTATAGCGTTGTGTACATGCTTTTTCTCTGATCAGGAAAATGATCTGATGCTAACATAACTAGGCGAGTGAGGCGGAGTTTTTGTATCCATTTTTAAAAAATTAGGCCAAGGGCTAAGATAGGTTACCAGACAATGTATAATACCTTGTCCCGGCTTTGAAAATAAGGTCACGGTCAAATTTACAGTTACGAGAGTATTCAGCATATATGATTTCCTATACGTTTACAACTGCTTACTAAGCTGTATAATCAGTAATAAGACAGATATTAGTCATCATGTCCTGTGACCTTGAAAATGAAATCAAAAGTGAAATAAAGGTCATCAGAATATTCAGCATATATCATTTGCTGTATGTCCACAACAGAATCCTCAGTTGTAAATTTGATAATAAACAAGATATTAGCTAAGATGTCCTGTGAGACCTTGAAAATGAGGTCAAAGGTCAAATTCAAGGTCACGACAATATTCAGCATTAAATATTTCCTATCATCCACAATTGATTCCCAAGTTGTAGAGTGGATAATAAGCGATATATTAGTCATTTTGTTCTTTGACCTTGAAAATGAGGTCAAAAGTCAAATCCAGGGGCAATATATCATTTCCTATATGTCCACAATTGATTCCTAAGCTGTATAGTCGATAATGAGCGAGATATTAGGTATTTGGTGCTCTGACCTTGAAAATCAAGTCAAAGGTCAAATTCAAGGTCATCAGAATATTCGGCATATGTCATTTCCTATATGTCCACAATTGATTCTTAAGATGTAAAGTCAATAATAAGCGTGATATTAGCCATTTTGTACATGACCTTGAAAATGAGGTAAAAGCTCAAATTCAAGGTCATCAAAATATTCGGCATACATCATTCCTATACGTCCACAATTTAGTCCCAAGCTGTAAAGTGTATAATAAGCGAGATATTAGCTGTTTTGTGCTCTGTCCTTGAAAATGAAGTCATAGGTCAAATTATAGGTCAACAGTATATTCGGATTATATCATTTCCTATATGTGCACATTTGATCCCTAAGCTGTAAAGTCGATTATGAGCGAGATATTAGCCATTTTGTGCTCTGACCTTGAAAATTAGATCAAAGGTCAAATTCAAGGTCCTATGTGTCCATAATTGATTCCTAGTCTCCAATCTCAATATTAAGTGAGATATTAGGCATAATGTGTCCCATTATAAAGTATGGGAGAATTTAACATGAGGAAGTCCCATTTGGTACATGAAAATGGCTGCCACACGCAGACCGGCCATTCAGTGGAAACGAAACTTATACACATAACAGAGGTATATGAGGGCAATGTTTTGAAACAAAAATCTCAAAACTGTCTGAACAGTTTTTTGAGAAAATGGCCGCCACATTCAGAAATTGACTGTTTTTCATCGAAAATGACTGCCATTTTGAAAAAAATGCGAAAATCAAAAAACTAAAAAACAACCCCTTCTCGAATTATTGTTAGGCATTTTTGTGCAAAATTTCAGAAAGATTGACCAGTAAACTTTAAAGATAAAAATGTGGACAGACGACGCCAAAGACAACGACGGATGACAGACGCAACGCCATACCAATAGGTTATCGGACCATAGGTCCGGTCACCCTAAAACTATTGTTGATTACCGTAACGTGTACCGATGATTACAGTAACGTGAAAATTACGGAACTGTTTAACGTATCATAGTGAAGCTTGCATGACAAATACGATACTACTAGTCATATGGTATGACTTGTAGCTGTGTGATGCGATGCATGGTTTGCAAACATTTAGAAAATGTGGCAAATATGATAGAGGATCCTTATAATAACTTGAAATGTGGCAAATTTGCCATAATAATAACCTATTAAAATGCTGGATTTAGTATTGTCCTTTATACGAGTCAGTGGACTCGTTGTGCATGGTGGGATATCCAATAAAAAAAATTAGCACAAGGGCTGAGAGAGGTTACCGGACAATATACATTTTAGATATCAGCCTTTTGTCCAGTGACCTTGAAAAGAGTCATTAATGAATTCAAGGTCATGAAATATTCAACAAATATATCACTTCTAGTATGTCCACAATAGATTCCTAAGCTGTAAAGTCGATAAAAAGTGAGATATCAGCCATTCTGTGATGTGACCTTGAAAATGAGGTTCAAGGTCATGAAAATATTCAGCATATATCATTCCCTACATGTTCACAATTGATTCCTAAGCCATTTTGTATTATATAAGCCATTTTGTATTATGACCTTGAAAATAAGGTGACTGACCTTGAAATTTAGGTCAAAGGTCAAATTCAAGGTCACGAAAATATTCATCATATATCATTTCCTACATGTTCACAATTGATTCCTAAGCTGTAAAGTCGATAATAAGCAAGATATTAGCCATTTTGTTCTGTGACCTTGAAAATGAGGTCAAAGGTCAAATTCAAGGTCACGAGAATATTCAGCATATATCATTTCCTATGTGTTCACAATTGATTCCTAAGCTGTAAAGTCGGTGATAAGCGAGATATTAGCCATTTTGTACTGTGACCTTGAGAATGAGGTCAAAAGTCAAATTCAATGTCACGAGAATATTCAGCGTATATCATTTCCTATATGTTTACAATTGATTCCTAGTCTCTAATCTCAATATCAGGTTAAATATTAGACATGATGTGTCCCATCATAAAGCATAGGAGAATTTAACATGGGAAAATGGCCCACTTCGAGCAATTCAAGGGCAACGAAACTTATACACGTCAAAGGGGTACATATGAGGAGTGTTATGCGTCAATGAGGTCAAAGGTCAAATTCAAGGTCATGAGAATATTCAGCATATATCATTTCCTATATGTTCACAATTGAATCCTAAGCTGTAAAGTCGATAATAAGCGAGATATTAGCCATTTTGTCCTGTGACCTTGAAAATGAGGTCAAAGGTCAAATTCAAGGTCACGACAATATTCAGCATATATCATTTCCTATATGTCCACAATTGATTCCTAGTCTCTAATCTCAATATTAAGTTAGATATTAGGCTTAATGTGTCCCATTATAAAGCATAGGAGAATTTAACATGGGAAAGTCCCATTTGGGCCGAGTTTGGGCCCAAAATGGCCCACTTCGAGCGATTCAAGGGCAACGAAATTTATACATGTCACAGAGGTACATATGAGGAGTGTTATGCTTGAATAAGAAAAAAAGTTACTGAACAGATTTTGAGAAAACGACAGCCAAAGTCCAAAATTGGCCATTTTGAAATAATTGCGAAAATCAAAAAACTAAAAAATACTTCCCTCTCGAAATATTTTTAGGCATTTTTGTGCAAAATTTCAGAAAGATTCGATCGTAAACTTTAAAGATAAAAATGTAGACGGACGACGACGACGGACGACGACGACGGACGACGGACGCAACGCCACGGCAATAGGTTATCGGACCAAAGGTCCGGTAACCTAAAAAATAATCAATGTCATGACCCCCCAATTTTTCGACATCGAGCGATACTGGAGAGTTTTCAACCTACGATCATCGATCGTACACCATACGATTGGGAATTGGCCAAAGATATATACAAAAATAGTTTGAAAAATTAATATTAAGTAGAACTGGAGTTATAGCCAATTATGTGATTTTCACGTTTTCCGTTGCCATGACAACCGTTTTTATCAGATTGATTGTCTTTGAGTTGTCTTTGAGTTATGAGTTATGCAGACATTTGCACTGAAAAGTCACTGGCAAAAATAACCGACTCGTGACCCCAAATTTTTCGACATCGGGCGATAATGGAGAATTTTCGTCGTACGACCATTGGCCGTAAATCATACGTTCGGGAATTGGCCAAAGAAAAATACAAAAATAGTTGAAAAAATTAATATCAAGTAGAAGCGGAGTTATAGCCATTTATGTGATTTTCACGTTTTCCGTTGCCATGGCAACCGTTTTCATCCGATTCCCGCAAAATTGGAGGAAGACCAAGCCACTACCATACCGCTTCATCCCTATACATTTGAAGTCTATAGAACCATATTTTGTCGAGTTATGCGCGCGGAAGGACGGACAGACAGGGAGACAGACAAACAAACAAACAGGGAGCCAGACCCAAACGCAATACCCTCTCCCCCTATCGGGGCGAGGGTAAAAATAAAAATATATATTCCATATTAAATGACAACCCTGTAAGACATTTGATAACCTTTTCAAAAATGCAATCAGTAATGTGTTCATGTTAATGCAAACATTTAATACAGAGTATTATATAACAGAAATGGATAGTGTGACTTTTCATAGCGATGGAAAAAAATTCACCTGATACATCTATACAATGCCTTTTGCTAACCATTTTATCTCCATTATAAAACAGCGAAATTCGGCTTACACCAACATGTGCCACAGGAAAATCTAAGCCTGATTTTTTACATTCGTAAATATACTAATTACTCCACAATATAGATTTTTGACTAGGATATATGGTTGCTTGTAGTCTGTTGTATCAGTTCAAACCAATATATCCTCACACAATAGGTATCAAAAGAAGCGGAATTGAATAAAATTTCGAATGGTATATCAAACATCACTCTAGACATTTTATTCACCCTCCATCCACATAGATTTAAACAAAATTTCAATCGAAAACTCTTCGAATCGCTCAACTGAACACATTGAGTTCCTGAGCTCATTTTGACACACGTGCATGTAAAAGTTTAGATACTGCATGAATCGATGTGCTAGATTTGAGAGAATATGCCTTCGTAAAATGTTCATTTTGTCTGAAAGCCTGTCTGATAGACTTGCTTGTGGCCTATCTTTGGTGTTATGAATTAAACACAACAATTCGTCTGCAGAACAACAAATTGTTGTCAATTCGACTGGTTCATTTATTGTAATTTTAGGATTGTAACCCATGACAAAGTATTCCATGCTGGGTTGACCCCACATATCATACCTACCGAACAGTCTCTAATCCGGGTCTTTCAATTCGCCAAATAGGTATTGTTAGGCTATATAATGGTATCAGATACATATATTCCTCATAGTTTCCAATATTTTGAAGGATATTTCATTGAAGTTCACTAGGTCTATCATTCTAGCAGGCATAGAATTTGTTTTATTAAGTTCGAATGGGTCGTGTACAAAGGTCATTCGATAGGTGGCAGCCTTGTAATAGAGGAAATTTTGGCACCAAATCACTAAGGAACATCGTCTGTTGTGAACCATGCACGTGATATTTGGCGTAAAAATTCCGTATGTTTGGAGTAATTACATGGTATCGTCATAATAAATAACGTTATGACGTCATATTACCATTAAAACAGTGCTAACATGTAAGTATCAATCTATTACCACCAATACAGTCAGGTTTTGATGATGCCAATGACAAACGTAAATACAACATTTTGCAATAGAAACAAAACCCAACCAAATAGTTTATCCAAAGACACACTGGTGTCATCAGGTGCAGACAGTGTGTTAAATGTAGTTGTTTCTACTGTTCAACTGATGGAATTAGTATACAGCTGCCCAACAACCTATGAAAATAATTTAGAAATCCGAAACAAACCCCATGGAACAGATATATGACAAGTACATAAGTACTTAATCACAAGCCAGAAGGCTACTGAGTTGGTGGTATCCTCGGGGACAGATTTAACGTCCGCCAGCAGTGACACCGACTCAGTGGTATGAATGTAAGTATCAATCTATTACCACTAATACAGTCAGATTTTGATGATGCCAATGACAAACGTAAAATACAACATTTTGCAATAGAAACAAAGCCCGACCAAATAGTTCATCCAAAGACACACTGGCGTCATCAGGGGCAGGCATTGTTATAAATGTAGTTTTTTTCTACTGTACACCTGATGGAATTAGTATACAGCTGCCCAGCAACCTATGAAAATAATTTAGAAATCCGAAACAAACCCCATGGAACAGATATATGACAAGTACATAAGTACTTAATCACAAGCCAGAAGGCTACTGAGTTGATGGTATCCTCGGGGACAGATTTAACGTCCGCCAACAGTGACCACGACTCCGTGGTATGAATGTAAGTATCAATCTATTACCACCAATACAGTCAGATTTTGATGACCATCTGGCGATTAAGTTTTTTTTCTCCTTATGTCCCATTAAATCTGACACATCGGGCCTATTTTTTTTATCATAATATAGGGGAATGAATTGGAATATGTGGGGAAGGATGATAGCAAATTATTATTATTCCTTATTGTGGGGGGTAACATCGTGTAAAGTACATTCAGTTGTAACTGTTATGATGATGTGCTAGAGCTCCAATATGTCGTGTCTCGTAGGTAGCTGCATTTTTCTTTTTACTCAAATGTTGATTAGTGGTTTGTTATATGAAAATATGGATTTATGCCTAAAATTCCATCAAGTAGTCTCAGAGGGAAAGAAGGTTAATTTTTTCCTAGCCGACAAGGGATTGGACGATCATACTGCTCCTGGACTACAAGTCAGTGGTCATGGCCAACCGAGACATTGTATCCGATGCAAACTTATCACATGAAATACATGTAGGCCTACTGATATCCAGGTGCATGAATAGGCTCAAGTGAAGTTTCTAAGATCCATTTAGTCGGGCATGTACGAGGGGTCCCTTTGCATCCCCCCCCCCCCCATGATCATGATGATCCTCCAAACCCAACTTTTTTTTCAAGGTTTTTCAATACTAATAAACATAACATATGTCTCCGGTTGTGCATCCATTGCAAAAATAGGTTTTCGGGACATTTTTCAAAATGGCCGCCCCGCGAAATCTCGAATTTTGAGATTGCTTCACTTTAGGCTGCATAGGTCCACAAAATAAATTCTTTGTTACCTTTTGCTGCTTATTGTAGGGGCCTGATACATTGTACATGAGAAAACAATGGTTAAATAAATATTTATAATATGAATATGTCCATAAATCCAAGATGGCCGCCAAATTTAGATAATTTTTCACTAAAATGTCCATAACTTCGGACTGAGTCAACCTAGGATGTTCCTTTTAGGGTCTATACCTAGGTTTTCATATACAGGGAATCCATTTAGACCAAAATAAATACATTCAAGCTATTTCTTTTGATGCATTTACACCTGCACACATGGTACACGCTACACATTCATTTAGATATCTCTCGAACATAGCCCCCTTGACATCCCTATGGTCTCAATTGTGGATCTTGCTTGGATATTTCTGATAGAGACTTTTACTGATTTGCAATCTCAATAAATCCTTGAACAAATAGAGCTTGATTTGGTTAGTTTTGTTAACTAACATATATGACAAGTACATAAGTACTTAATCACAAGCCAGAAGGCTACTGATTTGATTGTATCCTCGGGGACAGATTTAAAGTCCGCCAGCAGTGACATCGATTTAGTGGTTTGAATGTAACTTTCAATCTATTACCACCAATACAGTCAGGTTTTGATGATGCCAATGACAAACGTAAATATAACATTTTGCAATAGAAACAAAGCCCAACCAAATAGTTTATCCAAAGACACACTGGCGTCATCAGGGGCAGACAGTGTGTTAAATGTAGTTGTTTCTTCTGTTCAACTGATGGAATTAGTATACAGCTGCCCAACAACCTATGAAAATAATTTAGAAATCCGAAACAAACCCCATGGAACAGATATATGACAAGTACATAAGTACTTAATCACAACCAAGAAGGCTACTGAGTTGGTGGTATCCTCGGGGACAGATTTAACGTCCGCCAGCAGTGACACCGACTCAGTGGTATGAATGTAAGTATCAATCTATTACCACTAATACAGTCAGATTTTGATGATGCCAATGACAAACGTAAAATACAACATTTTGCAATAGAAACAAAGCCCGACCAAATAGTTCATCCAAAGACACACTGGCGTCATCAGGGGCAGGCATTGTTATAAATGTAGTTTTTTTCTACTGTACACCTGATGGAATTAGTATACAGCTGCCCAGCAACCTATGAAAATAATTTAGAAATCCGAAACAAACCCCATGGAACAGATATATGACAAGTACATAAGTACTTAATCACAAGCCAGAAGGCTACTGAGTTGATGGTATCCTCGGGGACAGATTTAACGTCCGCCAACAGTGACCACGACTCCGTGGTATGAATGTAAGTATCAATCTATTACCACCAATACAGTCAGATTTTGATGACCATCTGGCGATTAAGTTTTTTTTCTCCTTATGTCCCATTAAATCTGACACATCGGGCCTATTTTTTAATCATAATATAGGGGAATGAATTGGAATATGTGGGGAAGGATGATAGCAAATTATTATTATTCCTTATTGTGGGGGGTAACATCGTGTAAAGTACATTCAGTTGTAACTGTTATGATGATGTGCTAGAGCTCCAATATGTCGTGTCTCGTAGATAGCTGCATTTTTCTTTTTACTCAAATGTTGATTAGTGGTTTGTTATATGAAAATATGGATTTATGCCTAAAATTCCATCAAGTAGTCTCGGAGGGAAAGAAGGTTAAATTTTTCCTAGCCGACAAGGGATTGGACGATCATACTGCTCCTGGACTACAAGTCAGTGGTCATGGCCAACCGAGACATTGTATCCGATGCAAACTTATCACATGAAATACATGTAGGCCTACTGATATCCAGGTGCATGAATAGGCTCAAGTGAAGTTTCTAAGATCCATTTAGTCGGGCATGTACGGGGGGTCCCTTTGCATCCCCCCCCCCCATGATCCTCCAAACCCAACTTTTTTTTCAAGGTTTTTCAATACTAATAAACATAACATATGTCTCTGGTTGCGCATCCATTGCAAAAATTGGTTTTCGGGACATTTTTCAAAATGGCCGCCCCGCGAAATCTCGAATTTTGAGATTGCTTCACTTTAGGCTGCATAGGTCTACAAAATAAATTCTTTGTTACCTTTTGCTGCTTATTGTAGGGGCCTGATACATTGTACATGAGAAAACAATGGTTAAATAAATATTTATAATATGAATATGTCCATAAATCCAAGATGGCCGCCAAATTTAGATAATTTTTCACTAAAATGTCCATAACTTCGGACTGAGTCAACCTAGGATGTTCCTTTTAGGGTCTATACCTAGGTTTTCATATACAGGGAATCCATTTGGACCAAAATAAATACATTCAAGCTATTTCTTTTGATGCATTTACACCTGCACACCTGGTACACGCTATACATTCATTTAGATATCTCTCGAACATAGCCCCCTTGACATCCCTATGGTCTCAATTGTGGATCTTGCTTGGATATTTCTGATAGAGACTTTTACTGATTTGCAATCCCAATAAATCCTTGAAGAAATAGAGCTTGATTTGGTTAGTTTTGTTAATTAACATAAATCCAAGATGCCTGCTAAACACACCCTAAAAATTCAAGTTCGTAACTAATCGTGCCATGAAGATGTGTGACACTTACTTTTAAGGGTATTTTGGTATGTAGATTCCGTTTTTGGTGTTATTCTAGCTATATAATATCAATTTAAAATGATAACAGGATCTCATTGAGATGGAAAACAAATAAGAACACATTGTTAATTGAATTATTCATACACTTATGAATTACGCATTACTCACAAACTTGCTTGGGATACTTTTTATATCACAAACAGAGAACAATAATGTAGAATATCTTCATTGGCTATCTTAACACAAGTGCACGAAGGTGTGTCTAAGCTAGATCAATAAATGAGTCTGTTGTGGCAAAAGTGATGTAGAATTTTCCAGAACTGAGGAAATAGAGGATGTTGAGCGGTATGATGTCGGACAGCTCAAGACAACGTTGCTGTACTACAAGAGAATGCAGGGCAATGGTGAAGACATCATCTACTAATATGTCAATTCATTCAATATAGCAGAACCAATATCATAGTACCATGGTCCATCATGTTCATGTGTTTAGATTGCCAATGAAGATATCTATATTATTGTTCTCTATTTGTGATAAAAAGGAACCCCAAGCATGTTTGTGAGTAATGCGTAATTCATAAGTGAATGAATACATTCAATTAACAATGTGTTCTTATTTGTTTTCCACCTCAATGAGATCCTGATTTCATTTTAAATTGATATTATATAGCTATAATAACACCAAAAAATAGAATCTACTGACCAAAATACCCTTGAAAGTAAGTATCACACATCGTCATAGCACAATTAGTTACGAACTTGAATTTTCGGGGTGTGTTTAGCAGGCATCTTGGATTGATGTTAATCAACCATGTTAACAAAACTAACCAAATCAAGCTCTATTTGTTCAAGGATTTATTGGGACTGCAAATCAGTAAAATGTGTAGCATGTACCATGTGTGCAGGTGTACAGATATCAAAAGAAATAGCTTGATTGTATTTATTTTGGTCTAAATGGATTCCCTGTATATGAAAACCTAGGTATAGACCCCATAATGAACATCCTAGGTTGACTCAGTCCGAAGTTATGGACATTTTAGTGAAAAATTATCTAAATTTGGCGGCCATCTTGAATTTATGGACATATTCATACTATAAATATTTATTTAACCACTGTTTTCTCATGTACAATGTATCAGGCCCCTACAATAAGCAGCAGAAGGTAACAAAGATTTTATTTTGTAGACCTATGCAGCCTAAAGTGAAGCAATCTCAAAATTCGAGATTTCGCGGAGCGGCCATTTTGAAAAACGGCCCAAAAACCAATTTTTGCAATGGATGCGCAACCGGAGACATATGTAATGTTTATTAGTATTCAAAAACCTTGAGAAAAAAAGTTGGTTTTGGAGGATCATGGGGGGGGGGTGCAAAGGGACCCCCCGTACATGCCCGACTAATTTGCTTTGGCTTCAGTATTACAGATAATTTCAAAAGTGTCAAATGTCAAAGGTCTTGCTTGGTTTATGATTACATCATCCCCTACTTCCTTAATATGCCTTACTGCAAACTAGTGTATGGAGAAAATGCTGTACATAAAATGTGAATGAATTGATTGTTTTCCATACCCAGCACCTTTATGTACGTTTATTTGAGGTCGTAGACCAACGATGCTACATCGCAGAAGAGTTTCACATAAGGAAGTGGGTCTTTGCCCTCGATTCGCGACCATTTTCCCGGGTTCAGATAAGAGTGCTTGGACAATGTTGCTATAGAATCAGGATCTTTTGCCAGCTTGATTCTCTCAGCAGCCCATAGGACCAGACCGTCAAGTTCTTCGACCTCATCTTTTATCTGAAAGACACTTTATTATCGTTGGCACAGCGATCTGGAGGAATACGTCATTTCCCAAAAATACATTTGCTGATGTGACAAAGGACGGTGCTAGGTGTCGTGGCAGATAGTAAACATCAGCATTTCCACCAACGAACCTGAATGAATCGCGGTTTTTTGCTTCAATATTTCGAAGACATCTCTTGAGCAGAGGATTCAAATCTGATTGTAGTGCGTCATGTGTGAGCAACGTTTGATTCTTGTGTCTAGGCCACAACATCCAATATCTTGACACTGTACAAGTTTCAAATTTGCACTGCAAACCGGTTCTTATCTCAACTATTCTCTCTCTCTATGTTTAGATATGAACCACGTTTTGCGGTTATCCAAATGCTTTAGTTTGTTTTTGAGAAAACGATCAGATCATCTACAAGAACCAGATACCCATATACGATGCATTCAGTCTTCAGTGCCAAGGTTAAACATGCATAATTGAAAGATATATTACAATGCGGTTCAGGGGTCCGAGAATAATCCATGTACGATATATTATAGATTGGATCCAGGCCAGAATCCGTCACATTGTGGGGGTAGAGTATAAACTTCTGGGGAAAACTGGTGGTGAACTATTTCAACATAGGGTTGATGGACACTATAAGCAACAACATATCTGACATTTGAAATCCCGGATCTGCTAACCTATCCATTGATGAATTCTTGCATTCATTCTGATATAGTTCGAAACTAGATTGAGCCATTCTTGGCACGGGATTTCGTTGTATCGATAAATATTGACCTTATGGCTCAAATCTATACATGCCCTCCGCTGTGTTTTCTTCGTGTATTCTGTTACTGACATTGGCCTACGTACGTTGAGCTCCAAGTTCTCATGTGCTCCCTCAGATGTTGTACAGCTCGGGAACTGAGGTAGCCCAAATGTGATACATGCGCTAAGATCTTCATCACGTTATCCAAATCCTCGTGTAGCGAATATAACAATGAGATGATAGAGTTGAAGCTTCTGTCGTTATCGAGGCAGATGGTAAGAGTTCTCCTGGGTAAACTGCCAGTTACTGGTGTTTCTTCGAGAGCAATTTCTGCATATTACAGCATATTACACGTACGGAATTTCGGTCATTAGTGATACATGTGCGATATATAACACACTGTCTGCCCCTGATGACACCAGTGTGTCTTTGGATAAACTAATTGGTCGGGCATTGCTTCTATTGCTAAATGTTGTATTTTACGTTTGGTATTGGCATCATCAAAATCTGACTGTACCAGTGGCACTAGATCATGTAGATTGATACTTACATTCATATCACTGAGTCTGTGTCACTGCTGGCGGACGCTAAATTTGTCCCCGAGGATACCATCAACTCAGTAGCCTTCTGGCTTGTGATTCGGTACTGTACTTGTCATATGTCTGTTTCATGGGGTTTGTTTCTGATTTCTAAATTATTTTCATAGGTTGTTGGCAGTGGCGTCGGAGCCCTTTGAATAGTGATAGCCCAATACGTCCAGTCTGGGGGTTCGAGGGGCTTACGGCGCCCCCCGAGAAAGTTTTGGAATTTGATGTTCTCTCAAAGCATTTCTGGCGTGTACCTTGGGCCTAGTCTAGTGTTATGTTTGTGGGCTATCAAGGGATTTAATTTTTCCTAGGCCAAAAAAAAGTCTTTTGGTTTTCATTCCCGCGCGCACCACTTTTTTTGCGAACACAAAAAGAAATAGGCTTCCCTTAAAAATGAGGTGAAAATATTTATTTTCCAATACGACTCTTGTTTCGCGAGTTTCCCATGGAATTTCCTGATCTAAAGGGCGTATTCGATATGTATCTACAGATCTCACCGGGCATACCGGCCTCAGAAAACTTGTTTTGTGTTCGTTCCTAGTCGCAGTTTATCATGACACAGTGTTTAAAACAACACACAAATATCCCAAATTAAATATGTGAAACTCAACATGCATGAATGACACAGTGTAAAACCCGGGGATTAGTCCCAGTCTGCAAATACTTTCGTATTGTTTCTATGTTTTTATACAATTGTTTATGTTGAGTAGCCTGAACAGCATTTTATAGTTAATGTGTATATTTCGTTCATTTCTAGTCCTGAATCTGTGTATACAGCATACTTTTGTGTCATTACATATCAATTTCTACACACATGTTTATGTTGAGTAGGCGTAATTTTACATAAATAGTTTAAATTTGTCAGTACTAATAATTATATAAGTCTCTTTTATTTACTTCTCTCGTTTGGAATTTGTACCAAAATATATTGTATATAGAAATTTCAGTTTTACAAATGCGTTATGCGTAATAAAAAACCTGAGTATGATTTCTAAGCGTTTTACAAGTAATATTATCCAAATACTGACTTTTGGTGAGGTGAATACGTGAAAATATGTACCTCTCGCGAAAGACATATTCACCTCGCAAGCTCGGTGAATATGTCTTTCGCGAGAGGTACATATTTTCACGTATTCACCGAAACCAAAAGTTAATATTTGTTTTATTATATAATACATGTGAAAAGTTCATGCAAGTACTGATGCGATGTTTATGTATGACATGGATTTATGATATAAACATAATACATCTAAAACTATCATGTGTTGATTTGAAAAAGTACTGCGTCACGCCTTTAGATTTCAGTTTGATGTCAATATTTCAAAGAAATTCAAACCACTCTATCTTTATAATTTTTATGAAAAGTTACTGAGCAGAACAGATGGGCGAAATCTAAAATAGGTAGATTATATGTGTGTTCTATGTCTGTATTTTGACCCAATTCAACTTCATCTTCTCTTCAAGGGCGGCATTAGATCCCCCGATATGGTGTCTGAGCTCCCTGTTGGAGGGGGTCTGGAATCTATATGTACACAAATCGCAACCGATCAGTGGGAGGGAGGAAGCCAGCGTATGACGTGGGGTCTGGGGCCTTACTTCTTGGTTTCAGGTAAACGAAATATACTTGTATTTTTAAACAGAATAAAAATGTGGAGAATTCAGACGGGGTTCACGATAAAATAATAAGAATACATCGTTTACATGTTTTAACGAGAGTTACACATTTTTCCCAGATGGAGGTGTGGGGTATGTAGCGCCCCTGAGACCCTTTGCTGCTGCCCCTGTCTCACCGGTCCAGTTGTCCACTCGCAGATCTACTTATTTTTCAGTTGTATATATCGTTAGTTTCCCAAAGCTGGTTCAACTAGCAAGTTGCTGGTTGATGCAAGTTGTTAGTTGAGTCAGCTTTGGAAAACCTCGAGTGCCTTTATCGTTACTCTTTTTCAGTTTCACCTGCATAAAAACCGTTTTTATTCGATGTTTGTGTTATGTATTGCTTCAAAATAAACATTCACTTAATATACACCGAATGTGCCTTCCGACCCCAAATCAAAGCAATAGGCTCATTCTGAAAGGGCATAAACATGATAAAAGCCCTGAATTTGATGGAATTAGATCCTGTTATGTACTGAAATTTAACAATAGGGTAGATTGCAAACTTTTTTTCTCACTTTTTTTTAGATATTATTCTGCAATTTGGTGGAAAATTGCGGCATGACACCCAATTAAGTCCGCTCCAGACAGTGAGAGGAGGGGGTCAAAGAGTTTGTATCAACTTAATCTAGAGCTTCAAAATGACTTATTTTATTCCAGTAACTGATCAGCATCCTAAAACTGAAAAGAAAATAGGGGGTCACCGCATCCTTTCGCATGGAAAACATGATGCAAGATGTGAATATGGACATAAAAACGTGCAAAGATGCCATAATTTATGTAATTTTAGGTAAATGTTTGTGATTGTGATCGAATATGTCCAATAAACCAGCACGGTGACCCCCTATTTTCTTTTCAATATTATGATGCTGATCAGTTACTCTATAAAATATGTCATTTTGAAGAGATAATATTCAAGAAATAAATTTTAAATTTTGATTCTTCGTTACCTCACTGTTTGTAGCAGACTACGTCAAGACACACAAAATTTCAAATTGATCTGATTATTTAAAACAAAGCTATGGCCAATAAGTGTGTTTCACTGACAGATGAACTTAACATTATTCCCTAGGGTTTCTGAGACATACGGCTGTATGATTTTGCATTTAATTAAAAATATCTGTTGAAAATGGAAACTATAGAGAGCCGAAGTCATCAATGGTCATAGCGCAGAGTATTTGGCCCCTGTAGCGCAGCTTACTAGTTCTTCTAGCTTCAATGAAGATTAAAAATGTGCCAGGCGGATTACATATGGTATACGTTCAGTGGGTGAGTCGGCTCTAAACAACTCAAATTCAATGGTAGGCTTACTGCTCACTTGAAACAAAGGCTGTACAGTTGTTTAGAAAAAAAGTCCCACTTCGGCACTCTATATATAATGTTTTAGAGGCTTATTGGCTGATCTGTAGTTTAGTGCCAAAAATTATGCAAAAATCTGGGGGGCCCAATCATACTCGAGCCCCCCCCCCCTAAAAACATGAGGGGGCTCGGGCCCCCAGAGGGCCCCCCCCCCCCGGCTCCGACGCCAGTGATTGTTGGGCAGTTGTATACTAATTCCATCAGGTGTACAGTAGAAATAACTACATTTAACACACTGTCTGCCCCTGTTGACGCCAGTGTGTCTCGGATAAACTATTTGGTCGGGCTTTGTTTCTATTGCAAAATGTTGTATTTTACGTTTGTTATTTGCATCATTAAAATCTGACTGTATTAGTGGTAATAGATTGATACTTACACTTATACTCAATAACACAACAGGTAATAAGTTCATCAATAAATAAAATATTCAATGATGACATGAAATATTCAACTGTTCAGTCATAAATATGATCTGCGGGTCACGCGTACATCTTTTTCTTGAACAATAAATACATATACGTTACTCAAATAATTATGGGCGATGGTCTTCAACTGTAGCTCTACAGGCATTAAAGCTATATTCACTTTTAGAATTGACAAAATTTATTCATTCTGCGCTAGCTTTATATTGTCTATAGAATGAGAAATTGTACAAAGTTGGATCTGAAAATGTGTATTACGTGCCGAAACTGAGTTGCCAGTCAAGATTTAAATTCAGACCAGTCTGTTTTTTTCATCATTTTTTTCCTCAAAGCGGCGTCATTGGTATTTGTCTAGATATTGTGGCAACCGGCAATGTAATGTAAGTATCAATCTATTACCACCAATAGTCAGAATTGATAATGCCAAAAACAAACGTAAAATAGAACATTTTGGAATAGAAATAAAGCCCAACCAAATAGTGTATCCAAAGAAATAAGTAGGCCTATCATTCCCTATCCACTGTTTTCATGCACGATTAACAATTTTCTGAGTATCTGTTGTCGAACTGTGCGTATTTCCTATATATTTACGACTATCTTGAAATGTACTTTCAAGTTTGCGTGACAAACAAAAATGCTAAATTTGGCTGACTTTAAATTGATTCCAACCTTAATATACGTGGTAATATCTGTAGCTACTGTTACAAGTACATGTAAATACACCGTGCATTTATGATAAATAAAAAGTCATAAGAGAGAATAACGGATGGTCCTCGCAGAGATCAGAAACAACAACCACAGTCCAGTCTAGCAGTGATGCTTGAGATTGTGATTCTAGTATGCATCAAAGAGCCTAAAATACCAAGAGGCGGCACTTACATTCGACCACATGGAGACAAATAAAACAAAGATCAACATCGCCAGAGAAGGAGCGACCTGCTCACCAACTGCTTACGATGGCACTGCCGGGCAATATCTTGGGAGTTATATGTTGTTGAATCGCCACTGGAGGAGTGGTCAGTTCGGAAATACGACTGAGTGCCCGCTCTTGGTATTTTAGGCTCTTTGGTATGCATTAAAGCAGTCCGGAATACAAAGGTGTTTCTGACATGTCTCACAGCCAAATGATGTTTGCGAACGCTTGTCTTGTTTGCCATTCGCCACCCTCATCCAGCAAACATGGCACCAGCTGCGCTTCTGGAACTGGAGAGCATGCACCTAGACACCAGCCGCGAGTCCAGCGGTCCAAGGCAGCGTCTACCTGGGCGTTGTGGATTGTCAGCTAGCAACTCGTTGACGAGCATCAACGTGTAGTCCAAGAAGGACACCTTGGATTTCCTGGGTGGTGGTTGGACATCAGGTCTGGCCTTGTAGAGCAGAAAGGCATTAAACTTTGCTGCTTCCAGGAAATCGAACACGATTTTTATTGTACACTTCTTTGAACGACGCTTCACGGAGTAGTAGTACCCCATGTACTGATCGGCAGGGGGCACTCCGCCCATAGATTTTGGCTGCTTCATGTTCGAAGCTCGTGCGTCCCCTTAGTGACACATTGTCATTTATAGATCCACTACACTCTTTTGTTGGTCATGACTTCACACCCTCTTTCTTGTGCGCAGCATTAAATACTGCCAGCCTTCTTGCCAGCCGAGCTGTCTCAGAGCTGTCAAGGCGAGAGGACGACGGTGGACCAGGGGAAGGCATAGAAACTCATCATGTTTCATGAGATGTTTTCTGAGAAAAAATATATAGAACGGCTCTCAAATTGCTCTTACACAACAAAACTCATTGAGCAATCCAAGTATCTACTTATTACTTAGCATGTATAAGAATGCAATCAACAAACGGCCACCATGACCGTGGGTGTTGGGACAATTACATGACTATATATGTTACATGTAACAATAAATTAAAACTTTCGATTTGTATGTGGCAACCTCAGTTTCAAAGAATGCCAAGTAAATTCCTCGTCCTGGAAGAAGGCTCGGTCAGTCTACAGAGGATGTGAGTGTCCTTGACCCAGCAGACATCTCGATTATTTCCTGCGGGGCATGTATACTTGCTTCAGGACTTTTGTGGAACATCAACGAGGAAAATCTACATTTGTTTGTCCATCGTCTACTTCGATCACCTATGGGACAAGAATATGATGTTCATGTGTATGTGACTCATGTTACGATTTCAATATGAAAATGTTAGTATTTACAGTTATAACAAATCGGAGTGAAACGCTTACGTTTGTGGCCTGGAGTGATACGCCCACGAAATCTCCGACAAGGACAGTACCACCACCAACTACCACGTCCACAGCATAGACACCATCACCAATGGCAGAAGTTGTTGAAGCTATTTTTAATATGGAATGTGTAGGTACTAATAGACGTGCAATGTCAGAAGTCAATGAATAACTTACAACATGGCTACCATACATTGAAATGTGTTTGGATTCTCGTTAGTTGTCACATCAAACTCGACGCTTTTCCCATCATGCATCATCGCCACCTTGTTATTGCAATTAGATTAAGTTAAACTCAAATTTCCGTGATACTCCTCTTTACTGCCTCCCAACAGCCATGTCGTATTAATCAAAAGTGCACAAGCACCGTAAGTCGATTCCAAGACTCGCCAGCATATTGCGTGGATGTGAAACGAAAAGCTCACAGTTACGGAACCGAAAAAAAACTCATGCCATTACAATACGTTTTTCAACGCAGGGCAGTTGTACAGTTTAACATATAATTGGATTTTATCCACACATCGAACGGCAAGATTATTTCACACATCAATATACGCAGCGAACAGAGAAATGAAGTGGTGTTTATGTCTTCGCAGTGTGTAGCGTCGCTATTCGGAAAGTGGTATATGAATTGTTCACTGTTTCCAGATACCTGATTTGATTTCCTAACGTGATTTTACCATTTTTCTGGGAATTCGCTGATTGCTATTGGATAATGAGATAAGGGGCTTGGTCTGATTGTCTAGATTGTTTCATATGGACAGAAGGATCTATTGACAATAGCACAAGTAGTTGGCGTCTTGTAGCATGTGTAGTATCCATCTCATTTCTATTAGCTAGCTTAGTTGGCGTCTTGTAGTATCCATCTCATTTCTATTAGCTAGCTTTCCTATTTGTATGAGTTCGGTTCTGAATTAACAATACATGTACATACATTTCTACCATGCCGGTGTAACTGCTAGTTGAGGTTAAACCTTTCTCGAGGATACCATCACCTCAGCATTTTGGCTTGTGATTGAATATTGATGTACTTGCCATACACCTATTTCGAAGGGTTCGTTTCGGTTTTCTAAATATGTAACAGATGTAATTTGGGCAGTTGCATTTCCATCAGATGTACAGCAGAAGCCACTACACTTCACACAGTCTTTGTGTAAAATGTTTCATTGTGGGTTTATGATTGTCATCATCGAAACCTTGGTAATAAGTTGACACATATAGTTGTTCGACAGTTGTGTACTAATTACATCAGGCATACAGCATAAACAATCACATTTTACACACTCCCTGCTCCTGATGACACAAGTGTGTCTTCGGATGAAATATTTGGTCGGGCTTTTTGTTTTTGGTTGGCATCATCAAAACCTGATTGTATTCCGGGTAATAGGTAGATACTAACAATTAAACACATAAATGGTTAAGTGAAATATAATGAAATAAATTCAACCAGATTTCAATAAGTTATATATATAATATATGTTGCCATATACCAAGTATTTGGACCGCTAGTTTGATGTCATTACGCTCGTCCCGTACCGTTAATATTCACTTGACAAACATCGTGGAGGGTTTATTGCGTCATTATGCGGAACACGAACGTTCCCCTTACGTCCTTTAACCAAAGACCGTCTTTGCTTTAACTTAGTCCGCTACATACACTGAGGTAACGAAGAGTCAAAATTTAAAAGTCATTTCTTGAATATTATCTCTTCAAAATGACATATTTTATAGAGTAAATGATCAGCATCCTAATACTGAAAAGAAAACAGAGGGTCACCGTGCTCTTTCCTTCTACATATATAGGCCTATTCGATCGAAATCATACACATTCACCCAAAATGACATAAATTATGGCATTTTTGCACATTTTTTCGTTCATATTCACATCTTTGTGTTTTCCATGCGATCGGTTACGGTGACCCCTTATTTTCTTTTCAGTTTCAGGATGCTGAACAGTTACTCTATAAAATATATCATTTTGAAGCTCTAGATTATGTTGACACAGTTATTTACATTAAAAAAACTCTTTGACTCCCCCCCCCCCCCCCCCTCACTGTTTGGAGCGGACTACCTTAAGTGAAATTTAAAGCATTTTCAGTCATATTTAAATTTGGTATTCCAATAGATTTCATACAGCCATCGCCGAGTACTGTAAGACTCGTACTACTCCTTTCAAACTTTGGGCGTGTTCATTTGACAAAGGAGATCCCAATCAATAATGATTCAATTCATTCAATATCCTTTGAATGTGTGGTATGTTGGATTAGATAAATATAACCCTTCTTCTATATTGCTCTGTGTTGGGTGACATTGTTTTATCACTAGCACAAGAATCCTGTAGGATCTTCAGTATGGCTGGGATGATAAATTCATGAGTTGATAGAGAATAATAGAAAAAACACTATTATAGTTGGCAGCCCTGGGGTCAATTACTTTGAAATGTAATCTATTATATTACTATTACTTCAGAATTTGACCTATTACTATTACAATGGGCCATTTCACAGAGCCCACTCAGATCTCATGAATATCTGGCATTACTCGGTAATTTCGTAGTTCAAACGGACCAGTGACTACTGAGGGCAGAACACGCGCTTCCATGGCAGCGTAAAACCACACACGAGATTCCGAAGGTGTCTCAAGCTGCATGCGCGCGCTCGTCCGCGTGCACGCTCAAACAGTCACGCGATATGGTTATATGCTAAAAGACCGTTGAGAATGGAGGAATGGACATAAACCAACAAATGTGACATTTTGCAGATACATTTGTGTTTGTATAATATATTTAGGTCATATGAGTTGAGGCAAAAGCTTACTTCATTTAAATGCAATGTATATATGAGCACATTTATCGTTTGAAGTTATGCCCAAAACGGTTGAAATTGATTCAAAGCCCCTCACTTCTGATTGGTTCAAAAATGTTTACGTTTTCAGACTTCCGAAATATTTGGCGGGAGTCTCTGTGAAAGGGTCCATTACTTTATTTTTGAAAAGTAATCCATTATATTACTATTACTTTTGCATCATTTACTATTACTATTACTTTTCAAATTCAAAGTTCACAACAAATATTCTTCAACACAAGTCAGCAACAAATAATGTATTCAAAAAACAAAGTTGCCATCGCGTTCATTGGAGAACGATTTCAAGATTAATTCACTGTCATGATCAACAGACTCATGAGTGTATCATTCTATAGCACACATTCGCACATCGTGTGGGCTGGACTTTGCGTGTTTGGTTTCAAATATAAGAATTATTATTCAGGCAAACTCCACCCCGGACGTGTATTATACATTAAGGAGTACTACTCCTTTCAAACTTTGGGCGTGGTCATTTGACAAAGGAGATCCCAATCAATAATGATTCAATTCATTCAATATCCTTTGAATGTGTGGTATGTTGGATTAGATAAATATAACCCTTCTTCTATATTGCTCTGTGTTGGGTGACATTGTTTTATCACTAGCACAAGAATCCTGCAGGATCTTCAGTATGGCTGGGATGATAAATTCATGAGTTGATAGAGAATAATAGAAAAAACACTATTATAGTTGGCAGCCCTGGGGTCAATTACTTTGAAATGTAATCTATTATATTACTATTACTTCAGAATTTGACCTATTACTATTACAATGGACCATTTCACAGAGCCCACTCAGATCTCATGAATATCTGGCATTACTCGGTAATTTCCGTAGTTCAAACGGACCAGTGACTACTGAGGGCAGAACACGCGCTTCCATGACAGCGTAAAACCACACACGAGATTCCGAAGGTGTCTCAAGCTGCATGCGCGCGCTCGTCCGCGTGCACGCTCAAACAGTCACGCGATATGGTTATATGCTAAAAGACCGTTGAGAATGGAGGAATGGACATAAACCAACAAATGTGACATTTTGCAGATACATTTGTGTTTGTATAATATATTTAGGTCATATGAGTTGAGGCAAAAGCTTACTTCATCTAAATGCAATGTATATATGAGCACATTTATCGTTTGAAGTTATGCACAAAACGGTTGAAATTGATTCAAAGCCCCTCACTTCTGATTGGTTCAAAAATGTTTACGTTTTCAGACTTCCGAAATATTTGGCGGGAGTCTCTGTGAAATGGTCCATTACTTTATTTTCGAAAAGTAATCCATTATATTACTATTACTTTTGCATCATTCACTATTACTATTACTTTTCAAATTCAAAGTTCACAACAAATATTCTTCAACACAAGTCGGCAACAAATAATGTATTCAAAAAACAAAGTTGCCATCGCGTTCATTGGAGAACGATTTCAAGATTAATTCACTGTCATGATCAACAGACTCATGAGTGTATCATTCTATAGCACACATTCGCACATCGTGTGGGCTGGACTTTGCGTGTTTGGTTTCAAATATAAGAATTATTATTCAGGCAAACTCCACCCTGGACGTGTATTATCGAGAGTTGATGTAACATTTTACAACACCTGTACTTATGATCACAGTGCTGTTTGAGTCTGAACCTCTGAAGTTGCGAGCAAGATCATCAAACAAACTAGACGTCAAGGCCTAAAGATGCCTTGGAGGCATTTCGGTGTGATGAATAATTTATAATACTAGATATCGACGAAAATGAAAAATGTCGACAAATTTCGGGTCAAGGTCAAAGTTCATCCATAATACCCGCTAGACATGTTTGTCTAGGGCGACGAGTCCGAAAATACCATCCGTTTCGCTCTACGACGCACCGTTTCCGAGATATCGACGAAAACAAAAACTGCCGACTCGGCAAAAAAATTTCGGGTCAAGGTCAAAGTTCATCCATAATTCCCCTTAGACATGTTTGTCTAGTGCGACGAGTCCGAAAATAACGTCCGTTTCGCTCTACGACGCACCGTTTCCGAGATATCGACGAAAACGAAAAATGCCGACTCGGCAAAAAAATTTCGAGTCAAGGTCAAAGTTCATCCATAATACCCCTTAGACATGTTTGTCTAGTGCGACGAGTCCGAAAATAACGTCCGTTTCGCTCTACGACGCACCGTTTCCGAGATATCGACGAAAACGAAAAATGCCGACTCGGCAAAAAAATTTCGAGTCAAGGTCAAACTTCATCCATAATACCCCTTAGACATGTTTGTCTAGTGCGACGAGTCCGAAAATAACGTCCGTTTCGCTCTACGACGCACCGTTTCCGAGATATCGACGAAAACGAAAAATGCCGACTCGGCAAAAAAATTTCGGGTCAAGGTCAAAGTTCATCCATAATACCCCATAGACATGTTTGTCTAGTGCGACGAGTCCGAAAATAACGTCCGTTTCGCTCTACGACGCACCGTTTCCGAGATAACGACGAAAAGGAAAAATGCCGACTCGGCAAAAAAATTTCGGGTCAAGGTCAAAGTTCATCAATAATACCCCTTAGACATGTTTGTCTAGTGCGACGAGTCCGAAAATAACGTCCGTTTCGCTCTACGACGCACCGTTTCCGAGATATCGACGAAAACGAAAAATGCCGACTCGGCAAAAAAATTTCGGGTCAAGGTCAAAGTTCATCAATAATACCCCTTAGACATGTTTGTCTAGTGCGACGAGTCCGAAAATAACGTCCGTTTCGCTCTACGACGCACCGTTTCCGAGATATCGACGAAAACGAAAAATGCCGACTCGGCAAAAAAATTTCGGGTCAAGGTCAAAGTTCATCCATAATTCCCCTTAGACATGTTTGTCTAGTGCGACGAGTCCGAAAATAACGTCCGTTTCGCTCTACGACGCACTGTTTCCGAGATATCGACGAAAACGAAAAATGCCGACTCGGCAAAAAAATTTCGAGTCAAGGTCAAACTTCATCCATAATACCCCTTAGACATGTTTGTCTAGTGGGACGAGTCCGAAAATAACGTCCGTTTCGCTCTACGACGCACCGTTTCCGAGATATCGACGAAAATGAAAAATGCCGACTCGGCAAAAAAATTTCGAGTCAAGGTCAAACTTCATCCATAATACCCCTTAGACATGTTTGTCTAGTGCGACGAGTCCGAAAATAACGTCCGTTTCGCTCTACGACGCACCGTTTCCGAGATATCGACGAAAACGAAAAATGCCGACTCGGCAAAAAAATTTCGGGTCAAGGTCAAAGTTCATCCATAATTCCCCTTAGACATGTTTGTCTAGTGCGACGAGTCCGAAAATAACGTCCGTTTCGCTCTACGACGCACCGTTTCCGAGATATCGACGAAAACGAAAAATGCCGACTCGGCAAAAAAATTTCGAGTCAAAGTCAAAGTTCATCCATAATACCCCTTAGACATGTTTGTCTAGTGCGACGAGTCCGAAAATAACGTCCGTTTCGCTCTACGACGCACCGTTTCCGAGATATCGACGAAAACGAAAAATGCCGACTCGGCAAAAAAATTTCGAGTCAAGGTCAAACTTCATCCATAATACCCCTTAGACATGTTTGTCTAGTGCGACGAGTCCGAAAATAACGTCCGTTTCGCTCTACGACGCACCGTTTCCGAGATATCGACGAAAACGAAAAATGCCGACTCGGCAAAAAAATTTCGGGTCAAGGTCAAAGTTCATCCATAATACCCCATAGACATGTTTGTCTAGTGCGACGAGTCCGAAAATAACGTCCGTTTCGCTCTACGACGCACCGTTTCCGAGATAACGACGAAAAGGAAAAATGCCGACTCGGCAAAAAAATTTCGGGTCAAGGTCAAAGTTCATCAATAATACCCCTTAGACATGTTTGTCTAGCGCGACGAGTCCGAAAATAACGTCCGTTTCGCTCTACGACGCACCGTTTCCGAGATATCGACGAAAACGAAAAATGCCGACTCGGGTCAAGGTCAAAGTTCATCAATAATACCCCTTAGACATGTTTGTCTAGCGCGACGAGTCCGAAAATAACGTCCGTTTCGCTCTACGACGCACCGTTTCCGAGATATCGACGAAAACGAAAAATGCCGACTCGGCAAAAAAATTTCGGGTCAAGGTCAAAGTTCATCCATAATACCCCTTAGACATGTTTGTCTAGTGCCACGAGTCCGAAAATAACGTCCGTTTCGCTCTACGACGCACCGTTTCCGAGATATCGACGAAAACGAAAAATGCCGACTCGGCAAAAAAATTTCGGGTCAAGGTCAAAGTTCATCCATAATACCCCTTAGACATGTTTGTCTAGTGCGACGAGTCCGAAAATAACGTCCGTTTCGCTCTACGACGCACCGTTTCCGAGATATGCAGGATGAATCAAGGATGACTCAGCAAAAAATTATTTCGACCTCTAGGTCAAAGGTCGTTTGAGGTATCGGTCCCAAAATCAATAGGGTTCTTCCCTGGTGATATATAAACCTCCGTGCAAAATTCTGCAACTATTGCCTGAATATTTTTTGAGTTATCGTCCGGAAACCAAGTTCCTCGATTTCATCCTCACGGACCTCACGGACCTCGGAGCCGGATCAAAAAAAAAAGTACACCCTAGAGATGTTTGTCTAGAGCGACGAGTCCGAAAATAACGTCCGTTTCGCTCTACGATGCACGGTTTCCGAGATATGCAGGAAGCCTCAAGGATGAATCAGCAAAAAATTATTTTGACCTCTAGGTCAAAGGTCGTTTGACGGATCGATCCCAAAATCAATAGGGTTCTTCCCTGGTGGCATATGAACCTCCATGCAGAGTTCTGCAACTATTGCATAAATATTTTTCCAGTTATCGTCCGGAAACCAAGTCTTAAAATTAGCCTTGATTTCATCCTCACGGACCTCACGGACCTCCGATCCGGCTCAAAAAGAATAGGGTTCTTCCTCATATCATATAATTTGACAAGGATCCGTCAAGGCAATCTAAAGTTATCGTCCGGAAACCAAAAGTGGCGGAAGAAGAAAAAAAAGAAAAGAAAAAAAAAAAAAAAAAATTCTGCTAAAACCATAAAGGCATTTCTGCCGAAATGCCTTAATTAATGTGGTGATTTCTTTATTTGATTATATGATGAACTCAGTGGCTGCCTATTGATGCCTCGATTGCCATCAAACTGATTACGCAATCACTCTCTCCAACAGTTAATCAAGGCGGGGGGAAGGGAGCACAGGGTGCCCCATTCACAAAGAAATAGTTGGTGTTTGTCTGACAAGCTACAAGAACAAAGTGAATGCCGTAATAAAGATTAGCCCCAAATAATCCTGCCGAGGGTATGGAGTAAATAATCTGTAGTAATAGCAATTGCAATACCGGGGATCCTCGAATTTAAGCCCTGGGCTTATAAATGGGGAAATGGTGTTGTGTCGAATGAAATTTAACTCCATATATAGGCCCATGGGCTTATATTTGGGGAATAATTATTTTACGACTTTTATTTTGCACGCTTGAATTTACAGTGGATTAGACGGGAAAGCGCTTCTATATGCGTAATAACTATATTTATATAAACATTATTTTATCCCAGTGTATAATCAAAGATATTCATTGTCATATTAGACGCAAACATAACGAATAAAAAGGTATACATATACATGCATGCATGTACCGGATAAAATCCAGCTGGTCACATACCTGTACACGTACTAGTAGCCCTAGACAAGGCTCACGTACGTCTTTTATCAATTGCATTTCAGTACCTTATTTTAGGTACCAATACTTACCAACGTCTCCTACGAAAAACAAAACATCAACTACGTTTTCCCCAAATATAGGCCCAGTCCTGATGCGAAACAAAATTTTATTCCGTTTATAAGCCCATGGGCCTTTACAAGAGTAGTACTCCCCTTGTATTAGCCCATGGGCTTATCCAAAGAGGGGCTTAAATACGGGGATCCCCGGGATATTACATATTACTTTGAAAAATGTAATCGTTACTATTACTATTACAATTACATATTACTCTTACCCCAGGCCTGATAGTTGGTAGGGGTTGGTTCAACGAATGTCAGAAAATGCAGACAGAGAATCATGTATTTGTTGGTTTACAGTTAGAAGACCGAGCATACAGGTGATTTTTTGAGCGTACCTTTTATTTAACACATGACGAAGGTTAATTGATTGCTACAAGGGACAAATGCGTGACATGCTGAACTAATTGATTCCACAAGATTTAATTCCACCTAGATATAACGAAATTGTGCTGACAGCAACATTTGAACGAATCAGGGGCCACAACAAAACGTATACATGCTAACATGTGGCATATCAAACATTTTGGCTATTTTCATAAAATTTGTATCTACAAATTACTTGTCCTCGTGTGCGAAGTTCGAAATATCAACTCCTATATGCGTTTTTAATTAGTTAAGAAAAAGACGATTCAACAATTTTCCATCTGACGAGATGCGGACGCTGATGACAAATCAGTGACCATGGTCTAAATCGGGTGAGACATTCTTTTCCAACCCATCCGATGCGCAGTTATATTCGCATGCTTAAACTGAAACCATATTTCAAACATTCATCGGCTTTTGTGTATTGCAAATAATTGTCGAACGTTTGCAGTGACTTTAAATGTCAACTGTCTTGCTTGGATTAAATATCTACATCATCCCGTACATGCTTAACACCTTATTGTCAAGTAGTGTATGGAAGAAAACTGTACATGAAATGTGAAAGAATTGAATGTTGTTCATACCCAGAACCATTATACACGTTTATTTCATGTCGTACACCAACGATACCACATCACAGAAGAGTTTGATGTGTGGGAGTGGGTCTTTGCTGTCAATTCCAGACCATTTTGCCGGGTGCAGGTAAGAATGATTTGACAGTGTTGCCATTCGATCAGGATCTGTGAAAAACTTCTTCCTGTCCTCATTCCACAAGACCCGACCGTTCAGTTCCTCAACTTCATCCTTATCCGAAAGACACTTTATTATAGTTGGCACAGCGATCTCCAGGAACACATCGTTTCTCAGAAATACGTTAGCTAATGTGGCAAAGGACGGTGCTATGTGTCGTGGCAGATAGTAAACATCAGCATTACCACCAACGAATTTAAACGAATCGCCGATTTTTGCCTGAAGATTTTGAAGACATTTCTTCTGCACAGAATTCTGTTCCAAATCAGATGCGAGTGCAACATGTGTGTTCAACGTCTGATTCTTGTATCTAGGCCACCACATCCATTTCCCTGATATATTGCAAATTCCGAGTTTGCATTCCCGACTGGTCTTTATATCAGCTATTCTTTCTCTACTTTTGGGTAGGAACCACGTTTTGTGCTTATCCAAGTGCATGAGTTTATTTGGGAACACGATTAAATCATCTGCTAGAACCAGATACCCAGATACATTGAGTTCATTCTTCAGTGCCAAGTTCAAACATGCATAATTGAAAGCTCCAGGGAAATGCGGTTTAGGGGTCCGACCATAAACCACGTACGATATATTATAGATTGGATCCAGGTTCGTCACATTTGTGGGGGTACAGTATAAAATTTTGGAGAACACTGTACGATAAACTATTTCAACGTAGGGTATGACACTGTACAAAGGGTGGTTGAACACCACAACCAACAACGTATCTAACATTTGAAATCCCGGATCTGCTAATCTATCCATTGATGAATTTTTGCATTTATTCTGATATAATTCAAAACTGGTTTGAGCCATAGTCTTCACCATGTTTCTATGTTTTGATACATATCGACCTTTTGAAGTTTTGTTCGAAGCTGTACATGAACTCTCATGTATATTCTCCGTTGACGTTTTTACCGCCATTGACCTGCATACGCTGAATTCCCAAGCTCTCATGTGCTTGATCAATTTCTGTGTAGTGTGGGAACTGAGGTATCCCAACTGTGATAAATGCTTTACGATTTTTGTCACGTCCATTTCCAAGTCCTCATTCTGCGAATCCAGCAGTGAGATGATTGAGTTGAAGCTTTCCGTCGTTATGGAGGCAGTTGGTAAGAGTTCTCCTGGGTAAACCGCGATGAATTGTTGTCTCTTCGAAAGCACTTTCTGAAGAAGTAGGGACAATACTACCTCGTCGGCTTCGTCCAGAAATGGCAGAGCCCAAAAGGCTTCTTCGAATACCAAACTACCCGACAGTGTCACGTGAGCAACAGCACCATTGGCCATGACTAAAGGAGGGCGGCTCGTGTTACACTTGCCAGTTGTTCTCGTGTCATGTCGTGTGTGATCCAACAACCTCAGTTGAATGCCTCTAGCATAGATACTGGGATTGACACAGATGCCATCAACAAGTTCAGTTTTTTGCACAGGTAAATCCTGAATGGGTCCACGATAGTCGCACAGCCAGTGTTGAGCAAGATCGAAGATTCCGTCAGAGATGGTTACCTCGACGTTCTCATGGATGAAATTTCCTGCTGTCTCCAGAAAGCCTGGCTGTGGTTGATCATCGGATGGTGGAAGGATATATATTGCGTCTGCTCCGTTCTTCAAGGTTGGACATATGATGACGAAAGAGGAAACTATTATCATACATACTAAATATGACTGGAAATTCAAAGTAAATAAATCATACCTTTGACTGATATCATGGCATTGAATAAATGAATATTGCCAATTCTCCGACCCATTATTTATGTATACACAGTTATATCGTGTTTACCCCCCGAATAGCATGTTTCACCTGAATGACAAAATTGAATGCACGGATTCTATTTTGACTATTATCGTCAGACACTCCGTTCTCTTCAAAATCCGCATAATTCAACTGCATGTGGAAGCAGCTTCTCTCGCTGGAATAATGAAATATATCTCAATCATAACAAATCATTACAATCGCATTTACATCTAAGCTCAAATATTGTATGTTTAAACGAATAGTTAATAGCGTGTATTCGAATTTGTTGTAGATAACGTCTATATCAATGCTCCTTATTCTGCAAATATTCATGGCACGTAATACGTTACCTTTCCGACGGTATGGTAGTACTATCATTACTCGCCAGGAGAATTTTCCACCCTGGAAAGTCACTGATCAGAGTATCACAGTTGATATGGGTCCTATCATGGAACACGATTACCCAGGGCTGATGTACCTCTCTGTTACCCAGACGTATCGGGTTATAATGTGGTTCCGACCCATACGTGCTCACAGCATATTTTGCCCACATCAAACCGGTGTCAAACTGATGATGTCAAAGAACAAAAATAACAATAATAACACTCTAATATTAATTAACACTCTAATATTAATAATATCACTTTAATATTATTGTTCCGTTATTGAAGAAAATGCATTTATATGTGTTAAAATGTGTAAAAATAATACCACCAATGATTGGAACATATGTGAGCAATGGCATTTTGACTGTATTTTAATGTAAAATGGCATTCCAATTTTTGTGAAAGGAAGCCATAAAATATGTTTTTTTTTTCATAATTTATTGAGGACCATATACAATGAAAGTATCAATCTATTACCACCAATACAACTAGATTTTAATGAGAACAATAGCAAATATGAAAGACAACATTTTAGAATAGAAACAAAACCCGACTAAATAGTTTATCCAAACACACACAGGTGTCACCAGGCGCAGTGTGCGAAATGTAGTTGTTTGTTAATGTACACACGGTGAAATTAGTGTACATGACTGTACAACTGCCCAACAAAATAATTTAGAAATTCGAAACAAACCCCATTCCAATTGGAACAACATTCTAACGTGGAAATTAGAGAAATCGACTTTGATTTAAAAATGCTGTTCACCAATTTATTCAGCCTGCAAAATCGGTATGGTTTTGCTCCCGTTCCTACTTTAAATTCTATTGGAGAGCACAACGTGTCTCATTCTTTTCTGTATAGTCCAATATGTTGGCGAATATACTAAATGAACGGACATCAATCGTTTTAGACAATAGCGCACATGTGCTTAGAACAAGTCTCACCTTTTTCCAGTGAATGATCATCATATTCAAAACAACAAATGCGACTGCAATCACAAAAAGTATATAAAATTTCATTTTGGCACTCAGTGTGTTGAATGCCAAAAACATTCGAATATCCCAATTTATTTGCAACTCGCAACGTTTACAACTGCCTATGGTTTGAGGTCTGCAATGGTTTCTCATTTCGACACAATTTGCCTGTCATTTCTTTACACTGCCAGTCGATATCTTATTGATTTTTTTATTACGATTGTAACCGGCACATATTTCACAGTATGCAGGTAGGTTTTCATGTAGTGGTTTTGGCATTGCTCGTTCTCGATACTTTTTGTTATCGTGTGACGTCATAGCGCGGGAGAACTGTTTGCCACAGTCGCCATCATCGTTCTCGAACCAACACCTGGTTCGCTGATTCACTGCTGATTACTTGAATTCTGTACTTGCAGGTGAGTGTTAGGCTTTATTTTCTATTCCAAACCACGTCCCAGGGTTCCGTTATTTGTTTTATATTCCCTGTTTCATGTATTATACATGATCAGCAACAGGTATTTCATGATCATTTCGTCGATATGATCGAGGTCAAACACAGACAGTGCAGCCATATTTGGTATTGTTGTCATGTCGCTATGCGTAATTTCTTGAATACATTCATCATGTATACTGTATTTCACCTATATATATTGGCTGTCACTTTGTCTGTGTATAGTTTTAGTGTAAGTGTATTACAATGTCTTTTAGTGTTAGTCTTTAGTGTAGATTAACATCATATCATTATTTCTGGTCGTAAACACATATTACATTTGTGTACGGTGCCATTAAAGGGCCTTTGTATTTAATTGTACTTGTGTAAATATTGTAAATACTGTTTTGACAGTCGCCATCATCGTTCTCGAACCAACACCTGGTTCGCTGATTCACTGCTGATTACTTGAATTCTGTACTTGCAGGTGCATACGATTGGCCGGCATCAAAGGCACAGCTTGTAAATTGCTGAATAAAGATATTATGCCCTATTTTGAAGCCTGAATCGATTGGACAGCCCACACAACACGACATAAATAATACACCTCGAATATTTATGGACGTTACATTGGCGCAGTCGGCAGGATTGTCCAAGTGCACCTAGTTTATATTCAACTCAAGTACGTGTGTCAGTCAAGCCCTGACGGTACGCTGTGATGCTGGACCGCTGGATCAGGACCGCCCCAAGTCTACCTGATGTCTGACATGATATCGACCTGACAGTTGACAGGAGGGAGTCCGTCGTCATTCGTGTCCACGCTGTGTACCACTTCTGGGTCGTCACCACCGTTTGTTGTACGTCGTCGCTATTCTCGAGGGTTGGTCACTCGTTCGAGCGCGTGCTCCGCTTCGAAGGACCACTTCTTCGCTTCGCGCAAGTGTCACTGCTGAACTCTCAACCACCCGATGTCGTCCGCCTGTTCCAGACCACAGCAGTTGTGAACTACGCTGCCTCGTCAACTCGCGAGGACGTCTACAGAGCCGGACCGGGATCGACATTGCGATGACGTCACGACGGAACATCACAAGTACTGCAGTACCACTGTGACGTAGGTGAACTGAACTGTATTTTGCATGTCATAGTCACAAGCTTCTGTCTCTATAGTATAAGGTCTACGCTATATATATATCTACTCACTGAATGCTGCTTCAGCTTGTATCTGCTTACTATAAGTAGCCTGTTATAACAGTTCCATTCATAGAGTTTCGTCTCTGTGTACTGTAATTACATGTTAACAGTTGGTTTATAACCTAAATTTTATTTTATACTGGTGAAATATTGTGTAAAATTAAAAAAATAAATGAATTAAAATATTAATATATATAACAACTTAGTATTATAAATTAATTTAATTTCTCTATTAATTGGTATAATTCTCATATCAGGTTATAAAAAAAAAAAAAAAAAACACTTGATAAATCATTAGTGTATATTATTACCCGGTACTTAATTTTTGTGTTTACATTGTGTTTTGTGCATACTCTCCCATTGCTTGATTTACATCTGTGCATGTGCCTGCTTGCATGTTCATATTTTGGTAAACCTGTTTCTTGTGTAGTGTAGTATTTGATAGTAGTTAGAATTAGCATAGAGTAGGTTACTCACAGTTAGATCCAGTAAGTTAACTTTATTTATTCTCTCTCCTGTAGTTAATTGTCAAGAATAATTATAATTACCTTTATTATATTTGTTTCTATTTGCTGTATTCTTTCCATACTTCTCTTTTAGTTTTGTTCTTGTTGTTAGGTTTCAAGTACTAGTATCTCTTTGTACTTAAGTCATAATTTAAATTTATTTACTTTTATAGTTAGGAGTTTTCTCTTGGTATAATTCTAAAATATCTTCTCTAGTATAAGGGTAGGACCTCAGTCAGGTTGAAGATTGATTGGTGAGGCATCTGTTGCAGATTAATATCCCATATTTCTGACTTAAAGTTTTTGTTAGCATAGTTATAATTATTTTGGGGTTTCGATTTTTTTTTGGTTAGGTTGTATAGTACATCATTGAGCTGCTGTTTGGAACTTTGCTAGAGAGCACTTTGGTAAGTTGGTGAGTTCAGTGACCTTCAGTGTTGACCTTGGATCTTAGGTGTCAGTAAGTATCGTGCACTTACACCCTGGACATTGTGACTTGAATGCATGTGATTGATTGATTTCTTGTGTGAGTGATAATTGTTTCTTTCAGCTAATTTTCATATTTGCTTTGTTTTCAAACATTGTTTTGTTTGAATATTTCTGCGCCATGGCATACCACAAGCGATCAGTGTGTGTCAGTGGACTTCCCACAAGCATCCAGCATGATGACATGACTGATATCTTTGATAGCATCTCTGGAGTGGAACACATCTTCATTCTGAAAGATAAAGACACTGGTAAACCTACTGGAGAAGCCTTTGTGGTGTTTATACAACCCAAATCTGTTGCCGAAGCCGTGCGGGAGAAAAATGATACGACTCCACATGCTGACCATATTATGAAGGTTGCACCAGCACACATCGACATGGAACCCACATTGGCTGAATTGATCCAGAAGAAACTCCTTGCTCAAGGACCAGACATCTCAGCCCTCATTCAGCAACTGAAGCTACTGAAGCCGTCACAGTTGGAAGGCCTACTGCAGCAAGTAGCCGTTGCTTCGCCACCACCACCCACTCCTACACCAAGTGTGCTACCGGTCAAGCAGGAACCTGTCTCACCATCCAGTCATCCTGTTGAGGATCACAGTTGGCACAACTTGAAGATTCCTGTGTTTTCCGGAGATGGAGGGAAGGGTGAAGTCACCTATCCTCAGTGGAAGTATGAGATACGATGTTTGAAAAATGCTGGGAAGCCTAGTTCAGCCGTCCTTCACGCCATCCGGAGATCACTCCGTGGAACTGCAGCCGAGGTTCTGCGCTACCTCGGAGATCAGGCAGATCTGGATCAGATCATTGCAAAGTTTGAAGTTACTTTTGGGGAAGTCTTAGCGCCTGAACAGCTCTTGGCCAACTTCTACAGTGCAGAACAACAAACCGGACAGAATTGTACTGTATGGGGTTGTAGACTGGAACACATCCTAACTCAACTTCAAGAGAAGGGATCTTTCACGGCTTCTTCCTGCCAGGACATGCTTCGTTCCAAATTCTGGATGGGATTACGAGATGAGCGTATCAAGGATGCGACTCGCCACAAGTTTGAAAGTGGAGCAACCTACGATGAGCTGCTCAGAGCAGTCCGCATCTTGGAACAGGAACAGGCACGGAAACATCCTACTAAACAACATGTGCAACAAGCGTCAACTAACGACCAGGTGATGGAGAAACTGGACAAGCTACTTGGGGAGATGCAAGACACTCGAACATCCTTGACCAAGCTGGAGGAACGTGTCCAGGGTTTGGAGCATCATTCAACAACCGCTGTCTCCACTTCATCCAAACCCAAGTCTGTCCCACCTAAACCAAAAGTGAGCTGCACACGTTGTGGTAGGGTTGGCCATACTGTCGAGCAGTGTCATGCCAAGTTCCACAAGAATGGCAAATCTTTAAACGAGTAAACGTCTATTGTAATGGGGGAAAGGATAGACGTGCTACAACAACACCCCCTAACAGCCGAGACGCTTCATCATCATCAAAAGTTCCATTGGTTGGTTTAGCTAATGAGGTCGACATCAATATACGTAACGTCAGCACGGTTGCTTTGTTAGACACTGGATCACAGGTAACAACTGTTGCTAGATGGTTCGTAGATCAACATTTGTCTGATTTGACCTTAGAACCCGTCGACTCATTCTTAGAGGTCAAAGGTGCTTCTGGCCAGAGCATTGGTCTTTCTGGTGTGGTCGTCGTGGACATTAACATTCCGACTCAATCATCATCTCAACAAATCACCATTCCAACACCTACTCTCGTTGTTGAAAACACATTGTACAACTCGAATGTACCCTTCATCATCGGAACGAATGTACTGAAATTGTGTAAGGAACAAGTCGGCTCCTTGTCGTTAACCTGGCAGAAGGCAGTCTCCTTTGTCACTGTCCAGCAGCAGGCTGTGGAACGCGAATATATGAGTTCTGTTAGCTGCACTTTTTGTGAGCGGTATGACCAGAGTTGGACCTGTTGGGAAAATCTTAGTAACTTGCGAGGAAGGAGATTATGGTACTCTACCTAATGGACTGACACTCATTCCGACAGTGCAACATGTCTCCAGTTACTCAACTACTACAACACGCATCAAGGTGGAGCTGCATAATCTGTCTTCTACTACGGTGACCATTCCGGCTCGAACTCAGTTATGCCAGCTATGTAATGTGAATGTGGTATGTGCTAACCAGATCAGCAATCCCGATGATGAACTCCAGATGTGTTCGCCTCAGACGGCACTCCAGGATCAGGACCATTCTGAGTTCTTGAAGAATTTCAAGCTCGGTGACGCTTGTCTCGATCCGGATCAACTTGGGAAACTGAAAAAACTCCTTGTTAGGTGGAAATACATCTTCGCATTGACGGACTTTGACCTCGGCCGCACAGACACCTTGAAACACACCATCAAGTTGACTGACGAAACCCCGTTTCGCGAGAGGTATCGGCGGATACCCCCTACCATGTATGAGGAGGTTCGTACACATGTCCAAGAAATGCTGGATTGTGGCGTGATCCGTTTGAGTCAGAGTTCTTCTGCATCTCCTGTAGTACTCGTTCGCAAGAAGGATGGAGGATTACGTTTTTGTATTGATTATAGGAAGTTGAATTCGAAGACCATCAAGGATTCTCACGCTCTTCCCCGTATCGACGAAACACTTGACAGCCTCTCCGGATCGTCCTGGTTCTCGGCACTGGACCTCAAGGCAGGCTACTGGCAAGTGGAGATTGCGGAGCAAGATAAGGCGAAGACGGCATTCACGGTCGGCCCCTTGGGCTTCTACGAGTTTAACCGAATGCCTTTCGGACTCGTCAATGCGCCAGCTTGCTTCCAGAGACTGATGACTGCATGTATGCAAGAACTCAACCTGTCACAGTGCCTCCTATACCTGGACGATATTATTGTCTTTGCCAAGACATTTGATGATCATTTGGTTCGTCTAGAGAAGGTCTTCCAACGTCTCTCTGAGCATGGTCTCAAATTAAAGCCTTCGAAGTGCTCTCTTTGTCAGCGTAAGGTCAAATACCTAGGACACATATCAGAGGAGGGCATCCATACAGACCCAGACAAGATCGCCGATGTTAAATCTTGGAAGGCACCAACAACCCTGAAGGCTTTAAGAAGCTTTCTTGGTTTCACCGGATTCTACAGACGCTTTGTTCCACGGTATTCCCAAGTAGCGCGGCCATTGTACAACCTTTTGAAACTGGACGACAAGTCAAAATCCAAGTCTCGGAAGAGTAAGACTTGTAGCAGTGCTGAGGAGATTTGTTGGACAGAGGAACATCAGGAGTCCTTCGACCATCTCATCAGGTTATTAACTACTGCTCCGATCTTAGCGTATGCCGACTATACCAAGCCGTTTACTGTGCACACTGATGCTTGTCGCGATGGTTTAGGCGCATTCTATATCAAGAACAAGACGGATACCGACGCGTTATCGCGTATGCCAGTCGTGGCCTCACTCCTTCCGAACGTAATTATCCTGCTCACAAGCTCGAATTTTTGGCGTTGAAGTGGGCCGTGACGCAGAAGTTTCGTGAGTATTTGTATGGTGCGACCTTTACTGTCTTTACCGACAACAACCCGTTGACATATGTGCTGTCATCAGCAAAACTTGATGCTACCGGGCATCGATGGCTTGCTGAACTCGCGTCTTTCAATTTTGACATCAAGTATCGTGCAGGTAAGCATAACATCGATGCAGACACACTTTCTCGGTTGCCGACTGAAATTATCAATCTGGATTCAGACATTGTTTCAGCTGCATGTAATGCGTCTAATGCTTCTTTTTGTTTTGCAGAAGTGCTAGGCCTCTCACCAGAGGTTGTGTCCAGCATCCCCAACACATCTATCAGTATGTTCTCCAGTGAGGAGTGGGCTACAGAGCAAGCCAAGGATCCGTACATCTTACCTATCATTGAGCACCTCAAACATCCTAAGGATACACCTTTGGAGGAAGTCAGCAGCGACCCCAGATTCCGACAGTTTCTGCGGGAAATCCCCAAGTTAATGCTGCGAGATGGCGTCCTGTATCGGCAAAGACACATCCGGGATGAGGTCATTCATCAGTTGGTACTTCCGACAGAGTACAGGCATTTCGCTCTACATGGGGTTCATCAAGAGATGGGTCATCCTGGTTGTGAGCGTACTCTGAGCCTATTACAGGAAAGGTTCTACTGGCCGTCAATGAGACTGGATGTTAAGGAGTGGGTGAAGATCTGTGGAAGATGTCTTCGAAGGAAGTCGACAGCAGATCGAGCCCCACTGGTATCCATCTTAACAAGTCAACCTTTAGAGCTTGTCTGCATGGATTTCTTAAGTTTGGAAGAATCCAAGGGCGGTATCAAAGACATCCTGGTAATTACCGACCATTTTACGAGATACGCCATTGCTGTTCCAACCAGGAATCAGACAGCTCGAGTCACTGCGGAAGCATTGTTCCACAACTTCATTGTTCATTACGGTTTTCCGCTACGACTCCATAGCGATCAAGGCCGGAATTTTGAGTCGAAGGTAATTGCAGAATTATGTCAAATTGGTAACATCCGGAAGAGTCGAACAACACCATATCATCCGATGGGTAATGGACAATGCGAGCGATTTAACCGCACCTTGTTAAGTATGCTTGGAACTGCTTCAGCACCAGTCAAGGCAAACTGGAAACAGATTGTGGCTCCCCTAGTTCATGCCTACAACTGTACGCGTAGTGAAGCAACTGGATATAGCCCACACTATCTTATGTTTGGCCGACAACCCCGACTTCCTGTTGATCTCCTTCTCGGTGTTCGCGAGGACATTTCAAAAGAAGAGAAGGATTACAGTTCATACGTCGCTGATCTCAGAGATCGTTTAGCAAAAGCTTACAAAACTGCATCTTCAACATCATCTCGTCTTCAAGATCGTCACAAACATCGTTATGATCATCGTTCTCGTGGCGCCACGCTTTCTGTTGGCGATCGAGTCCTGATTAGGAGGACTGGATTCACTGGCCCCCACAAGCTGGAAGACCAGTGGTCGGCCGAAGTCTACGTTGTTAGCGATCAGCCGGACCAGACAGTACCTGTCTACCGTGTTCGACCGGAGGGCAAGAAAGGGCCCCTCAAAACCCTTCATAGGAACTTCTTGCTTCCTGTGGGATACATCTTGGAGGATGAGGATTTTGATTTGCCTCCCCGAGAAGTCCACAGAAGAAGGGCTACACGAGCTCATCCTCATGTGGAGAGTTCTGACTCTTCATCAGAGTCTGACGATGGCCTCTTTGTAGCGGAAGTCGCTGATACGCTGAATACCTCCTGATGTTGAAACAGAACCTGAGGATGAGCAAGATCCTGTGGATGACCCACTCTCAGAAGATTCTTTGGAAGAAGTCCAGGAATCGTCTCCACCAGTGCGACGTTCTACACGTCAGAGGAGACCTCCGATTTGGTACACTTCTGGAGATTTTGTAACTTGACTTATTGATTGATTTATTTGTTTATGGGCTATAACTTGATATGTTGAAGTCCTACTCAATAAACTTGTGTCATATCTTTGTACATAGTTTTATGGTATGAATGTTTGTGTGAATGTCAAGGGACGACATTTATTTACTGGGGGGTAGATGTAACCGGCACATATTTCACAGTATGCAGGTAGGTTTTCATGTAGTGGTTTTGGCATTGCTCGTTCTCGATACTTTTTGTTATCGTGTGACGTCATAGCGCGGGAGAACTGTTTGCCACAGTCGCCATCATCGTTCTCGAACCAACACCTGGTTCGCTGATTCACTGCTGATTACTTGAATTCTGTACTTGCAGGTGAGTGTTAGGCTTTATTTTCTATTCCAAACCACGTCCCAGGGTTCCGTTATTTGTTTTATATTCCCTGTTTCATGTATTATACATGATCAGCAACAGGTATTTCATGATCATTTCGTCGATATGATCGAGGTCAAACACAGACAGTGCAGCCATATTTGGTATTGTTGTCATGTCGCTATGCGTAATTTCTTGAATACATTCATCATGTATACTGTATTTCACCTATATATATTGGCTGTCACTTTGTCTGTGTATAGTTTTAGTGTAAGTGTATTACAATGTCTTTTAGTGTTAGTCTTTAGTGTAGATTAACATCATATCATTATTTCTGGTCGTAAACACATATTACATTTGTGTACGGTGCCATTAAAGGGCCTTTGTATTTAATTGTACTTGTGTAAATATTGTAAATACTGTTTTGACAGTCGCCATCATCGTTCTCGAACCAACACCTGGTTCGCTGATTCACTGCTGATTACTTGAATTCTGTACTTGCAGGTGCATACGATTGGCCGGCATCAAAGGCACAGCTTGTAAATTGCTGAATAAAGATATTATGCCCTATTTTGAAGCCTGAATCGATTGGACAGCCCACACAACACGACATAAATAATACACCTCAAATATTTATGGACGTTACACGATGCACCTGCTTGAACATTTGAAATTTTGTGAAAGTACGATGACTACTGTTCAAACAAGCACACCAGTTTCTCCGAAAATCAGTGTGTGCAGGTGTGTGTGTTGTCGAGGATTGAAGTCGTCCGTACTTTACAAGGGATATGGATGGTATGAATATTTATACTCATGAAAATTCTTTCCCCAGGGACTGTCTCCAGCCAGAAATATATTCCACCCATTTTCAGTTTTCAATAAAAAAAATGACGCGGGGTTATCATGGTTGTCCCAGAAAATAGATTTTTGTAGTACGGACTGATAAATTTCATATTTGGTATATATATAAACGTAATCCATTCAATAGGTAGCATGGTGGATCAATTTGAGATGGTACCCAAACAAATATTGATGGCTAGTTCTAGTGAAATCAAACAAAGTTGACACCATGCGTCTTTAGGCAAAATCAGGACGCAGTCCAAGTTATATCTGGAATCTGCAAAAACAGACCCTGGCCAAATTGATTGCACTAATTTTAGGTTGTAAATATTATTTGAGTGTAAATATTATTTGTCTACTCGGGTCAATTTTTGCATTTTAGGTAGACTGCTTTGGCCATCTGTGCCTACATTTCTTGCCTTTTGAGTTATTTAAGTGATTTCATTTTTGATACACAAAATAAACATAGCATAATACTATGAATATGTGAAAGTAGAAAGTTACCGATTAGGTTTTGAACAAAAATCCCAAAAGTGGATCTCTTTCTTTATCTTTTTTTTGGTGTTTCGGCACTATATCACGGGCCTTTCGAGCGATATACTAGTAAGGCGTTCTATCTTTATACACGAAATGAACAGAATATAATTTCTCTAATTGTCTAATTAAAGAGAACTTTACTGAAGAGATTTTGAAGAAGGGACTAATTTGGGTCTTTCTTGTCTTTTGGACCTACTTTTTGGGCCTTTCGAAATATTTTCTATGCTCTTTGGTTTGGGTTTTCTAATTCATTCTTCAAGATTTTTTGTAATCATCACCAGGAAATATTTGAGATTTTGATCCGTCCAATCTATAACTCATTCACAAGATGTGTTTGAGCCGTGGTGGCGATCGAAGAATGCATTATCGAATGCTTGCACTCACTGGCACCTGCTTGCGCTTAAAGCATTTATTTAAATACCAGGTCTAATTGGTTGACTATTTGCAGAACCAAAATGCTTGTAGATACAGCTTAGGTGTGTATTGTGGAAATATAATAGACAGTCAATGGCGAATATTTTGATGACCATGAATTTAATTTCACATGACCTTGGATGGTTTATCTCAAGATCACGCGCAAACAGAAATGTGTAAATTGGACTCTGCATGCAAAACGGCTGTAGCTTAGCTTTGTATTTTGAACATATAAGAAGTCACAAGAATCATGCCTGGTGCAGAGCACCAGATCTCCCCGGATAAGAAGCCAATACGCTGTAGCGCTCTTCTTTCAAGAACTGTTAAATCTCTAATTTGATTTCTTGCGCATATATACAGTATACCACGGAAGCCCAAAGGTGACATGCGTGTAAAAATTTTCTATGTCTTTTTCAGCAAAAAGCTAGCACGTTCGAACGTGGAAGCATTTAACACATTTGAAATTGATATCATGTACCTCGAGTAGAAAATCCGAAGGTCACATCTGACCTGAATTGTGTAAATTCAACTGTAGATAGAGCTAGGTTTGAAATGTGAGCATACAAGAATTCATAGATAGTGGATCTTTTGTTGAGCTTGATGTTAACCGCAGATGATCTTGGAGTGGTAAATCTAAAGGTTTCATCTGACCTGAAATATGTAAATTGGACTATATACAAAACAACTGAAGATAGGGTTAGGTTTGAGTTATGAGCATAAAGAAATACATCTATGGCAGATTCTTTGATGACATAAAATTGACCTAAGATGGTACCTTGAATGATAATTGACCTATCGCCAAAGCCACTAAAAGTGAGAACAATAGCAAATATGAAAGACAACATTTTAGAATAGAAACAAAACCCGACTAAATAGTTTATCCAAACACACACAGGTGTCACCAGGCGCAGTGTGCGAAATGTAGTTGTTTGTTAATGTACACACGGTGAAATTAGTGTACATGACTGTACAACTGCCCAACAAAATAATTTAGAAATTCGAAACAAACCCCATTCCAATTGGAACAACATTCTAACGTGGAAATTAGAGAAATCGACTTTGATTTAAAAATGCTGTTCACCAATTTATTCAGCCTGCAAAATCGGTATGGTTTTGCTCCCGTTCCTACTTTAAATTCTATTGGAGAGCACAACGTGTCTCATTCTTTTCTGTATAGTCCAATATGTTGGCGAATATACTAAATGAACGGACATCAATCGTTTTAGACAATAGCGCACATGTGCTTAGAACAAGTCTCACCTTTTTCCAGTGAATGATCATCATATTCAAAACAACAAATGCGACTGCAATCACAAAAAGTATATAAAATTTCATTTTGGCACTCAGTGTGTTGAATGCCAAAAACATTCGAATATCCCAATTTATTTGCAACTCGCAACGTTTACAACTGCCTATGGTTTGAGGTCTGCAATGGTTTCTCATTTCGACACAATTTGCCTGTCATTTCTTTACACTGCCAGTCGATATCTTATTGATTTTTTTATTACGATTGTAACCGGCACATATTTCACAGTATGCAGGTAGGTTTTCATGTAGTGGTTTTGGCATTGCTCGTTCTCGATACTTTTTGTTATCGTGTGACGTCATAGCGCGGGAGAACTGTTTGCCACAGTCGCCATCATCGTTCTCGAACCAACACCTGGTTCGCTGATTCACTGCTGATTACTTGAATTCTGTACTTGCAGGTGAGTGTTAGGCTTTATTTTCTATTCCAAACCACGTCCCAGGGTTCCGTTATTTGTTTTATATTCCCTGTTTCATGTATTATACATGATCAGCAACAGGTATTTCATGATCATTTCGTCGATATGATCGAGGTCAAACACAGACAGTGCAGCCATATTTGGTATTGTTGTCATGTCGCTATGCGTAATTTCTTGAATACATTCATCATGTATACTGTATTTCACCTATATATATTGGCTGTCACTTTGTCTGTGTATAGTTTTAGTGTAAGTGTATTACAATGTCTTTTAGTGTTAGTCTTTAGTGTAGATTAACATCATATCATTATTTCTGGTCGTAAACACATATTACATTTGTGTACGGTGCCATTAAAGGGCCTTTGTATTTAATTGTACTTGTGTAAATATTGTAAATACTGTTTTGACAGTCGCCATCATCGTTCTCGAACCAACACCTGGTTCGCTGATTCACTGCTGATTACTTGAATTCTGTACTTGCAGGTGCATACGATTGGCCGGCATCAAAGGCACAGCTTGTAAATTGCTGAATAAAGATATTATGCCCTATTTTGAAGCCTGAATCGATTGGACAGCCCACACAACACGACATAAATAATACACCTCGAATATTTATGGACGTTACATTGGCGCAGTCGGCAGGATTGTCCAAGTGCACCTAGTTTATATTCAACTCAAGTACGTGTGTCAGTCAAGCCCTGACGGTACGCTGTGATGCTGGACCGCTGGATCAGGACCGCCCCAAGTCTACCTGATGTCTGACATGATATCGACCTGACAGTTGACAGGAGGGAGTCCGTCGTCATTCGTGTCCACGCTGTGTACCACTTCTGGGTCGTCACCACCGTTTGTTGTACGTCGTCGCTATTCTCGAGGGTTGGTCACTCGTTCGAGCGCGTGCTCCGCTTCGAAGGACCACTTCTTCGCTTCGCGCAAGTGTCACTGCTGAACTCTCAACCACCCGATGTCGTCCGCCTGTTCCAGACCACAGCAGTTGTGAACTACGCTGCCTCGTCAACTCGCGAGGACGTCTACAGAGCCGGACCGGGATCGACATTGCGATGACGTCACGACGGAACATCACAAGTACTGCAGTACCACTGTGACGTAGGTGAACTGAACTGTATTTTGCATGTCATAGTCACAAGCTTCTGTCTCTATAGTATAAGGTCTACGCTATATATATATCTACTCACTGAATGCTGCTTCAGCTTGTATCTGCTTACTATAAGTAGCCTGTTATAACAGTTCCATTCATAGAGTTTCGTCTCTGTGTACTGTAATTACATGTTAACAGTTGGTTTATAACCTAAATTTTATTTTATACTGGTGAAATATTGTGTAAAATTAAAAAAATAAATGAATTAAAATATTAATATATATAACAACTTAGTATTATAAATTAATTTAATTTCTCTATTAATTGGTATAATTCTCATATCAGGTTATAAAAAAAAAAAAAAAAAACACTTGATAAATCATTAGTGTATATTATTACCCGGTACTTAATTTTTGTGTTTACATTGTGTTTTGTGCATACTCTCCCATTGCTTGATTTACATCTGTGCATGTGCCTGCTTGCATGTTCATATTTTGGTAAACCTGTTTCTTGTGTAGTGTAGTATTTGATAGTAGTTAGAATTAGCATAGAGTAGGTTACTCACAGTTAGATCCAGTAAGTTAACTTTATTTATTCTCTCTCCTGTAGTTAATTGTCAAGAATAATTATAATTACCTTTATTATATTTGTTTCTATTTGCTGTATTCTTTCCATACTTCTCTTTTAGTTTTGTTCTTGTTGTTAGGTTTCAAGTACTAGTATCTCTTTGTACTTAAGTCATAATTTAAATTTATTTACTTTTATAGTTAGGAGTTTTCTCTTGGTATAATTCTAAAATATCTTCTCTAGTATAAGGGTAGGACCTCAGTCAGGTTGAAGATTGATTGGTGAGGCATCTGTTGCAGATTAATATCCCATATTTCTGACTTAAAGTTTTTGTTAGCATAGTTATAATTATTTTGGGGTTTCGATTTTTTTTTGGTTAGGTTGTATAGTACATCATTGAGCTGCTGTTTGGAACTTTGCTAGAGAGCACTTTGGTAAGTTGGTGAGTTCAGTGACCTTCAGTGTTGACCTTGGATCTTAGGTGTCAGTAAGTATCGTGCACTTACACCCTGGACATTGTGACTTGAATGCATGTGATTGATTGATTTCTTGTGTGAGTGATAATTGTTTCTTTCAGCTAATTTTCATATTTGCTTTGTTTTCAAACATTGTTTTGTTTGAATATTTCTGCGCCATGGCATACCACAAGCGATCAGTGTGTGTCAGTGGACTTCCCACAAGCATCCAGCATGATGACATGACTGATATCTTTGATAGCATCTCTGGAGTGGAACACATCTTCATTCTGAAAGATAAAGACACTGGTAAACCTACTGGAGAAGCCTTTGTGGTGTTTATACAACCCAAATCTGTTGCCGAAGCCGTGCGGGAGAAAAATGATACGACTCCACATGCTGACCATATTATGAAGGTTGCACCAGCACACATCGACATGGAACCCACATTGGCTGAATTGATCCAGAAGAAACTCCTTGCTCAAGGACCAGACATCTCAGCCCTCATTCAGCAACTGAAGCTACTGAAGCCGTCACAGTTGGAAGGCCTACTGCAGCAAGTAGCCGTTGCTTCGCCACCACCACCCACTCCTACACCAAGTGTGCTACCGGTCAAGCAGGAACCTGTCTCACCATCCAGTCATCCTGTTGAGGATCACAGTTGGCACAACTTGAAGATTCCTGTGTTTTCCGGAGATGGAGGGAAGGGTGAAGTCACCTATCCTCAGTGGAAGTATGAGATACGATGTTTGAAAAATGCTGGGAAGCCTAGTTCAGCCGTCCTTCACGCCATCCGGAGATCACTCCGTGGAACTGCAGCCGAGGTTCTGCGCTACCTCGGAGATCAGGCAGATCTGGATCAGATCATTGCAAAGTTTGAAGTTACTTTTGGGGAAGTCTTAGCGCCTGAACAGCTCTTGGCCAACTTCTACAGTGCAGAACAACAAACCGGACAGAATTGTACTGTATGGGGTTGTAGACTGGAACACATCCTAACTCAACTTCAAGAGAAGGGATCTTTCACGGCTTCTTCCTGCCAGGACATGCTTCGTTCCAAATTCTGGATGGGATTACGAGATGAGCGTATCAAGGATGCGACTCGCCACAAGTTTGAAAGTGGAGCAACCTACGATGAGCTGCTCAGAGCAGTCCGCATCTTGGAACAGGAACAGGCACGGAAACATCCTACTAAACAACATGTGCAACAAGCGTCAACTAACGACCAGGTGATGGAGAAACTGGACAAGCTACTTGGGGAGATGCAAGACACTCGAACATCCTTGACCAAGCTGGAGGAACGTGTCCAGGGTTTGGAGCATCATTCAACAACCGCTGTCTCCACTTCATCCAAACCCAAGTCTGTCCCACCTAAACCAAAAGTGAGCTGCACACGTTGTGGTAGGGTTGGCCATACTGTCGAGCAGTGTCATGCCAAGTTCCACAAGAATGGCAAATCTTTAAACGAGTAAACGTCTATTGTAATGGGGGAAAGGATAGACGTGCTACAACAACACCCCCTAACAGCCGAGACGCTTCATCATCATCAAAAGTTCCATTGGTTGGTTTAGCTAATGAGGTCGACATCAATATACGTAACGTCAGCACGGTTGCTTTGTTAGACACTGGATCACAGGTAACAACTGTTGCTAGATGGTTCGTAGATCAACATTTGTCTGATTTGACCTTAGAACCCGTCGACTCATTCTTAGAGGTCAAAGGTGCTTCTGGCCAGAGCATTGGTCTTTCTGGTGTGGTCGTCGTGGACATTAACATTCCGACTCAATCATCATCTCAACAAATCACCATTCCAACACCTACTCTCGTTGTTGAAAACACATTGTACAACTCGAATGTACCCTTCATCATCGGAACGAATGTACTGAAATTGTGTAAGGAACAAGTCGGCTCCTTGTCGTTAACCTGGCAGAAGGCAGTCTCCTTTGTCACTGTCCAGCAGCAGGCTGTGGAACGCGAATATATGAGTTCTGTTAGCTGCACTTTTTGTGAGCGGTATGACCAGAGTTGGACCTGTTGGGAAAATCTTAGTAACTTGCGAGGAAGGAGATTATGGTACTCTACCTAATGGACTGACACTCATTCCGACAGTGCAACATGTCTCCAGTTACTCAACTACTACAACACGCATCAAGGTGGAGCTGCATAATCTGTCTTCTACTACGGTGACCATTCCGGCTCGAACTCAGTTATGCCAGCTATGTAATGTGAATGTGGTATGTGCTAACCAGATCAGCAATCCCGATGATGAACTCCAGATGTGTTCGCCTCAGACGGCACTCCAGGATCAGGACCATTCTGAGTTCTTGAAGAATTTCAAGCTCGGTGACGCTTGTCTCGATCCGGATCAACTTGGGAAACTGAAAAAACTCCTTGTTAGGTGGAAATACATCTTCGCATTGACGGACTTTGACCTCGGCCGCACAGACACCTTGAAACACACCATCAAGTTGACTGACGAAACCCCGTTTCGCGAGAGGTATCGGCGGATACCCCCTACCATGTATGAGGAGGTTCGTACACATGTCCAAGAAATGCTGGATTGTGGCGTGATCCGTTTGAGTCAGAGTCCTTCTGCATCTCCTGTAGTACTCGTTCGCAAGAAGGATGGAGGATTACGTTTTTGTATTGATTATAGGAAGTTGAATTCGAAGACCATCAAGGATTCTCACGCTCTTCCCCGTATCGACGAAACACTTGACAGCCTCTCCGGATCGTCCTGGTTCTCGGCACTGGACCTCAAGGCAGGCTACTGGCAAGTGGAGATTGCGGAGCAAGATAAGGCGAAGACGGCATTCACGGTCGGCCCCTTGGGCTTCTACGAGTTTAACCGAATGCCTTTCGGACTCGTCAATGCGCCAGCTTGCTTCCAGAGACTGATGACTGCATGTATGCAAGAACTCAACCTGTCACAGTGCCTCCTATACCTGGACGATATTATTGTCTTTGCCAAGACATTTGATGATCATTTGGTTCGTCTAGAGAAGGTCTTCCAACGTCTCTCTGAGCATGGTCTCAAATTAAAGCCTTCGAAGTGCTCTCTTTGTCAGCGTAAGGTCAAATACCTAGGACACATATCAGAGGAGGGCATCCATACAGACCCAGACAAGATCGCCGATGTTAAATCTTGGAAGGCACCAACAACCCTGAAGGCTTTAAGAAGCTTTCTTGGTTTCACCGGATTCTACAGACGCTTTGTTCCACGGTATTCCCAAGTAGCGCGGCCATTGTACAACCTTTTGAAACTGGACGACAAGTCAAAATCCAAGTCTCGGAAGAGTAAGACTTGTAGCAGTGCTGAGGAGATTTGTTGGACAGAGGAACATCAGGAGTCCTTCGACCATCTCATCAGGTTATTAACTACTGCTCCGATCTTAGCGTATGCCGACTATACCAAGCCGTTTACTGTGCACACTGATGCTTGTCGCGATGGTTTAGGCGCATTCTATATCAAGAACAAGACGGATACCGACGCGTTATCGCGTATGCCAGTCGTGGCCTCACTCCTTCCGAACGTAATTATCCTGCTCACAAGCTCGAATTTTTGGCGTTGAAGTGGGCCGTGACGCAGAAGTTTCGTGAGTATTTGTATGGTGCGACCTTTACTGTCTTTACCGACAACAACCCGTTGACATATGTGCTGTCATCAGCAAAACTTGATGCTACCGGGCATCGATGGCTTGCTGAACTCGCGTCTTTCAATTTTGACATCAAGTATCGTGCAGGTAAGCATAACATCGATGCAGACACACTTTCTCGGTTGCCGACTGAAATTATCAATCTGGATTCAGACATTGTTTCAGCTGCATGTAATGCGTCTAATGCTTCTTTTTGTTTTGCAGAAGTGCTAGGCCTCTCACCAGAGGTTGTGTCCAGCATCCCCAACACATCTATCAGTATGTTCTCCAGTGAGGAGTGGGCTACAGAGCAAGCCAAGGATCCGTACATCTTACCTATCATTGAGCACCTCAAACATCCTAAGGATACACCTTTGGAGGAAGTCAGCAGCGACCCCAGATTCCGACAGTTTCTGCGGGAAATCCCCAAGTTAATGCTGCGAGATGGCGTCCTGTATCGGCAAAGACACATCCGGGATGAGGTCATTCATCAGTTGGTACTTCCGACAGAGTACAGGCATTTCGCTCTACATGGGGTTCATCAAGAGATGGGTCATCCTGGTTGTGAGCGTACTCTGAGCCTATTACAGGAAAGGTTCTACTGGCCGTCAATGAGACTGGATGTTAAGGAGTGGGTGAAGATCTGTGGAAGATGTCTTCGAAGGAAGTCGACAGCAGATCGAGCCCCACTGGTATCCATCTTAACAAGTCAACCTTTAGAGCTTGTCTGCATGGATTTCTTAAGTTTGGAAGAATCCAAGGGCGGTATCAAAGACATCCTGGTAATTACCGACCATTTTACGAGATACGCCATTGCTGTTCCAACCAGGAATCAGACAGCTCGAGTCACTGCGGAAGCATTGTTCCACAACTTCATTGTTCATTACGGTTTTCCGCTACGACTCCATAGCGATCAAGGCCGGAATTTTGAGTCGAAGGTAATTGCAGAATTATGTCAAATTGGTAACATCCGGAAGAGTCGAACAACACCATATCATCCGATGGGTAATGGACAATGCGAGCGATTTAACCGCACCTTGTTAAGTATGCTTGGAACTGCTTCAGCACCAGTCAAGGCAAACTGGAAACAGATTGTGGCTCCCCTAGTTCATGCCTACAACTGTACGCGTAGTGAAGCAACTGGATATAGCCCACACTATCTTATGTTTGGCCGACAACCCCGACTTCCTGTTGATCTCCTTCTCGGTGTTCGCGAGGACATTTCAAAAGAAGAGAAGGATTACAGTTCATACGTCGCTGATCTCAGAGATCGTTTAGCAAAAGCTTACAAAACTGCATCTTCAACATCATCTCGTCTTCAAGATCGTCACAAACATCGTTATGATCATCGTTCTCGTGGCGCCACGCTTTCTGTTGGCGATCGAGTCCTGATTAGGAGGACTGGATTCACTGGCCCCCACAAGCTGGAAGACCAGTGGTCGGCCGAAGTCTACGTTGTTAGCGATCAGCCGGACCAGACAGTACCTGTCTACCGTGTTCGACCGGAGGGCAAGAAAGGGCCCCTCAAAACCCTTCATAGGAACTTCTTGCTTCCTGTGGGATACATCTTGGAGGATGAGGATTTTGATTTGCCTCCCCGAGAAGTCCACAGAAGAAGGGCTACACGAGCTCATCCTCATGTGGAGAGTTCTGACTCTTCATCAGAGTCTGACGATGGCCTCTTTGTAGCGGAAGTCGCTGATACGCTGAATACCTCCTGATGTTGAAACAGAACCTGAGGATGAGCAAGATCCTGTGGATGACCCACTCTCAGAAGATTCTTTGGAAGAAGTCCAGGAATCGTCTCCACCAGTGCGACGTTCTACACGTCAGAGGAGACCTCCGATTTGGTACACTTCTGGAGATTTTGTAACTTGACTTATTGATTGATTTATTTGTTTATGGGCTATAACTTGATATGTTGAAGTCCTACTCAATAAACTTGTGTCATATCTTTGTACATAGTTTTATGGTATGAATGTTTGTGTGAATGTCAAGGGACGACATTTATTTACTGGGGGGTAGATGTAACCGGCACATATTTCACAGTATGCAGGTAGGTTTTCATGTAGTGGTTTTGGCATTGCTCGTTCTCGATACTTTTTGTTATCGTGTGACGTCATAGCGCGGGAGAACTGTTTGCCACAGTCGCCATCATCGTTCTCGAACCAACACCTGGTTCGCTGATTCACTGCTGATTACTTGAATTCTGTACTTGCAGGTGAGTGTTAGGCTTTATTTTCTATTCCAAACCACGTCCCAGGGTTCCGTTATTTGTTTTATATTCCCTGTTTCATGTATTATACATGATCAGCAACAGGTATTTCATGATCATTTCGTCGATATGATCGAGGTCAAACACAGACAGTGCAGCCATATTTGGTATTGTTGTCATGTCGCTATGCGTAATTTCTTGAATACATTCATCATGTATACTGTATTTCACCTATATATATTGGCTGTCACTTTGTCTGTGTATAGTTTTAGTGTAAGTGTATTACAATGTCTTTTAGTGTTAGTCTTTAGTGTAGATTAACATCATATCATTATTTCTGGTCGTAAACACATATTACATTTGTGTACGGTGCCATTAAAGGGCCTTTGTATTTAATTGTACTTGTGTAAATATTGTAAATACTGTTTTGACAGTCGCCATCATCGTTCTCGAACCAACACCTGGTTCGCTGATTCACTGCTGATTACTTGAATTCTGTACTTGCAGGTGCATACGATTGGCCGGCATCAAAGGCACAGCTTGTAAATTGCTGAATAAAGATATTATGCCCTATTTTGAAGCCTGAATCGATTGGACAGCCCACACAACACGACATAAATAATACACCTCAAATATTTATGGACGTTACACGATGCACCTGCTTGAACATTTGAAATTTTGTGAAAGTACGATGACTACTGTTCAAACAAGCACACCAGTTTCTCCGAAAATCAGTGTGTGCAGGTGTGTGTGTTGTCGAGGATTGAAGTCGTCCGTACTTTACAAGGGATATGGATGGTATGAATATTTATACTCATGAAAATTCTTTCCCCAGGGACTGTCTCCAGCCAGAAATATATTCCACCCATTTTCAGTTTTCAATAAAAAAAATGACGCGGGGTTATCATGGTTGTCCCAGAAAATAGATTTTTGTAGTACGGACTGATAAATTTCATATTTGGTATATATATAAACGTAATCCATTCAATAGGTAGCATGGTGGATCAATTTGAGATGGTACCCAAACAAATATTGATGGCTAGTTCTAGTGAAATCAAACAAAGTTGACACCATGCGTCTTTAGGCAAAATCAGGACGCAGTCCAAGTTATATCTGGAATCTGCAAAAACAGACCCTGGCCAAATTGATTGCACTAATTTTAGGTTGTAAATATTATTTGAGTGTAAATATTATTTGTCTACTCGGGTCAATTTTTGCATTTTAGGTAGACTGCTTTGGCCATCTGTGCCTACATTTCTTGCCTTTTGAGTTATTTAAGTGATTTCATTTTTGATACACAAAATAAACATAGCATAATACTATGAATATGTGAAAGTAGAAAGTTACCGATTAGGTTTTGAACAAAAATCCCAAAAGTGGATCTCTTTCTTTATCTTTTTTTTGGTGTTTCGGCACTATATCACGGGCCTTTCGAGCGATATACTAGTAAGGCGTTCTATCTTTATACACGAAATGAACAGAATATAATTTCTCTAATTGTCTAATTAAAGAGAACTTTACTGAAGAGATTTTGAAGAAGGGACTAATTTGGGTCTTTCTTGTCTTTTGGACCTACTTTTTGGGCCTTTCGAAATATTTTCTATGCTCTTTGGTTTGGGTTTTCTAATTCATTCTTCAAGATTTTTTGTAATCATCACCAGGAAATATTTGAGATTTTGATCCGTCCAATCTATAACTCATTCACAAGATGTGTTTGAGCCGTGGTGGCGATCGAAGAATGCATTATCGAATGCTTGCACTCACTGGCACCTGCTTGCGCTTAAAGCATTTATTTAAATACCAGGTCTAATTGGTTGACTATTTGCAGAACCAAAATGCTTGTAGATACAGCTTAGGTGTGTATTGTGGAAATATAATAGACAGTCAATGGCGAATATTTTGATGACCATGAATTTAATTTCACATGACCTTGGATGGTTTATCTCAAGATCACGCGCAAACAGAAATGTGTAAATTGGACTCTGCATGCAAAACGGCTGTAGCTTAGCTTTGTATTTTGAACATATAAGAAGTCACAAGAATCATGCCTGGTGCAGAGCACCAGATCTCCCCGGATAAGAAGCCAATACGCTGTAGCGCTCTTCTTTCAAGAACTGTTAAATCTCTAATTTGATTTCTTGCGCATATATACAGTATACCACGGAAGCCCAAAGGTGACATGCGTGTAAAAATTTTCTATGTCTTTTTCAGCAAAAAGCTAGCACGTTCGAACGTGGAAGCATTTAACACATTTGAAATTGATATCATGTACCTCGAGTAGAAAATCCGAAGGTCACATCTGACCTGAATTGTGTAAATTCAACTGTAGATAGAGCTAGGTTTGAAATGTGAGCATACAAGAATTCATAGATAGTGGATCTTTTGTTGAGCTTGATGTTAACCGCAGATGATCTTGGAGTGGTAAATCTAAAGGTTTCATCTGACCTGAAATATGTAAATTGGACTATATACAAAACAACTGAAGATAGGGTTAGGTTTGAGTTATGAGCATAAAGAAATACATCTATGGCAGATTCTTTGATGACATAAAATTGACCTAAGATGGTACCTTGAATGATAATTGACCTATCGCCAAAGCCACTAAAAGTGAGAACAATAGCAAATATGAAAGACAACATTTTAGAATAGAAACAAAACCCGACTAAATAGTTTATCCAAACACACACAGGTGTCACCAGGCGCAGTGTGCGAAATGTAGTTGTTTGTTAATGTACACACGGTGAAATTAGTGTACATGACTGTACAACTGCCCAACAAAATAATTTAGAAATTCGAAACAAACCCCATTCCAATTGGATTAACATTCTAACGTGGAAATTAGAGAAATCGACTTTGATTAAAAAATGCTGTTCACCGATTTATTCAGCCTGCAAAATCGGTATGGTTTTGCTCCCGTTCCTACTTTAAATTCTATTGGAGAGCACAACGTGTCTCATTCTTTTCTGTATAGTCCAATATGTTGGCGAATATACTAAATGAACGGACATCAATCGTTTTAGACAATAGCGCACATGTGCTTAGAACAAGTCTCACCTTTTTCCAGTGAATGATCATCATATTCAAAACAACAAATGCGACTGCAATCACAAAAAGTATATAAAATTTCATTTTGGCACTCAGTGTGTTGAATGCCAAAAACATTCGAATATCCCAATTTATTTGCAACTCGCAACGTTACAACTGCCTATGGTTTGAGGTCTGCAATGGTTTCTCATTTCGACACAATTTTCCTGTCATTTCTTTACACTGCCAGTCGATATCTTTATGATTTTTTTATTACGATGCACCTGCTTGAACATTTGAAAATTTGTGAGAGTGTAAGATTTCACGATGACTACTGTTCAAACAAGCACACCAGTTTCTCCGAAAATCAGTGTGTGCAGGTGTGTGTGTTATCGAGGATTGAAGTCGTCCGTACTTTACAAGGGATATGGATGGTATGAATATTTATACTCATGAAAATTCTTTTCCCAGGGACTGTCTCCAGCCAGAAATATATTCCACCCATTTTCAGTTTTCAATAAAAAAAATGACGCGGGGTTATCACGGTTGTCCCAGAAAATAGATTTTTGTAGTACGGACTGATAAATTTCATATTTGGTATATATATAAGCGTAATCCATTCAATAGGTAGCATGGTGGATCAATTTGAGATGGTACCCAAACAAATATTGATGGGTAGTTCTAGTGAAATCAAACAAAGTTGACACCATGTGTCTTTAGGCAAAATCAGGACGCAGTCCAAGTTATATCTGGAATCTGCAAAAACAGACCCTGGCCAAATTGATTGCACTAATTTTAGGTTGTAAATATTATTTGAGTGTAAATATTATTTGTCTACTCGGGTCAATTTTTGCATTTTAGGTAGACTGCTTTGGCCATCTGTGCCTACATTTCTTGCCTTTTGAGTTATTTAAGTGATTTCATTTTTGATACACAAAATAAACATAGCATAATACTATGAATATGTGAAAGTAGAAAGTTACCGATTAGGTTTTGAACAAAAATCCCAAAAGTGGATCTCTTTCTTTATCTCTTTTTTGGTGTTTCGGCACTATATCACGGGCCTTTCGAGCGATATACTATTAAGGCATTCTATCTTTATACACGAAATGAACAGAATATAATTTCTCTAATTGTCTAATTAAAGAGAACTTTACTGAAGAGATATTGAGGAAGGGACTAATTTGGGTCTTTCTTGTCTTTTGGGCCTACTTTTTGGGCCTTTCGAAATATTTTCTATGCTCTTTGGTTTGGGTTTTCTAATTCATTCTTCAAGATTTTTTGTAATTTTTTTGGCTGCTGAATAGTGAAATAAAACGACAGATTTGCTTGCCTGGACGGCGTATTATTTATTTGTTACATTTGTGGTTTACCAAACCATGGGATATTACCTTTCTGTCAGTGATGCATGGGTATATTGAGCACTTTTCCCGCTGAAAGTGGGCTTGAGTTTATATGTATGTATTGAGTTTATATGGCTATATTACAGATACCAGTACATTATAAAGAATGTGGAAAACGCTTGGTTCTGTTTCCTTGGTTGGTAAACAACACTACCATACACGCCCATTACAATATCAGTGTAATGACAAATATATCGTTTGTTCACACAGCTCGTTTATCCCGAAACTACATTGTGGAACTGAAACACAATCGGGTTTTTATTACCTGAATGGTAATCCTTTGTTTGATTTACAAATCAAAACGAGGGGTACTTTACTTCAAATGGTCACAGTGGCCAAACCAATTACACGATGTTTGTAAGAAATGCCTTTTTGTGACCCTGAGACATCACCCTTACCAATGATACCATCCATGCTTTTGGTTAGCAAAACATAAATAAACCCCTCTGGCATCCTGGATCATTCACAGAAGGCTGTAAACAGTTAGTGGTGATGAAATGTCATAAAAAAAGTCAGTTTGTCTTCAGCTATGATTCTATTGCGCAAATTTTTGGGATAGTATTTAGAATACTGGCAGGTAGCCTATACATGGTTTGCCTTGTTTAGGGATTTCTGTTTTGTTGTACACAATAGGCATATATGGTACATGGAGTGGCTTAAGCAGTTTGGTCAGCTGTTATCTCATCGTAAACTTTGGAGAGTGTATTGAGAGTACTGACAGGTTTTACTCTGCCTCGTTGAAGGGGGAGGTCTTTTTGTACACTGGACTGGAGTTACTTGTATGGAGGTCTTTCTCAGCCTATCCTCAGCCACTGCATATAGTATATTTGAAAGGCTATTAAGTCGTGCGTTGGGTGTTTATGAAACCAGAGAGGTTTTGGATATAACTCAGGGTTCGACAATTAACACTGGCCCACTGGTCCCATACCATATTTTGCGCCTATGGGGCCAGTAGGGGCCGGCCACCAGATTCACTACATAGATATTTGTTTATTTTCGTCTCACCCAGTAAAAGTGTAATAGATATAAAACCATATAATGTTGCAGGTAACTGGCCACTCCATTGGAGTTATGAGAGACCTTATGAGTTCTGAATGTTCATTTGAGTTGGTTGTTATCCATACAGGAACAATCGTCTTTGTTGCATCATTTTGAATAGTAATCTTGCTGTCGTTCTAGCCACGTTTTTGTTGCTTAGTATAAACCTTGTTTTATCACAGTCTTTCATCACAAAGTTAGGCTCAACTGATTCACATTTGGCTAAAAGCTCGGATCTAGTGTCAGTGTAAAGATGACAGTTCATAATAACGTGTTCCTCGTCTTCAACAGCGTCCCAACACACCGGACAAGTCCGTAGGTCAACGTGCAGATTTTCATACCGTCCCGTCTCTAGACGGAGAGGAGCACTTCCACAACGGAACATAGCTACATGTAAGTCACTGGCCCCATGGCCCAGTATAAATCTTGCATTCTTTGAGTTTGGACTTCACAATGTTTCAGTTCCTTTGACAGCCTTTCCATGTGTTTCTTTGTGCAAAAAAATACATCAGTGTTTGATATTCACAAATGCATTGATTTTTAGTTAAGTTTGAAATTGGGGCCAGTAGATTAATGATGGGGCCAGTAGTTTCCAGATGTAACTGGTCCCATGGGTCCACTGCTGTCATATGTCTTATGTCGATAAACTGACATGTCGGACATTCTTTCTAATCCAAAACTTAACAATTTTGGGCGTGTTTTTTTTGTTTTGGTTCAGCGTATCAAAACGTACCACACTATTGTTTCGGATATCAGTTTTAGCCCAGTTTTCATGTCGCATTTTAGAGATTAGATTGCATTGTGTTATCGTATTTTGGACACTATATTCAAAGTTTATATTATGAGTATTTGAGACAATACAATCTATTTCCACAACAAAACTGAAACACACTAATGGATATCTATCACATATATCAATAAGCAGTTTTCTCATAATCCAGCTCGCGGCGTCAGGTATATTTAGCATATTGATCGTATTACGATAATAATAGGAATGCCTGCAGATATGCACACATTCCAATGGCGGACTTTCAAGAACTGTTTTATTTTCGTAGCTGAAAATTGCACGGAATTCTCACATAAATATCGAATTGTTTAAGAATTTATGATACGTAATTTAGTGACAGACAGTGTCCTCATAGTGTCGGCAGTTATTAAGTCATCTTTCTATTAAAAACAGTGTTTTTCGACGTCAGATATTATTTGTTTACATCCGTTGCTGTGCACGCTGCCTTCTGTCTGTGCCGAGCTTGCTCCAGGCAAGTCCCATGTTCCTGGCTGCACTATGGGCACGACGAGTTCACTGTTATGTGACCAGTTAACCTTGATAGTAAAAAATTTGACCGTGACCGGTTACTCGTAGCAAGTGTTGAAGTGAAGTTGTCAAGACTGCACGCGCCATGCACTGCATGCGCTCGTGGTCTTGGGGGGTTTATGGTACTTAGTGACCTAGAAGTTGGAACTCTCCACGCAGAGTGCGGAAATGTTCAAACCGGAAACAGGGACTTAATGGGACCAAAACAAGTTGTCAAGTTCGCATTGCAGTTGCATATTTCACCTATTTGTTGATGAATTCAGATCCATGGAAAATAAAGAACATTTTTTACAATATTGGGTACCCCGTTTCTGAATCTGTGACCGGTCACAGGTGAAAACCGAACCGCCGATGGTTAACTGTAAACTCGTCGTGCCCCTAGGCTGCACTTCGTGTGAATCACCTCACTGTACATGTATCAGGCTACAAAACTCATAGGATGACGTGCCACTATTGCCAAATGTTGCGACTGAATACTGTCAACCCTGTAACAGTGTAAAGTTCGCTTCCATTAGTATTAATGTTCCAGTGGCGTTCTCGTGAAAAGGTCCCCAATACGGTGACGATGCTTATTCAGGATGTTATTCAGTTAAACTAGTAACACTATTTTAATGTTTTAAGTCAACTTCTATATCTTGGAGAATCCTGGAGGGAGGTGATGGGAGAGGAAGGATGGATTTTTTAACGTCATATTATGATATGGCCGTTTGAGTTTCTGGAAACTGTTCAGTAACCATTTAAGTAGTGTTTGTTTATTTTTACATGAATTTCAATGCAATTATAATAAAGTTTGCATCTGTTAAAGCTTGTGATTTTGCAGTATGCGACTCGGCAGATAAACCATCTGGTTTTAGTGACACTGTACAAATGGAATAAACCACAAAATCTTATTGCAATGACGGGCAGCCCATTGCGAATAGCTCTCAGAACTATGATATCTGGTCATGTCATATGACCAGATTTTAACCATTGAATCACATGCATCTCAGATTATCCACGTTATCCTACATGCAACCCTAGGCAATTGTACCATTCATCGCCATTCATCTGTTCATGACCCCGTATCCATAGCCACAGGTGAAGTAATTGAAAATCTAGCTGTGATTGGCCTTCATATTGAAATAGGCACAGTATTTCACTTGTGTCTTCAGCATTATTAGAAAATCTAAAGCCAAGGATACAAAGAGGCAAATAAATATATTCTGCATCCCATAGTCTTACATTGTGTTGTTTCGTTTGATAATTGTCAACAGCTGAAATTGTTAGCACTATAGCACTATGAGACTAGGATGAGTATGACAGAGCGCATGAAGAGATGTGCATCACTGAATAGCATGTTAAAATCAGATTATACTATCAGACCCAAAAGACCAAACCCAACACCTCAACAGCATATGATTAAGGTCGTGTGGAGTTACCAGCCCTGTACACGTTGTTTTAAATGTCTTTACTATTCTTCAATCATTGGATTATCATCAAACTAAGCCATTAAATTTTTACATCTTAATTTGTATTCAGATTTTGTCAGGCTTGCCGCTTATGAGGATACAAAATGACAGACGTTGAAGATTTGGACAGTTTCATCAAACAGCAGAAAGAAAAAATCGCAAGAGATCGACAGGCAGTTGGCACTGATGAAACGGTATGGTGAACATTAATTTTTCATCATATTTAGCAGTTTGGGTGGATGGATGGTGCATGACTTTCAGTGGTGAAGAGTTTTATTTGTGGTACCGGTATTATAGTTTTGAATATATTTTGATGGAAATATGCATGGTACTCAAGTTCTTTCACATTATATATATTTGTTTGTACCAGTATTAAATGGCCTTGTCTTGTGAATGTGGATGAGATATCCCTGCATGTCTTTATTTTTGGGTCAGCAACAAGGAAAGAAGCAGCTTGACAACAATGAAGAGACTGGACTAGCACTTGAAGGATATAAATACGAGGAAAAACGAAAGAATTTGCTCAATGAGAAGCAAAAGGAATACAATGACATAATAGCACAAAAGGTATACTTTTATTTTGACACAGCTGGATGACTGACGGAAGAAATATTTGTATATACATGTATAACGACTGAATGTCTTATGTGCTATATTTTGATTTTGGGATTTCCATGTTTCATCTCTGATACCTGATACAGTTCCTTTATTCATGTATAAAGTGGACACTCATAGCATCTTCTGACTTGTATCATGCCCAAAGATTCGAAAACTTTGCAACAGGAAATCAAATTGTATTCTTCTGTTTTCAATGCTCAATATGCAGTCTGGACAATATAGCAAAAGCGTATTTCTGCAGAAATACCATTTTCCGTATTCCTGCAGAAATACGAAATATTGTATTCAAAATATAGAAATACATGAAACTGTATTCCTGTTGTCAGTACAAAATACACAATATCGTATTTGTAAACTCTGAAACCTGTAAATTCTTTTAACTTCATTACACATTGTCAACACTAGTAACCTATCCCACTCGGCAGGTTAGGTGTAATATCACTCGAAGAACCTCTCTTTCAGTCCGTATCAATCCGTATCCAACATTCATATTGAAAAGCTCTTTTAAGCACTTTTCAACATGAGTGCTGGATAGGGATTGATACGGATTGAAAGAGAGGTTCTTGGAGTGATATTCCACCTAAATTGACATGTGTGATATCTTCCAAGTTGGGAAAATGAGTAATAAAGTTAAAAGAATTCACAGGTTTCAGTGTTTACAAATACGAAATTGTGTAATTGGTACTGACAACAGGAAAACAGTTTCATGTATTTCTATGTTTTGAATACAATATTTTGTATTTCTGCAGGACTACGAAAAATGGTAGCTCTGCAGAAATATGGTTTTGCAATATTATCTTGTCTGATATGATAGGAATCGCATGGTTTGCACCTACAGGCTACTGTACATAAATCGGTTCAGTTTCTGGATAATATCCAAAACTAAATTCTTCATCTTGAATAGCATCAAGTTCGATCCAACACATCTCCAATAACTGGACTAGCTCTCGGATTATATCAGTATGAACAGAAGCGAAAGAATTTATTAAGTGAAAAACAAAATGATGACCCTACAATCCTAGAACGGAAGGTATCGGTTGTTGGTGCATACAGTATATTGATCATGTTATGGTTGGTTAAGCATGTTGAGTACTATAAAGCAAGATATGATTCTACTGTTACTTTCACTTTTTAGGTTACCGGACCTATGGTCCGATAACCTATTGGCATGGCGTTGCGTCCGTCGTCCGTCGTCCGTCGTCGTCCGTCGTCGTCCGTCGTCGTCCGTCGTCGTCGTCGTCCACATTTTTATCTTTTTTGTTTACAGGTGAATTTTTCTGAAATTTTGCACAAAAATACTTAAAAATAATTCAAGAAGGAGGTATTTTTTAGTTTTTTGATTTTCGCATTTTTTTCAAAATGGCGGCCGTTTTCGACGAAAAATGCCTGATTTTGGACTTTGGCGGCCATTTTCTCAAAATCTGTTCAGTAACTTTTTTTCTTTTTGATAAATAACACTCCTCATATGTACTCCTATGATGTCTATAAATTTCGTTGCGCTTGAATCGCTCGAAGTGGGCCATTTTGGCCCAAACTCGCTCAAATGGGACTTTCCCATGTTAAATTCTCCTATGCTTTATAATGGGACACATTATGCCTAATATCTCGCTTGATATTGAGATTAGAGACTAGGAATCAATTGTGGACCTATAGGAAATGATATATGCTGAATATTCTCGTGACCTTGAATTTGACCTCTGACCTCAGTTTCAAGGTCAGAGCACAAAATGGCTTATATCTCGCTGATTATCGACTCTACAGCTTAGGAATCAATTGTGGACATATAGGAAATGATATATTCTGAATATTCTCGTGACCTTGAATTTGACCTCTGACCTCAGTTTCAAGGTCAGAGCACAAAATGGCTTATATCTCGCTTATTATCGACTATACAGCTTAGGAATCAATTGTGGACATATAGGAAATGATATATGCTGAATATTCTGATGACCTTGAATTTGACCTTTGACCTCATTTTCAAGGTCACATGACAAAATGGCTAATATCTCACTTATTATCGATTTTACAGCTTAGGAATCAATTGTGGACATATAGGAAATGATATGCTGAATATTCTCGTGACCTTGAATTTGACCTCTGACCTCATTTCCAAGGTCCAAGGACAAACTGGCTCATATCTTGCTCCTCTATTGACTGTATGGCTTGGGAATCAATTGTGGACATGATATACATGATATAGAAAATGATATACACTGAATATTTTGATGACCTTGAATTTGACCTTTGCCCCTTCATTTTCAAGGCTACAGCATAAAATTGCTAATATCTCTCTGATTATTGAATTTACAGCTTAGCAATCAACTGTGGACATGATATATTCTTAATGTTATATATGCTGAATATTCTCTTGACCTTGAATTCAACCAGTGACCTGGCTAACACCTAAAATATTAAACATTGTCCGGTAACCTATCTTTGGCCCTTGGCCTAATTTTTAGACCAGCAAATGAATTGATGTCAGAATTGCACTGCATGAATGATTCGCACTGATATTTAAATTTTCTAGTTTTCTGTCTTCAACTGACAGTTCCTACTATGTTATTGTATTCTACATAATCATGATAATATTCAAATTAAGCAACTCACTGTTTGAGCCAACTTTGATGTTTACAGATATTAGTGATGAGATTTTCTAGCAAATATAATATTTCAGCCCACTCTCCCTAAAGTTCAATGAAATTGTACATGCGGTCTTGAAATTTATTTCTGGAATTCATACATGCTCTGTTGTTTTCAGAACACGGGCAAGAACGTGAACGCATACAACCCTACAGAGGAAACAGGCTTGAAGCTTGATGGCTATGGCTATGAAGAGAAGAGAAAAAATCTGCTGTTGGAAAAGAAGAAGGAGTACAATGCTCAATCTCAAAAGGTATTTCAACACAGTCTGACAATGTACCCAGTTTGTCACTTCTTGTAGGTTTTATTTAGGGTCATACAAGTTAACTTCCAATTACATAACTCATAAAACACTGACTAATGCCGGTACCTAATTGTTCCCATATTATCAAAAAATGATATGATGCAGCAAACTATGACTAAAGTCTTGTGTGAATGTTTTCAGGTTAAGACCAGCGAGTACAAGGAGAATCTACCACCCGACGATGACCCGAAGGAGCCTGGTATCATTGCCAAACTGGGCTCGTACGAGGACAAAAAACGCCGGCTGCAGGAGGAACGCAAGCGAGAGTATAACCTGCTCCTGGCACAGGTGCAACACCCGAGAGAGCAGGCAGCAACACATTAATATTGTAGTCTATTGTAGTATAATATTGTAGCCTTCTAGCTTAGAAAGGCTTTCTGCAGAGGCTTGGTTAATTATTGATCATTGCCGATAGCTTAATTTGTCGGGCTTCATGTTCATATTATGCCTCGTGTTTACAATACACGTTATAATTGTGTATGGTCAATGAATATCCATTGGGAGTTATAATAACTGACCATCTGATAATGATGTGCTTACGTGTAGCTGTTTGATGTGTGAAAATAACTGCCAATCAGTGTGTAAATTTGTGTTGATTACCCTCCAATCAAATTACTTCAATGCAGAAGGAAATCAGACGAACAGGTGGCCAGCCCCAGGAGAAACCAGCCCCTGCCCCAATAACAGCCATTCCCCAGCAATCACAGAGGGATCGACCCTCTGCCCAGGTTTGTGTGCGATAGTTTACAATTTAGTGTACAATTTAGGCAATTATATAATTATAGTGGGAGGGAGGTCTCGTTTAAATTGGGTGGGCAGGTGTGCTGTGACTTTCAGAGATTTATTAATGCCTGTAATTGTGTTTGAAAACTTGAACAATATGTTGATTTCACACATATTTTGTCGAATCTTGATTCTTTTTTCGTGTATCAATTAATGTTCAATTTTTTTTTATTTGGCATCAAGAATCTTAGACACAAGTGATGTAGATATAGTTTTATTTGTTTTGATTTGCATGTTCTCTAGATTTCATTCTGGTCAATGATTCTGATCAATTATAATGAGCAATATTCATCATGTTCATATACTCTGATTTTTCTGACTCGTTTACACTGTTTTTCGCTAATATTTTTGTGATGCTATCGTTCTATAACTTGGCATACTTCACCTGGGAGTCAAACGGCAATTTTCTACCAAATTTCAGACAGCTAACGTGAAAATTGAAATAGTTGGCAATCTACCGCAATGTTAAATTTCAGCTCAAAACGGGATCTCGAGAATCTGAGCATATTCGAGGAATTGGTCCTGTTTACATCCATCAGGGTTCGAAATATTCTTGTAACTTTGAACCAGAAGATACACTGGGGTGTATTCTACACAGACATGTTGATTTTGAAACATTGCTCCGCTACAAAACCGAGCAAATGTACAAAATTGTGTTCAGGCCCAGAAATTAAATAATAGGGCTAAATTTAACATTGGGATAGATTGCCAACTTTTTCAATTTTCACGTTAGATGTCTGAAATTTAGTATAAAATTGCCGTTTGACTCCCAGGTGAAGTATGCCAAGTTATAGAACGATAGCATTTAGCATCACAAAAATATTAGCGAAAAACAGTGTAAACGAGTTAGAAAAATCAGAGTATAGAGACGGTTCCATAATTCAACATGACTTACCTGAAATATATTTTTCAATAAATATCTTGGGGGGGTAATTTTTGTTTGTGCTGATATGAAGTAAATACTAATAATCATGAGCTAATATTTTTGAAAAAAATTAACAAAAAAAAACAGGAACGTAAACGCCGAGAAATGGAAGCGTTCAAAGAGTTTCTCAGAACACAAAAACAACAGCAAGTTGACAGTCAAAAATCAGCTGCGGTAAAACCTTACTCTGTAAGTTCACACCGTGTATCTTTCTACATGCTTCAGGTTTAGGTGCTGTAACATTTATATGCTTGCTTGTTGACATTCAGAACTGCTTACATGTATATATTTATGTATATGATGCCCTCCTGTAGTTTCCCACATTCCTGATATTGATAATTATGTATTTTACAGCATTCGTCTGTTAGTAGTGGTGTTGATACAGTAAAAAAACCTTACTGGGAATGTTTTTGTGCCTAATAAATCGGAAAACAGTGTATTGTGTATTATGTACATACAATCTTTCATCATCCAATGTAGACGTTCGTCTCATACTCTGTTCATTGTGTGTAATACATTTTGTATATATATCTACAAAAATCTACGATTGGATTCACAATTCTCCCGCTTTGTAGGTGTCACTTCACTTGAAATATTTATGATATTCAATTTATACTGTTTGCTTTAGATAATATTCCAGTCTAGCTTTTTTATGGATAACATAATGTTGCATGTATCTATATCAGTTAACATGGTTAACGTGCATGCAAAGGTATAGTGTACTAGTATACAACTATTATTTTTGTACACTCGTAGTTTACTTAACAGTGTATGAACGCATACATCATGCGTTATCCAAATATTGTATTCAGTGATGTACAGAGGTGTATCAAGCTTGTATTGCAGTTTTCTTTGCTACATGTGTGAAATTCGGAAGTAAGTAAACAACAGCCTTCTCATTTTGTAAGTTAATTTCAAATTCTCTATATTTTCAGAAGCATGATGGCGGTGTCAACGACGAGGCTCCACGGTTACCAGATAGCGACCTGGTAAGATAGTGTACTGGTAAAAACAATCAGTTGTATTTTGTAATCAATTTCAGTTATTTACAGGTTCACTATCCATTCCATAATAATCGTTTTGATAACACTCACATTGAAATAGGATTTCTCTGTACCTATCATCAGGTCCATGTAGATGAAGTCAACAGATAACGTCATGTAAGATACCTTTTACATGTATTAAAAGATTCGTTTGCAGCAAGTGTATAACTATTTCCAGCGTGACAACGAAGCCTACCTTGCCAGTTTGCCGGGCCTCAGGGATCACCCTTCCGCTGAGGTACAAATGCTAAACACAGGAATCCTTCCTAATTGCTACTATGAAACAACAGTTAATCTTGTACATGCATTTGTCAGTTGAATTCTCATTCTCATCACTGCCTTGTAATGGTGTTATTTAGGTTAGAAAAATGGCGGAGAGAAATCGGGAATACAATGAATTACTGCAAATGAAGAAACAGCCCCGAGCAAAATCTGTGAGTTGAATCAAACACCGGCTCGTACGCATGTTCAAATGGGTCGAGAAAAACGAAATAACTGGGTTTTCCTATGGTGTATTCCCCCAGCAGTACTACCCTGACTCAGGGGATGAGGACCGAGGTAGACCGGCTCCCCGCCGCGGCTGGGCCACACCAACCTACGACGAACTGCTCGAGAAAAAACGCAAGGAGGAAAAAAATTACAGGTCTGTTTATGACTCGAGAAATTCATTTCGAAGTTCCCTGACCGTGTCAGGCAAAATCCTCCAAAGATAAAAATCAATCATTACAGTGACAAGTATAGCAATATGTGATCAATAAATTTACTGTACTGAGAATGTCTCTGTCTTTCTCTAGAAGATACAATGACCCGAGTTATGAAGGCATGAGATCCTCTAGGAGTGAAAATAACTTAAATAGACCGGCTTATGATCCAGTGAGTACACATGATATCCTTTCAAATTGATACAAGTGCTGAATTTACCATTCCATTGGTTATTTTTGATTTGATATTATATGCTTTTTAAAGGTAAATTAAATTTCATAAGCCCCCTAGATAAAATGTCAATGTCAAAACTTCACCTACACTTCGTTTACTTTCTTACAGGAAGAAAGATATTTCAGAAATCTGGATCGAGAATACGAACAAAAGTATGTGAAACCATTTTTCAGTACATTTATTAATAGAATTTGTATAAGACTTTTGATAATAGTGAAAATGTATTATGATCAACAAGAAAAGTAAAATTTTTAACTAAATGTTTTCCTGTAGAAAAGTTCGCTTCAGAAATGACAATGTCTATGGTGACCCACAACTAGAGTTCTCTGACTGGGTAATTATTTTGTTGGGTTGACTGTTTGGTTCCATGTAGTCAGGTAGTTGAGTTGACGTAGATGCTTTGATACAACTAGCACTTTTCAACCTCTCACTTTGCTCAAATAAACCTCAACTCAAACCCAGAATCACCAACGTCTTTTTCTTGGCCTTATCTGAATTTTGGATTTAACCATGTTAAATGTTGCATGAAGACATTGTGAAAGTGAGAGAGGTGGAAAAGATGCGGAATATTTACATTGCCTTGGCCTGCAGTTTATGTTTGTGGGAATGAATTATCCATTTGCATGATTTTCTGGTTTTGGTTTTGTCATGTTTGTTCTCTACTCTCAAAACCTCTTTCTACGAATGCTTTTGAGACGATAAAATACAGAAGAAAACAGAAATGGAGACAAATTCATTTATCGGTAGTCAATGGGTAAAATTTCCGGTAGGAAGCAGAAATACGCTCAAGCCCACCAGAGATCACATAACCTGCTAGATGACCCCAAGTGGCTGGACGTGGCCCTCAACCCTCGACAGTCGGTGCTGTCTGATCATAACTTCCTCATGGAGTATCACGACTTGGTAAACAGTCGCCCGTGATATATCCTTCCTTGTCTGCTGTCCGCTCCATTATTTCTGAGACAACTTTCTGCTTTTGATTTACCTCATAGAGTCCTTTTAGATACATTTTTTGATTGATTCCTTTAAATTGACTGTTAGATTAATTAGCTTACAATGTATTTATGTTTTGAGAAAAATTCAGCTTCATAATGTTCATATAGTAAATTTAATTCTGTGGTTTGAGTAGATTTTATGAATGAATTGCAAATTAACTGATTAATGACACAATCATTGTCATTAAATTACACCATACTCTGTCTATTGTAAATACTTTGCAGTTGTAAATAATGTATTACTTACCATGCTTCCCCTACTAACCATGAATTCCCCCTCTTATACTTTTGTCACCGACCCTCCCCTTTATGCCTCCCGAATATTGCATCCTCTTCCTCTGTTGTAATGTCCTGGTATTGGATCACCCCCATGTGGTTGTACTGTCAGCTCACGCGTCTAAAGCTCAAATACGACGCAGAAACTGTCGATAAGATTAATGATATTGCAAAGCGGGTAAGTCTGTGTGCTTTTTGTTGTGTCATTTCTTCAAAGTATATTCAAGGACTTGCTGGAAATGTACTATATAAAGTAATCTTGGTATTGAAAAAAGAGAATGTAGCCTTTGTGATTCACAGTCCATATGTTCATATATATGACCCTTCATAATAAACACTTTGTTTATTATAGAGGAAACCATACGAAACCCCCAGATTACAATTTTTCAAAGCAAATGATGTTTGTGCAATGTGCACTATAGTAATCTTGGTGTTGAAAAAATAGAATATAGCCTTTGTGACTTAAAGCCCATTTGTTCATATATATTAACCTTCATAATAAACACTACGTTTATTATAGAGGAAAGTATTACCAAACACCCCATATTACAATTTTTCAAAGCAATTGATGTTTGTGCAATATGCACTATATTATGCATGTTGTTGGCGCTTTTTTGTATTAAATAGTCCCCTCGACTGCTGAGTAACTTAGGGTCCAGTCCTGCAGTTACACCTGGCCTTATATCGGCTCTAAAGGTACTACCCTTATATCAGTTAGTCTTCCTCAGTGTTGTCATTTTGTTGATCTGTATAGCTGTCACAAGAAAAAAGACAGGTGTTCAGCAAATAGATTTATGTGTCTTTCATGTAGGAAAAAAAAACAAAAAAACAAAACTAGACACATCTAGCTTGCCGATCTTTCTAGAATGTGACTTTCATGTGTGTGACATTTCCCTGAAGGTGCATGATTGTGTAGCAACATGATTTTAGTAGATGCATGCAACAGAGTATACATATTCAGCAACATTTTTCAGCTATAATAGTCCATAATTTTCTCTTTTATAGTCATTCTTCAGACTCTGATAATGATCGACCTATGCGTGATAGTGTGGAATATTTCTGTGTTTCTACTTTCAATATTAGCACATTTAAACATTCCTATGAACTAAATGTCTTTCGTTCATTTTAATTCAATTTTGCTGATAATCAAGTACATGTTTTGAAAAATATTTTGCTCTTGTATGTAACAAAATCATGTAAATCATCCCAAAAACTTGATGTTGAAAGAATATACTTTTACTACACACCAGAAGTGTGTTCACTCTCGTATTCTTCTCAAGATTTTTCGAGATATGACTTGATCAACTGAGCTTATGTATTGCCTTCCACCTATGACCAGGAGCCGCGTAGTCGCAGTCAGGTCGAGAGACGTGCGCCACCTGCCACTCGGTACGACCCTCCGCCGCCCAGTCGCTATGACGACCCAGGGCACAGATCCGCTCGCCAGCCTGACGTACCTGCAGCCACCTTGGCCATTGGTAAACCTTCAGTGATACTATGCAACTTGAAGCTGGATTTTTAAAAAAAATGAAAGTTGTTGTCCCTGAAGATCACTGATTAAGTTGTTTAAACTAAAATGGTGATTCACATGGTGACTTGATGAAAGTGACATACTTCACAGGCCACGAGAAGACGATGAGCGCCGACCAGAGACGGAAGGAGATGTACAGACGAGAACTCCAGCAGCAGATGGCTCAGGACAAGCAGTACCGTGACAGGTGTGTACACCTTGATCAGGGGAGTTGTACCCCTGCATGGAGGCATAGTTATGGTGTATAAATATTTCCATGGAGTGAATGTGGGTCACCCGGTTGCGCTGCTCCATAGGTGAAAGCTTAGCATCTTTTTCTCCTTCTTGTTATTCCCAAGTCTGTTTCAATATATCACTCAATTCCAGACAATCTCAACAGTATTATTCTTGTATCCTGTGTGTCTTTCCCTCTATATATATATTATCACCCACCTAACAACTGAAATACTTACGATAGTTGCTTGAATATTTAACATTCCAAGAGAACGCAAGGAGGACCTCCGTGTGAATGCCACTGGTGCCTACGATGTCGGACGCCGACCAGACAGACAGCAGCTGCCAGACAGACAGGAACCAACACAATACCCCTACAGGTGTGTAATGACTTCTCTTCCAGGATATTGCACCGTACTGGTAAGATATGGGCTGGAATTATAGGTTTTGCATAGAGAGTAGTTCTGTGTCATTTGCTTTAGTAACAGATACTAGTAATTGCGATAGAAGTGAGCTGGTATACTTTTTTGATTGTAGGATCACACTTTAAATTAATGTAAAAAAAAAACTTTTCTAAAGCACATCACACACTTAGCAATCTGTATTCATTCAACTTTTAAAGTTTAGCACAAACATTAAAGTCGAGTTCAACACAAAACCTCATATGATTTTTGGCCATAACTTCCTTTGCGTTGGTCGAATCAATTTGAAATTTTGTTTGTTTCCATTTGGCATAAAACCATATTTTTTCATCAAATTTCAGATTTCTATCTTGAAAATTGAAAAAGTTGGCAATCTACTCCAATGTTAAATTTCACTCAAAATATAAAATTTGCGAGTCTGTACAGAATTTGGCATGTTTTTCGATGTTCGCATTGCACAGTACTCTGTAAGAATGATATTTTATTAGAATACACCTGTAGGAGTCCTTCAACTCAAAAACGTCCCTCATATTACATTTCTTAGCGGAATGAAGATCATGAAATCCCCTAATTTGCTTGAATTCCTGTGATCCGATTTGGGTCCAACATTTAACATTGAGCTAGATTGCCAACTTTCTCAGTTTTCAAGATAAAAGTCTGAAATTTGGAGCAAAAATATGGTTTTGTGCCAAATGGAAACATAATATTTCAAATTGATCCGACCATCCTGAACGGAGTTATGGCCAAAAATCATATGAGGTTTTGTGTTGAATTTGAGTATAGAGTGAACTATCCAAGAAACTACAAACTGCACATAACAAGCATGCTTTCGATGTCTTCTCTCTTGTGTTTTTATCCACAAATTCCGCACCACTGTTCTCTAATTTCTCAGTATACATGTTTTCCCCTGTTCCTATCTCTCTGTCTATAGTCCTAGAGACCCCCATCCTGGGGACAGGCCCCCACCCCCCTCAGTCCCACACCCTGCCGACTTCGGCCCTCGTGGCCCCCAGGGCAGAGTCCGTGACTCCGGGGGAATTCTGGAGAACGGGTTTGCCGGCCTGTATGAGCCGTATCACCTCGCTCAACCCTCAGCACCGTGAGTAATGAATGGATTGATCATGGATTGAAGTATCTCAAATGTGTTGTATTTATGTCCATACTACTACCTCTATAATAAACACTTTGGGTAATCTTACCTTGACATTCAAAGAAGAGGAGAGGATCAAATGTCACAAAAGAATTTTGAAAAATTCAAGTGACATTTATCCTTAATTTCTTTGAAAAAATTGAACCAAAATCCCCTCAGATTGCATGCGGTGATGTTTTACATCCGGGGTCACATGACCCTAGACCGCCATTATTTTTGCTCCTCCATCTTCTGAATGGTTGTGAGCTGTCTTGCTGAGACATTCTTGGAAGTTTTCAGGAGTTTCGATCGTCTTTATCACGATCACGTTGTGGATTTTCTCAGGAAAATCAACTGTAGTTACTTTTAGAGTAGTTTACAGATACTTTAGTGTGTTTTTTTGGGAGGAAATGGTGTAGTCCTCCCCAGGCCCATTTCTTCCCCCAATATCGCCCACTGCCTGTTGCTTTTTGCAGATGAAGTGCAGTGGTTGTCATCACTTTCTTCCCAAGTGGGAGTGTCATGCAACATGTTGGGCATGTAGGATGTCCTTCTGTCGTCCGTCCTCCACCTGCGCCTTTTGTGCGGATGTCCCGGACGAATTCTGGCAGGACGCTCTTAGCGGGTTGAAGGAGATCCGGGCCAAGCGCGTGGCTGATGGCCCCCCCTCTGCTGGTCAAGGAACCAGTGCAAGTGCCAAATCCCGTCACCGCCAATCCCTGGATAGATGGCATAGGCAGGACGTAGTTCTGGTTAAAGTGATAGCTGATGTGAGTTTCGATTTATGTTTTTCTCCCACAGCTTCCCGGGTCCCGGGCGCCGTCTCGGCGGCTCCCGTGACCCATTCTTTTGTGTCTGGCCTTTGCGCTCATCCTTTGGGTGTGCGTTCTTCTTGTCCAGACCCCTTTTTGGCTCACCTTCTCCCGGTGGCTCCCGGTTCTCGCGTCGCCATGGCCGAGCAACTCGGGCCCCGGTCTCCAGGTGTTGTCTCGCCGATTGCGGGAGCCATCGATGTGGCTCCCGGGTCCCGGGAAACCCTAGGAAAGGTTGAGGCCGTGGTGAGTTCCTTGGGGGTGCTACCCCTCGAGGACGATCCATGCTTCAAGAGTCAGGCGCCCGTTGGGTTTTCTGTCCCGGTGGGACGGTTCCCGCAAACGGGCTTGCACCTGGAGACTGGTTCCCGGGTCCCGGCCACGGTGGCTGGGTCCCGGGAGTCCCGGGAGCCAATTGTGTGCAACCCAAAGGGGGTAGCAAAGGCCATTGTGCATTATGATTCGTTTTCATATGCTAATACTGAGCCTTCTCTTCCACAGATGGCTGAGGATTTGAACGTTGACCAGTCTGCTGACGTGTCTCTTCCGGTTTCGGCCCCGTCCGTTGTTACGGTCCAGGGATCCGGGTCCCAGTCGGTTTCGCCTTCCCCCGCGGGGGCGGGTCCCACGTCGCCGAGGACTGACTCTTCACCCCGTTCGTCCTTCGAAACGAGGATTGTGCGAGAGATGCGAGGTTTTCAGCGGGAGATCTGTGATCAGTGGAGTTCCTTCATGAGCCGCTTCGCTGAGCAGCAGAAGCAGCAGAGGGTAGCTCCAGTGGCACAACGCCCACAGCCGAGCTCCTCGTCCTCTGAGGACGACGATGGGGAACGGGTGGTTTCTCGGGACGGTCCCGTTACCCGTTCGCAGGAACCTGACCCCCAGGACCCACAGCCGGGACCCTCAGGTCTGGTCAGACCCGCCAAGCGACTCAGAGAGGATGACGAGTCGTCCACGTTGGCACCTCCGCCTTTGCAGGACGACCCTCTCACGTGGACGGAAAAGAGGGATTTCGTTCGTGATCTCCTGCCCACGGAGTGGCCTTCCGACTTCGACCAGGAGCCGCCAAGGAAGAGGGCCCGTTCCATGATCGCGGGACAACGGGAGAGACCCAGACCTACTAGGGACTCATACCGTTTCCCTCTAGCGTCAGGGGTGCGGAATGCCATGTTGGAGAGAGTGGAGGACTCTCAGAGGCTTGGCCGTGTGCGTGTGGGAAGCTTCCCCCCACGGCCTACCGTTGGGGACTTCTACTCTTCATCGCTTTTCGAGTCGAGGCCTACTCAGCTTGGGAAGCAGGCAGCCCATGCCAAGTTCTTTTCGGAACCCAAGTCGGTTTCAGTTCCGTGGGAGTCTTTGGCCCAGGTACAGCACTCCCTGAGGATGGGGCTCGCGGCGGACTCTACTCTAGACTGGTTGTCCATGGCAGCGCGGACGTCGCTTCAGTCGTGTATGGATCAAGTCCTGAACAATCCGGACCTGGATCGGGACGAGCTCGCGGATACGCTCCAGGCTTGTGTCTCGCTCTTGACGTCCATAGGTCTAGGCGTGGCAGACCGAGCTTCGTTGGACTCGCACGCTGTTTGGATCTCGGAGCTCTGGAGGCGAGACGCTCTGCTACAGTCCGTCCGTTTCGACGTGCCGGAAGACCTTCTCGCTAGACTGAGGCTAGCACCGGTCGTCCCGGAGTCAGGCCCGGCTACTTCGCTTCTGCTTCCGGACCTGTCGGAGGATTTGCAGCAGGCGAAGTCGGCCAGCGACAAGTGATCTACCGAAAAGTCGTTTTCGGAGGCTGCCATGTTATCGGCTAAGGCGACTGAGAAGCTGGCAAAGTCCGTGGCTGCCGCAATGAAACGTCCCCAGCAGGCTCAACCCCAGCAGGTCCAGCGTGGCGGGGCTGCCGGGAAGGGTAAGGGCCGAGCCTCGGGTCTGCCCTTTCGCGGGGCCCCTGCCGGTGCATCCCGAGGCGGGCGAGGACGTGGCGGTCGAGGACGAGGTCGCCCCTCCAGCCCCAAACCAGCAGGGGAAACAAAAGCTAAGGGTATGTATTTCCGCCGTTTCTGGACCGAATTCTCCTCCAGAGCACCGTGGCGGCCCAGAGGTTGGTCCCGTCGTGGTTCCAACCATAGACCAGCCGGTAGGCGCACGTCTCCAACTCTTTTGGCGAGAGTGGGAGCGGCTCGGGGCCAGCCCCTGGGTCGTCTCAACGCTCAGACGAGGGTTCGGTCTAAAGTTCGAGGACCAGTTTCCTCCGCTCTCAAGTACTCCGAGAGGCTTTTCTCTGTCAAACGACGCCGATCGTCGGCGCGTGCTACACGAGGAAATTTTGGCCATGATAGAAAAACGGGCGGTAGAACCGGCTCCAAAATCTCCCGGATTTTACAGTGTTCTATTCATAGTTCCGAAGGCTTCAGGGGGTTGGCGTCCCGTGATCGACCTCTCTCCCCTAAACAGATTTCTTCAGATTCCCACATTCTCCATGGAGACGCCGGAACAGATCAGGTCCGTGATGCCCCGCGGTTCGTGGGTGGTCACGATCGACCTGAAAGACGCTTACTTTCATGTTCCCATGAAACCTTCAATCAGGAAATACCTCCGGTTCCTATATCAGGGCCAAGTGTGGCAGTTCAGGGCTCTCCCGTTCGGCCTGTCCACAGCGCCGTGGATCTTCACCATGGTAGCTCGCGAGGTGCAGATCCTTGCTCACAAACAGGGTATTTTCCTATACCAGTATCTGGACGACTGGTTGATCAGGCATCAATGCCCAGACACATTACGCTCACAAGCTCAGTGGGTGGTAGATTTGTGCACCCGTATGGGTTTCAAGATCAACCACAAAAAGTCCGACTTGTCTCTGCGGCGCGACTTCGTCTTCTTGGGATATCGATTTCTGACTATCTCAGAGACTGTGTTGCCAACGGCGGATCGTCAATCAAAATTATCCGCGCTGTCGCACGATTTCCTGCAGGGAATTCCTCAATCGGCCCGCAAGTGGCAGTCCCTGTTAGGAATTCTGGCGGCGACGGAAAAGTTGGTCCCAATGGGTCGCCTTCATATGCGTGCCATTCAGCTCCATCTCCAATCCCACTGGTCTCAGTCAACGGGTCGGATGTCAGACTTGATTCCCGTGTCCGCCGAAGTGATTGCCGAGCTCGAGTGGTGGCTGGACCCTGCAAATTTATTGCGGGGGGCCCCATTCCGTCCGCCGCTACCCTCCAGACATCTGTTTACGGATGCCAGTTTGGAGGGATGGGGAGCACATTGGGACGACAACGAAGTGTCGGGCACATGGTCGCCGCTTCAAAGTCAATGTCATATCAATCTCCTCGAAATGCAGGCGGTAGCGCTCGCTCTCGAACATTGGCAGTCGCAGTTTCGCGCTCAGACAGTGTTGTTAGCCACGGACAACTCGACGGTCGTGGCATATATCAACAAGCAGGGTGGAACGAAGTCGGTGACGTTATGCCGAGCGACTATCGATCTCCTGCAATGGTGTCGTCAAAACGACATCAAGATCTCGGCCCGTCATATTCCCGGTCACATGAATGTGTGGGCCGATCGTCTATCCAGGAGAGGCCAAATCCAGGCAATGGAATGGAGTCTTTCCCCGGAAGTGTTTCGCTCCCTTTGCGATCTGTGGGGCTCGCCGATGGTGGATCTGTTTGCGACCCGATGGAATCACAAACTCCCATCGTTTGTTTCGCCAATTCCGGATCCGACTGCGCTAGCGGTGGATGCCATGTCCACGAATTGGGACGGGATGTTTGCGTATGCGTATCCGCCAGCCGTCCTGTTGGAGAAGGTGCTATCGAAATTTCGTTCTCACCAGTGCAGACTGATATTGATAGCTCCGTGTCTACCACAGAAGTCGTGGTTCCCGGACCTTCTGGAGTTGATAGTCGATCATCCACGTCAGCTCCCGGATCGGTGGGATCTTCTCAAACAACCTCGGTCCAGCATGTTTCATCAGGTACCGGCAAGCCTGAACCTTCATGCCTGGATATTGTCGAGCGTTGTTACAGAAAGAAGGGATTTTCAAAGGAGGTCTCCGCTAGGATCGCCCGATCAAATAGAAAATCTTCTCTGGCAGTCTACCAGTCAAAATGGACCGCGTTCTGTGCTTGGTGTCGTGGCAGGAAGATTAGTCCATTCAAAACCGCTGCTCCCTTGATTTCTGAGTTTCTCTTGCAGAAATTTAATCAAGGGCTTGCCCCTTCGACGTTAGCGGGTTATCGGACAGCGATTGCCAAAACCCTGAAGCCGAAGTTAGGTATCGATTTCGGTCATGACGAAAGTCTCACCGCCCTTCTTAACAGTTTCGAGATTGAAAGACCTAAGACTAGAAATCCCGTGCCCGAGTGGGATCTATCGCTCGTCTTAAATTTGTTAAGATCCGAACCGTTTGAGCCTCTCGAGAGTACTTCGCTTAAGTTTCTCACGCTAAAAACGGTCTTCCTCCTGGCGCTGGCTTCCGGGAAGCGACGCAGTGAGCTTCACGCGCTCTCGTTTTCCAAAGTCAAATGGAAGGCGGATGGTTCCGCAGTTCAGTTAGGTGTTATCCCTTCCTTTCTTGCCAAAACTCAATTAGCAGGCACACCGCTTTTGAGTTTCTCAGTTCCCGCCCTCTCCCCTTCCTTGGGGCCAGGTTTGGAGGAAGACGCTAAGCTGTGTCCCGTGAGAGCTCTCCGCATTTACGCGCGGCGTACGAAAGAGCTTCACCTGGGTAAACGCTTGTTATTCATCTCGTACCTTAAAAACTTTCGGAACGATATCCGTCCCGCGACGATTTCGTCTTGGATCAAAAAGTGCGTTCTTTTCTGCTATGAGAAGTCGCAGGCAAAAAAGTCGTCAGGGTTCAGAGTTAAAGCGCACGATGTGAGAGCTCTCGCGGCGTCACTTGCGTTCGCAAATAAAGTTTCTCTGAATAATGTGATGTCTGCATGTACCTGGAGTTCCCAGAATACATTTACTTCGTTCTATCTCAGGGACTTAGCTTGGCAGTCCGACTCCGGCTACCATCTCGGACGCCTGGTAGCCGCGGAGCATGAAGTCCGGCTGTAAATATTGTACATACATCACAACTGTATAGATGCACCACCTTTCGGCGGAACAGGGACGGATTTGCCCCTCTTCTTTGCGAGAAAAATTTGGTTCGTCTGCTGGAGGAAAGATCACCTCCAGAGACCCCTGTTCGCCTTCAAGTGCATCCAAGGTGATTATTGCTTTCATTTTAACGTCTTTTCATGTAATTTACACGTAAATTCATGTAAATACGAATATTGTGCAGCATTTATTTGGATTCTCATATATGCTGCCTATAAAACTATTAAATCACCATTATTAATATTCAAATATTCTCATTTCATTGCTAAATTTGGTGAATTTGACCAAAATCCCCTATGATGAGCACGTGTGCGTGGAGGGTTAAGCCCTCCGCCGGTGGTTATTCTGATATAACCCAAAGTGTTTATTATAGAGGTAGTAGTATGGACATAAATAGGAAGTTTTAACTTGTTTAAAACCAGTATTTATTACATACCTACCTCTATAATAAACACGAGGAGTGCCCTCCCGCCTCCCCGCCTTAACAGGGCAAAAATAATGGCGGTCTAGGGTCATGTGACCCCGGATGTAAAACATCACCGCATGCAATCTGAGGGGATTTTGGTTCAATTTTTTCAAAGAAATTAAGGATAAATGTCACTTGAATTTTTCAAAATTCTTTTGTGACATTTGATCCTCTCCTCTTCTTTGAATGTCAAGGTAAGATTACCCAAAGTGTTTATTATAGAGGTAGGTATGTAATAAATACTGGTTTTAAACAAGTTAAAACTTCCTTTTTCATCTCTACTCCTTCCTTGCATGAAACTAATACATGCCTTGATTGTTAGGTGTGATTGTGTTGTTATTTGACATTTCATGATGGAAACTTTGATCTGGGAAATAATTTCTTTGCTTGCTGTTATGAATATCAATCTATTGTACTGTCATAATAATATGTCAAATACTTATCAGTAAATTAAAAGTATATTAAATCAATCAGTAAAATGTTGTGCATGTTTGTATCAGTCGACCTGGACTTGCCCAGTGTATGAATTGGTAGGAGAGGTGCAGCCAATAATTGTGTTCCTTGTCATGGTTGTTATATGTCAATGCATTTGGATGTTGATGTTCTATTGAAAATTATCTAATTGTTCATTTTGTGGAATATGCTACCAATCAGCTTTGCAGTTAATGTGTTTTCATAGCGATTTAATTGCCACTGTATAAAATTTGTTTTAGTTACCTGATTTTCATGTATAATCAACTGAATGCTTCACATGTGCCTGCCTGGCCATTCAGAAAAACTGACTTTGTGCTGGCATGCTTCACCGTATACATGTTCCGATTACATATTATGATACTTGGTATAATCTGCCTTGTGCATGCTTACAGAAGTATACAATAAATGTATTGATATCGTTGTTGTTTTTCCAGCCGTCCGCTGTCACAACCTAACATGCCTCCGCCATTATCATATCGAGCACCACTCGATGACGCTTATACATTCTACGCAAACAGACATCCACTTGATACACAACTGGGTGAGCAACTTTAAAATTCATACCATGGTGCCCCACCCAGTTATCATTTGGAAATTGATTTTTTTTTCATGAAAGATATTGCTATGTTGAATATTTTACAGGTCTCGGGGGAGTGGGTTTGGACGCTGGACCAGCCTCGGATAGACCCAAAGTCACGTTCAATACAAGGTCAGTTCCTTTGTAAATCAACCACATTCCAATCAAAAAACAATTTCACTCAAATTTCACACATCCATGTAGACCTATATAATCAGCTTGTCCATGCACTGAGAAGAGGATTTGAAATAGCTACACCCTTTAACAATATCATTTCCAACCTTTCCCCGCCAGCAGACCTGAGGTTCGGAGAGACACTGCCCCGGCTACCACAGCGTTCCCCGTGGAGGACAAGGCCAAGCCGTCCAAGGACTCCCAGCGAGCCTACCAGGAGGAGCTCAAACGTCAGGTACGGGAACTGTATGGAACCTGATTATATACTGATCATTTGTTTGAGAGTTGAATGTAGAATTGGTGAAGTAGTTGAAGAATGTACTTCAGTAGTGTTGCTTATCTACCACTTGTATAATGTTCCAGATGGAAGAACAACGACAGAAGAAGCAGAAAGAAAAAGAAGAGCGGGAGCGGTGAGAACTCTAGCTTCATGCACATAATCCAAAACACGTGGTTCAAACTTACACAGTGAACCTTCTTCCCTATGATGACTAGTATATCCTTCTTACATTTAGATATGAGAGAAAGTTGGAAGCTGAAATCGCCAACTACGATCCGTTCGGTCGAGGTGGTGGGGGAGCTCCACTGAAAGATGGCCAGGGCAACGTCATAGGTGCGTGCAAAAATATTAGATTTATTTGAATCAGTTGTCTCTCGTATTTTCTCTATTCCTTGTCTTTTTCCATGAACTACTGACTGCGTGTAGATCAGCTGCATGACGGCCTTTCCTACTGGTTCAGATTTTGCCTGTAAAACTGCTTTATCGTGCTCTGAACTTTGAATACATTTGCAGCAAATTGGAAACAAATAAAGGCTGCTTCAGATGACCCAAAATCTGCCAATACACAGGGTTTGTTGCTTGTTGTCGTTGGATCTGGAAAAAAAAAAAGTTTGCTGTTTTGGGTTGATTTTTGTTCAGTTTTACTTGCACTTGCATATACCGTTTATTCTTTTGTCGTGTTTGTTTTTGAATGACGCACATTACCCTACACGAAACAGTTGCTTTTGCTGCAGTACCACTTGCAGTTTTCCTTCAGCGGTTGTCAATTTTCATCAGTTTGGGCGATATTCATGTTCAATGTTGTATTGTGTTTATGTAATGCTATCGATAATAATGAGGTTACCTAATAAGGATAATGTAATCATCAGTAGTAAATCTTCCAGTCAAACTATAAAATACACTTTCCATAGAACACTATAAACAAACCTTTTATGTGTTGATCCTGATAATACCTGAATTTCATAAACTGGAAGTAGTTTTGAGATTACATTATTCGTCTGATTCACTACTTTTCCCCGCTGACAGCTGACCTGCGGGAGATGCACTCTGACAACAAGGACACCAAGAAGAGCCTGACCCCTCGACAGCCCCCTCCCTCAGTAAACCTGGACCCCTACAAAACCTCACCCGACAAAGACACTTTTGAAAGAGGAGGCCACGGAATCTTCGGCGATCCCATTGTATGACACCATCTCATTATACTCTTATGTGTGTTTTGACTGATTCCAAACATCTTGAATTTTTGCATATGCATATGTGATTGGTCCTGGCATAGCATATTCACTGCATACAATTCAAAGATAAACTACATGTCAGAAGAAATATATTTGGATTATGTTGGTATGAGACATGAATATTTTGTCAACTTGAACAGAGAAGTAGTACCTTATCTAAACACCTTATCACATCACCCGCTCCTTCCCCTATAACCCCCACCCCCCTCTCTATCTCCCTCTTGTTGCCATGGCTATTCACCCCCTCGTTGCCATGGCTACAGACGGATGTGGAGAAGCTGAAGCGGGAGCGTTACCAGGACGAGCTGCGGCAGCAGATGGAGGAGAAGAAACGGCAGCAAGAGGCCGAGAAGGAGAGACAGCGCCTCGAGGACGAGAAACTCCTGCGAAAGATCGAGGAGGACAACAGGAGGATGCAGGAGGAACTGCAGGCTGAGAGGAACAAGGAGAGAGCCAAACAGGAGGAGGTGAGGACTGGCTAGATGGAATATCCTTGATTATTGTTGATTGTTGTCATTCAGATCCATGGCTTTGCTTGAACACAATTCATCAAAAAAATGTAAATAGGAACGTCAAAAATATCACTGTAAAGAATGACAAAAGAACTGTGTTACAAGTGACATAAGGACAGAAACCATACACAAGTCAAGCAATATCAAGCAGTGCAATTGAACAACAATACAGCTCTACTTGATACTTTTTGACTACCATCATACCAACTCTATATATACCAAATCATGACCCCCCCCCCCCCCCCACTTCTCCCCCAGGCTCAGAGACAGCAGGAGGAGCTGCGGCGCCAGCAGGAGGAGAAGAGGAAGGAGGAGGAGAGGAAGGCGCGGGAAGCCGACGAGAAACGACAGGACGACCTCCGACGGCAGGAGGCCGAGAGACGAAGACAGCGCGAGGAGCAGGACAGGCAAAGACAGCGGGTACGAGGGTCATGACGGGGTGCACATGGTGCCTGCTCAAATTAAATGTATCGTTGACTGGGGGTTTTATCCAGAGTTGTATTGTATGTTGGTGTATCATTTCTGAATTTATTGTATCCCCCGAACAAAGTTCGGCGGATACTATGGATTTGGCTTCGTCGTCCGCGTCCGCGTCCGCGTCCGCGCCCGCGTCCGCGTCCGCGTCCGCAGAGATTTTCTTGTGAACGCGCTACAGGCCGCAATTCTCACCCGATCACCATTATTTTTTGCAGGCACATATATAATGGTAAGATCCCGACACCAATCGATTTTGGTTGCCATGGCAACTGAATTGGTCGTTTGGGGACACAATTTGCGTTGAAAACAGCCTGTTTGAGACACATGGCTTGTGAACGCTCTACAGATGGCAATTTTCGATGAATCTCAATAATATTTGGAAGTGTTGTTGGGAAGGGCTGTCACACGAAACCAATCGTTTTTCAGAGTGATCATATAAATATTAATATGTTAACAGCCTAACTTATTACAGAAATGTGAAATATCCATTTTGATATGTATGATCATTCCAATAGCCTGTACTATGGAAGTTAGTGGCAATGGTTTCTTGTTCAGAATGGAGAACTGATGTTTTCGGTGAAAACAGGACAATATTACTGAATAAGTTAATGTTAGTTTTACTAGTTAAGTCTATTATTGACCAAAATAAAAATAGTTAAGATGAGAAACATTTATTAATAAGCTCAAAAAGGTAAAGGTTTTGTCCAGTACAAATTTCATGGGTATAACCGAATAAGTTAACATTATTTTTACTAGTTAAGTCTATTATTGACCACAATAAAAATAGTTAAGTCTATTATTGACCACAATAAAAATAGTTAAGACGAGAAACGTTTATTATTGGGCTCAACAAGGTAAAGGTTTTGTCCAGTAGAGATTTCATGCCTGTAACCAAATAAGTTAACATTATTTTTGCTAGTTAAGTCTATTATTGACCACAATAAAAATAGTTAAGACGAGAAACATTTATTATTGGGCTCAACAAGGTAAAGGTTTTGTCCAGTAGAGATTTTATGGCTGTACCAAATAAGTTAACATTATTTTTGCTAGTTAAGTCTATTATTGACCACAATAAAAATAGTTAAGATGAAAAACATTTATTAATAAGCTCAAAAAGGTACAAGTTTTGTCCAGTACAAATTTCATGGGTATAACCGAATAAGTTAATATTATTTTTACTAGTTAAGTCTATTATTGACCACAATAAAAATAGTTAAGACGAGAAACATTTATTATTGGGCTCAACAAGGTAAAGGTTTTGTCCAGTAGAGATTTTATGGCTGTACCAATTAAGTTAACATTATTTTTGCTAGTTAAGTCTATTATTGACCACAATAAAAATAGTTAAAACAAGAAATATTTATTATTGGGCTCAACAAGGTAAAGGTTTTGTCCAGTAGAGATTTTATGGCTGTACCAAATAAGTTAACATTATTTCTGCTAGTTAAGTCTATTATTGACCACAATAAAAATAGTTAAGATGAAAAACATTTATTATTGAGCTCAACAAGGTAAAGATTTTGTTCAGTACAGATTTCATGCCTGTAACCAAATGAGTTAGCATTATTTTTGCTAGTTAAGTCTATTATTGACCACAATAAAAATAGTTAAGACGAGAAACATTTATTATTGGGCTCAACAAGGTAAAGGTTTTGTCCAGTAGAGATTTCATGCCTGTAACCAAATAAGTTAACATTATTTTTGCTAGTTAAGTCTATTATTGACCACAATAAAAATAGTTAAGACGAAAAACATTTATTATTGGGCTCAACAAGGTAAAGGTTTTGTCCAGTAGAGATTTCATGGCTGTAACCAAATAAGTTAACGTTATTTCTGCTAGTTAAGTCTATTATTGACCACAATAAAAATAGTTAAGACGAGAAACATTTATTATTGGGCTCAACAAGGTAAAGGTTTTGTCCAGTAGAGATTTTATGGCTGTACCAAATAAGTTAACATTATTTTTGCTAGTTAAGTCTATTATTGACCACAATAAAAATAGTTAAAACAAGAAATATTTATTATTGGGCTCAACAAGGTAAAGGTTTTGTCCAGTAGAGATTTCATGGCTGTAACCAAATAAGTTAACATTATTTTTGCTAGTTAAGTCTATTATTGACCACAATAAAAATAGTTAAGACGAGAAACATTTATTATTAGGCTCAACAAGGTAAAGGTTTTGTCCAGTAGAGATTTTATGGCTGTACCAAATAAGTTAACATTATTTTTGCTAGTTAAGTCTATTATTGACCACAATAAAAATGATCAAGACGACAAACATAATACTGAGCTCAACCAAGTAATTGGAATTTCACATTCGAACATAATTTGGAACATTTTTGGGGTGAAAATAGAGCTTTTTATGAAAATGTTGATCTGGCTGCAATTTTGTCATCTTGAAATGCAGTTTTGGTCAACTTTTACTTTGAATTTCAACTTGAAACCATGTATGGGAAATATTATTAGTTAAAATATAACTTATGGTGAAAAGTTCGATCTGGCTCCAATTTTGTCATCTTGAAATGCAGTTTTGGTTGACTTTTACTTTGAATTTCAACTTGAAACCAAGTTTGGCACATAGCATGAGTTAAAATATAAGTTATGATAAAAGGTTCGTTCTGGCTTCAAATTTGTCATCTTGAAATGCAGTTTTGGTCAACTTTTAGCATGTTTAGTTTGAATTTCATCTTGAAACCAAGTTTGGCACATATTATGAGTTGAAATATAACTTGTGGTGAAAAGTTTGATCTATAAATATAAATTAAAAATATAAATTGAATTCGACCTTCAATAACCTTGAAAGATCAATGCAGCAATTTTGGTGGGGGAAAAACAGTTGTGGCTTACGATTTAACATTTCTCTGTAGTGATGGGAGTTGGTGTGAATTTCGTAATCGATCATTGGTTCATAATCGGTTTGACAAACCAACTGACTTCCGATTATTAATCGGTTTAACTGTGATATCATAATGAAGTGTTGCACAATCTTTACTGGCAGAATATATGTTATAAAGGGGAATTGATGTAGTATCAAAGTAAATACTATAGTTTACAACTTCACATTTCACAAATTTGCAATTAAAAATTGGTATCTATTTATGAAATACATATTCTTTGTGGACTTTTCATGGATTACAAAGAACTTTTGCCACTTTTAGATAATCGATTATAGGATTCCATAATCGATCATCGAAATCGGTTTGGCAAACCAACTGACTTTCGAAAATAATCGATCATTGGCCCATCAGTATTTCTCTGGTAATCTTTTTTAGCCTTTGCTCTATTTTTTCACACCTAACAGTAATATATATGAAGCAACAGGGATAATAGGGCTACGGGGGATACACCCAAGCGGTCGTAGGCGACCGGAAGCGTCTAGTTTACATTTTATTCAAAGAGGTTTATAAATTTGGTTACATTTCATTTGAAGAAAATATATTCTGGATGTACATGATCGATATAATGTTGTATTGAATATTGTTTGCAATCTGTAAATATTATGCATACATGTATAATAAGAAGCATGATGTAGATAATTCGACGTAATCTTGTACATAATGTAGTATAGAAAATAGCCCACCTGCTTTTAAGTATTTCTGCTTTTGATTATTTTTGATGGCCTTTGCTCCTTTTCCTCTATTTGATTAACACAATAATCATGTGACTTTTGTATATAATATGTATCTGACAATAATCCTGATCGATGGATGTAGGCGAATTCAGCTGCCGCGGCCCCAACGGCTAACCATCGATCTTCCTCCCCACCTATACCCACGCTTAAGGCTAAGACTGCCAAGGTATATATATGAATGTTTGTGAAATAGTAACTTGTGCACCCACCAGTAACCGTAATATACACACAACTTGCACTTTCTGTACTCTCAGCTCCTTATTCTGTAAAGATGTCGTCTAATAACATTCTGATTTCTCGGGCAATGAAGATTTTGTTAATATTAGAATTTTGGATGAGTGTTCCATATTATACAGGTTAATATTAGAAATGGAAACTTCAGTTAACTTTTGAAAAATGTTTAGAATGCAGCCCATTACCCAGCAGCTAGCCCAGATCATGTCTCCGCACCATTGCTCTTGTCTGAGCTCGGTCCAGACTCCCTTCCTATCCCGACAACTCAAATCAAGGAGAAGCCTGTATGCCGATATCTAGTGTTTCATTCATTTGTGTTTATTTGTTTTTACTCTACACTTAAAGAGGTTTAGAAGGATTTGTTAGTTGGACATGTTGGGTTTTCTTCATTATGAATGCAGTGGTGTAGCTTACAGTTTTGTGAATTGTTTAATTAACTGTTGTGGAAATTTATCTTGTAGATTGTAAATAGTATGAACAATGTGTAACCACTACCTGTACATACCATTCACATAAAGTCACTCACATTTCCATTTTTCATTAAAATCATCTCTCCACCTGCCTCTATGATCACAGTCCTACTTTTAACCATTCTGTTTACAGCAGGAAGCGCGGAGTAACTCCCCACCCATCCCCGCCATGCGAAGTAAAACCGAACCCCCTGTAAGTCACTGGGGTTCTCCTGAATACCAAGCATTTTGCTTCCATTAAGTCCAATGCATGTACATGTAGCCAAGTCATGGTAAAACTTCCTCTGCTTTTAATTAATGTAAGAATCTTCTCAGCATTTTGATGCTGTTCCTCTCAACTCTTGATTCTCTGGGATGTGGTATCTATATAATGCTTGTACAATACATACTTATTCCATGGTTTAGGGATACTATGTATATGGTGAATGCTAGATCTAGTGCATACTGACAGCATGCTGATATAGGTTTACTGTATGACCCATGTGATGTGTATGTAACTTGAATTTCCAGGCGTCCCCTCCCTTACCCGCCCAGAAAACTCAGTCCAGGCAGTCGAGGGCAGCTAGTAAGTATTGACTTTGATCAGTACAGCTAAGAGTAATACGTAGTCATTGTACGATTCGACATTGGAAATTCTCACATGGATTAGGTCTTTAGCACCATTTGAGATAATCGTATTGTTGTAACCAGGTGCGGACGTGTTGAATCAGCTGGCTCGCATGCGACAACAGCTACAGAGTGAACGGAAACGGGTTGAGTCTGACCTCAAGAAAGAACAGGTACTCAACATAACTAGTCTTGTAATCTATTCATTATTATGGTATAATTACATGTACCTGGCTAATATTTCATGATTGGATCAAAGTTCCTGACAATTTTTTGGTCGTTGTTTGATGTCAGTATGTTTGCTCTCACCAGGAGGAGCCAGAGGTGTTCGATCCAAGACTACACAAACCACAAACGTGTGTACATTAGGCACATATCTAACTGAACAATACTGACCGAATGTTTCTGTACTATAGAGTATTGAAAATAAAAGTAAACAATTTCACAGTGATATATTAGTGTAGGATCCACATCACTTGCGTGGTCATATTCAAAGTAGTACAAAAATTAGGCACATTTTGATTAAACCACAAAGGTAATTATAGTCGTTTATATATTCATCTTGTGATATTTAACATTTTGTTCCAATAGCAAGCCAAATGTGGATGTTTTTGAGGTTGCTCGCAATAAGGAACCAGTTGCTGTCAGAAGACAGACATCTGCCGTCAATCCCAAAAATGTGCAGGACTTCCAAAGTCTCAAACACAGAGGTGATTTATCGTAGCGATATATAATAGTTACATGGTTGTATATATATATATATATATATAGCTGATGTCCTAACGTCTATGATACCCAACCCAAATGTACATACAGCAATCTATTTCCTGCAGTTGACCAATGTGTATAAATATTGTGATTGTACTTTAGTTCAATATTTATCGTACAACCTTTGACAATCCATTATTAATTTACCCGGAGTGTTTAGGTATTGTCGTGTCTTGTGTACTCGGAGTAGCACAGTTGTTTTCTAGTGGATAAGTTGTAGCACACATATGAAGATCTTTGCTACCAGTGCTGTATCAGTGTAAACTGTCATTCTTCTCTAAACATGCTCAACAAAACCATACTTCAGTATAACAAGTTAGATAATAACTTCAGTAGCAGAGAATAGCATTCCAGCAGTTTTCCAGAGACAGTTAATAGATTACTAGGCATTAGTTTGCTTCACTGACATGTACCATCTTGCGTTCTCCCTGTTACCATGGTAACCATAGCCGGGACTGGGAGGTCGGATTTCCGCAAACTTTTCCCGGTGACGCCCCAGTCTAACGACGGGCTTGAGACGCAGCAAAGGGTCCTATTGGACCATCAGGCAGGCGACATGGACGACCTTCGGAAGAGGAGTAAGTCGGCATTGCACGACACTAGAAACATATTCACATATTCTCACAGCGATTCAGTTGCATCGGTCAAGGACGCGTAAATTGTCCAAAAGTATCTGGAAAGAGTTGCCTTAAAACACATTGCCAGATAACATGCACTTGTGGAAGCCAAGCATGCAGCGAATTACGATAATCACAATAGTCTCTGATATTCACTCAAATGGCCAGCTACTCACAGAGTTCAGGTATTTTCCCTGCAGTTGGCGCGTGGCTTGACACGGGAGACGCCCAAAGTGTTGATGGTTTGTTGGCACTTTGAAGTCACAGATCACAAACACTTTTACTATTTATTATTACATGTTTATATATATTCACATTCGCTGAGATTTTTCCTTCCAAAAATTCTTGTATTTCTTGCAAGGTCATGCACGCCAGGAGTCTTTGGGTGGCAAATTTCTAAATTTTACTGCCAACATTTCCATAGTTTACATGCTTAAAACACTGCTCATTTCATCTAAAGCATACCGCCGAGTATCTCTCGAATTCACATTGCTTTAGGTTAGAGTTTTATGACATACTTTATGACTTGCCTTCCCATGTAGTTTGTAGCTGACTTTGCTCTGTGTATTTCATATCAAACAGTTTTTCAATGTTTTGTAGTACCGATGAGCATACATGTATTTCAGTCGGTAAAACTCCCTGTATGTGTTGTTTCCACTTTTCATTAAACATTTATACTTTGTCATTTTAAAACCTTACCAAGTTCACATGCATTTTTCCTGAACATGTTCGTAATAGCTGTACCCTAGAATAATGCACCTTCTAATACAACTATGAATAAATGCTGTAGAGTGAGGTCTTGCTTTTCAACAGGGAATCTAAACAAGATGAATCCTAAAGACTTGGGTTTACAGAGGGAAGGCAGCGTTATATCCGCAGCTCTGCTCGAATCTGACAGCGCTTTTATAGGTCAGTTCTAATGTAGCAGCAGTGTGGCTTTTATTCAGTGTGATAGAAGTAAAAATACACTTTATAGTGTGGTAGGGATTTAGAATGTAACAGCTAGGACAAATTCTGCAGTACATATTATAATTGCATGGAATTTGTACATAAATATTGAATAATGTACATGATGTATGCATGATCGTAAATACAGTTGTGATTGTTCTTAAATTATTGTATATTTATGCATGATTATTCTGCCTTATCATCCTGGTTATAATCACACCTGCACACCATATGGTCAAGCTTCTGTTTGAAGACACCACCCACCTGCCAGCCATTAAGCAGTGTCGCCAACTAGCATGACTAGCCATGCATTTGACATGTTAGGTTACCGGACCTATGGTCCGATAACCTATTGCCGTCACGTTGCGTCCGTCGTCCGTCGTCCGTCCACAGCTGTATCTTTAAAGTTTACAGGCGGATTTTTCTGAAATTTTGCACAAAAATGCCTAAAAATATTTCAAGAGGGGTTTTTTTTTTAGTTTTTTGATTTTCGCATTTTTCTCAAAATGGCGGCCATTTTTGACGAAAAATGGCCAATTTTGGACTTTGGCGGCCATTTTCTCAAAAACTGTCTGATCAGTTTTGAGATTTTTGTTTCAAAAGTTTCCCCTTATGTACCTTTATGATGTGTATAAGTTTTGTTGCCCTTGAATCGCCGGTCTCCGTGTGGCGGCCATTTTGAATTTTTGACGGGTCGGCGAAAAAATTTTTTTTTGCCCCAAATCGCGTTACTATCCATTTCGGGCCATTTCTAGGCAAAAAAAAATTTTTCATCCTTTGAAAAAAATTTGGGACTTAAAATTTTCGGCACCTTTTTCCTTCATAATGGGAGCTGCCCGGACTGTACTCATAGAACGCTTAAAGATAGAGCTTAGATATTGGCACTTTAAAATGGGAAGTCATATATGGCGACTTGTGTGGTGACCTTGAATTTGACCTTGGATGACCTTGAAAGGTCAAAATAGCCATTTTTGGGTCGAAAAATGCCCAAATTTGCAGCTTTTCTGTCTTTTCTCAAAAACTGTCTGATCAGTTTTGAGATTTTCGTTTCAGAAGATTCCCTCTATGTACCTTTATGATGTGTATAAGTTTTGTTGCCCTTGAATCGCTGGTCTCCGTGTGGCGGCCATTTTGAACTTTTGACGGGTCGACGAAAAAAAAATTTTTTGCCCCAAATTGCGTTACTATCCATTTTGGGCCATTTCTAGGCAAAAAAAAATTTTTCACCCTTTGAAAAAAATTTGGGACAAAATTTTCGGCACTTTTTTCCTTCATAATGGGAGCTGCCTAGACTGTACTCATAGAATGCTTGAAGATAGAGCTTAGAAATTAGCACTTTCAAATGGGAAGTCATATATGAAGACTTGTGTGGTGACCTTGAATTTGACCTTGGATGACCTTGAAATGTCAAAACAGCCATTTTTGAGTCGAAAAATGCCCAAATTTGCACCTTGTTTGTCTTTAATCGAAAACTGTTTGATCACTTTTGAGATTTTTATTTCAAAACATAGTGATTGGTGTTTTTGACATGATGTGTATAAATATGTATATAGTGTATAAAGTGCCTTGAATTGCTCAAAAGGCTAGGAATTTAGGCTGAATAGGCCCCAAATTTAATTTTTGGTCGTTTTCCTTCAAATTTATCTGATCAGTTTTGAGATTTTTGTTATAAAACATGCTAATTGGGGTCCCTGACATTGTGTATAAAGATGGAGTGCTTTGAATTGCTTAAAAGGCCCCTTGAGTGTGTAAATTGGCCTCTACAGCCAAAAAATGTTTGTAGGTATAGCTGGAATTGGAAGTCATATACATGTATACCACATATATATGTGGCTTTTTTGGGTGACGTTGAACTTGACGTCAGATGACATTGAGTGCTATATCTCAGTGTCACGTCCAACAAGAAATGTGTAAATTTCGTTTATAGACAAAAGACTTGTAGATAGACCTTGTATTTGTATTTTGAACATACATGAATACAAGGTTATATGCTGCACACTTAATGATGACATTGAAGTTCACGAAGATGATTGGTTTATCTTAACGTCATATCTCACCTGTCCTGTTTCAACTAAAGTTGTCCGGTAACCTATCTTAGCCCTTGGGCTAATTTTCATTTATACCTCTCAACGAAGTTCTATTTAATGGATTCGATTTAATATTCCTAAATATGTCATCTAAAACTATAGAAGACTTTGTATGTACTTTTCTGTAATTGTAGTGGACTTCTATGTTTAGATATCCCTGAGGACGAACGAACATCTTCAAGCCGCCGGAATCCTTCAGCGCGAAACAGACACCGACTGCGGTCTGACACACCTAAGGTACAGTATCATAAGGGAAAATATAATGCTAACCTTGTATCATGCGATAAAATTACTAAGACCGGACTCTTTATTGTTCACTTCATTTTTTGTGTTACTTCATTCATTTCAGTCCGATCAGTTTGGTTCTGTGGTCAGTCTAGATCCGGATAAAATCACGCAGAAAAACGATGAGAGATTACGGCGACTGAAGTCGATAGCAGGTAACCGTAAGTTGTCCTTCTTCTTTAGATGTGTTTTATTGGAACTACTTTCTATCATAGCAGATCCTACTTTGCAGCTGTTTGCCCCTAAGGTATCAGTGGGGATCCGGCGCCAATTGCAAACTTTTTGAAATCATTTGGTAAAGACTTACCTTGCATTTAATGCCCTTTTCTGGGAAAACCTTTCATGCATAGCGAAGTCAGTATTGTTGACAAATTTCAGTCGCCTTACTGGTCAGCACCGACCATGTCCTATGAATATCGATTGATTTTAGTCATGCATAATTAAACTGAAAATTGGAATATCTTTATATGGCAAGGTGGGCCAAAATACAGAAAGACACAAACAATTCGCACCTTTCGATAATGTACCCACATTGATTTCAAAACTGCTTCCAGATGATGATGTTTCCTTAGCATCTGCTGATGCGGATGATATCTTGGACAGATTCATGGCGAAACAGCAACATACAAGGTTAGTTGCCTTCATTAGGCTATCTGACAGCACACAATGTTTAGAAAACTGCTTATGAATAAATACAACATACATGTTATATAGAACTGCGATATACACAAAGAATTTAACATTGATCATGCATTCAATGATGTATTCAATGAACTACGGTTTGATTGCAGACCGCCTTCAGGCCAGACGCTGGTGGACGACTCTTGGTTGCGACCTGGGACCCGTGTTACTTAGTGACAAGCTACGCTTTTGTACAGCTTTGTTGTACAGACTGGTGCATATTCTCTCGTTCACTTTTGAATAGATTTCCTATTTATTATGTAAATTTTATATTGTGGGCATTGTATTGCTAGCTTTGGAGGAATGTCAGCTGGGATTCTTCTGGTCATTGTTAGATACATTTATAGATTCATACAATCTTCTCTTATTGTACCTGATTACCAATACACATTGTTTGTTTTTTTTATCAGATATTTTCCTTTCGTTAGATACAAGTATTGTTTATTGGATGTCATTTACAAGTACATTAGAAGATATCCCAAAGTTGAGAAGATAAAATTTGGAATGTACATGACAAATTTCATGCATTGCATAATGTGTGATAGCATCCAAGTCCGTCCAGTACATACTACGTACACAAACTACTTTTGTACAATATTATTGTCGAGTACTGTCCATCCAAGAAAATTAGTGTACAGGGGAAATTTTCTATATCATTTTCTCAACTTGTTATTGAATATATATGTATGTAATCATAATGGACCTGCAGCTGTAGTTTTGCCTTTTGTTGCATAGTTATGGCTGTGTGAATGTAAGTGGAGATTTCAGGCGACAATCCTTTATCTCTAAGAATGGAAAGTTGTGTAACCATTTCAGAGCGATACATAATTCTTGTATGATCAATATACACGTATGTATGGAAGTCAATTTTATTTTAAACCTTCAATACATTCACACTGCAGAAATAAATACTGTGGAAAAAGAAGCAGATTTCCAATTTTGCAATTTGATATGGTACAGATACATACCATATGTCCGCGAAATGTCAGTCACAATAATTATTATGAAGTGAAACAATAGACAACAGAAGCAGTCAATTAACAAGTTTGAGATGAATCAACATTCAACAATGTCCGATACGGATAAACATAAATTAAAACCCACACACAAATATTCCATTCACAACAAAGATACATGAACAAGCTTTTTAGAACTTTCATTTGCACCTGATCGACGATTGTTAGTTGAAAATAAACTCAACATTTAAAACGCCCACACATCAATGTACATGATTCTACCCAAAGGAACACTGTATTGCACATAGTTTTCTATTTAAATCCACTACTTAACAATTGAATTACACAAGGCACAGCAAGAATGGTGGGAATGTCCTAGTACTTCTGGTGACTCCTGCTACAACCCTAGAGTTGTTATTATCCAGTAAATCATATAGAGGCAGATGAAGAATCCAACGAAGATCCAGATTGGGTTGATGTCTTCTGCGAAAAAGAAGTGATAGAAATCAGTATTCTATGAACAAACTGGATAAACTGATTTTACAAAAAGTAACCTGCCACAAAATGAAAGGTATTACAATCATGTAACGATGTTGAAGTGGAAAACCTGTTCCCACACTCTGACCTGTCTCATGCTGAGTACAGTTCTGAGATAAACGTGTATCGGATTGTATTTTGACATAACATGTGTTGGGTTTTCTGAACATTTCCTAGTGCAGAGATAAACCAGTATCACACTCCAAACAATGCCATTTGCACATAATCTACGTACGTCTGGAGGCGACTTGATGCATCTTGACTTGGTTGTCGGCGGAGATGCTGAACAGCGTCGTGTCGTGTGGTCCCGTGAGTGACATTGATGTCTCAGAGCTTGGGGCAAACTCTAAACCGGTAACGAATATGCCGTGGACTTCTTTCAGGTGGTATAGGCGCTGGAAAAAGGTAAATTCTCTGACAAGTCTGTATTATTGGTACATCATAGGGCATTGTAAGAATCTTGCACAAAATGTTACTTTACGTGCACATAAAGCATGCATATCAGCTACATTTGAGGACCATACCTGTAAACTAAATGCTATGTGTATTGAGACACTTCCTGTCAATGTTCCAACTCCCAGGTAGATTCCATTGTCACTGTAAACAAAATAATTCGTTAATTTTCCTGAAGTACAACAAGAATGGCTATTACCAGCATTACAAGTGCTTACTAGTATTTCTCTGTTACAGTTTCATCAGTAAACCTCCAATTGTTGACACACCTAACTGCGAATGATGAAAGAACTTCGATGCCTGTTTTGTGAACCCGCTGTGGCGTGAATTTTGATGTGTCCCACTTGGTGATGTAGCACGGTGCTGGCTTCCGCCCCCGTATACACGGGATATGTGTGGTGTACAGACTGTAGGAATCTTTGTCCGCAACAGGAGCAAACCTACAGGATAAGAGCCGCAAAGAATGAATGGTGGCGCTAAAAACTTGTATTGCTTTTACATTACCAAAATGTTCAGCAGACCATACTGACCTACAAGACCTAAATCTGTACTTGACGTCTTTCCTGTGACCCCAGTGCAGTTCCTGGTGTTTGCTCCCATCTTTCGTGTTCCACACGTAAGCTTTGCAGTCTCTTGATACAGTCACAATCTGAGGGGAGTGATATGCAGGAGATAACATCAACCATCTACAGAATAAAGCGTCATGAAAAGAACATAAACTGATATGACATGCATGTTCGGATTTTGATGGTCTGGTACACTAGTCATTGTTAACTCAAAACAATGAGTTTTACTCACCTTGTTTCCTGAAGGGTTTATATGTAAGTCATCTATTTCATCTGTGTGCAGCTTGGTTGAGTAAAGCTTCTTCAGATCTGGAAACTATAGAAGCCAACAACACCATAAGACCATGAACGACAAGTTTCATTCCAATAAGTTACCTTTTATTTTAATGAATTTACACCATCTACAACACATCTACGAGATATTATTTCTTTGTACCTTCCATGCCCGTATTTCGCCATCCGAGCCACCAGTGACCATGAGGCTGGCATCAGGTGTGACACATACAACCTTCTGGAATGGCTCTCGACTGCTGAAATCCGTTTGTGCTGAACCAAGCTTATATAAGTCGAAGGTCAATGACTTTTCAGCATTGTTGTGGCTTTTAGAATCAGTCAGGTTTCCCTTTCTTTTCCGCAGGCCATCTGACACTGAAAAATAAGATTTGAACAGCTGTTGTTCAAACTCAAATTAAAATCTGGCGTGTTTTACAACATTCTGTACAAGAACTAATACCATAAAGTATACGATTTTGCATGCATTGCACAATATTCTGCAACTTTTTCCTTAGCTCAACGTACAGTTTCCTTGGACTTTTGCAGTGACCAGTTTGGATCTGAGTGAGTAAACATGGCATTCTGCATCAATGCCGAAAGCTGCATTGAACTCCTTCTCTTTGGGCGAAGTGACACAGCAGTTCATCACCGCTCCTGATGACATCTCATGGTGTTTAACCTTAGCAGCAATACAAGAGCCATCTCGAGGTTTCAACTCGTATATCTCCTGAAAAACATGAGAATGAGAACAATGAAGAATTTCCATGCAGACTTCTGTAACCTGTCTTGGTACCTTGTTACCATTGTACTCGTACAAAACAGGCCTAGATTCTAAACCCGTTAATGTTCGCTACCCTTTAATTTCGCGGATTTCGCGGTTTCATCAAAATAGCGAACTTTAATGGATCGCAAACTTTAAAAGTTGCATTGAAATTGATGTAAAAATAAACAAAACACAAACTTAAATGGTTAGCGAACAGTCAATATTTCGAAAACGCGAACTTTAATGGGAGCAAACTTAAATGGGTTTACAGTATACATGTTTTTGAAAGAAACATCTATAGAAGAGATTTTTCTACATGACATTAGATCTATACCATATACTCATTAATAATTTTCTACTGCTTTCGTCGTTAACCCTGAAATTTATTTTCATTCAGTCCGAGCCTACTATACTCGTGATTGGAAAACTCATGATTGGACTCGTGATTGGAAAACTCATGATTGGAACACCATCAGTCAGACCATACGGCTGTACAGTACCATGTACAGTACAATAGAACTGAAGTTAACCTTGAAGTGGCTGAACAGTGACTTGTTAATGGTAACCATCGCCTGCAATGCTAGGTCCTTCCATAGACAGAATCACCGGTCAGTTTCCAGAATTTACAGTCACAGTGTCAGTGAGTGTGACTGATTCTGAACTGGGCCTGGTCAAATCAAATGACACTTCACAGCCATCTGTCAATTAATTATAAATCACACGTGGAATAACAATGGTCGGACTTACGACTGCATTCGGTACACCAGTCTTCGCTTGTCCACCACCTCCAGCAACTAAGAAGTGTGAATCTCCCACCATACGAATGGAATAAAGTGGAAAATCTGTTGACACGATTGTCACTCCTTTTTGCGGTGCCATGTTGACTAACACCGCAGTGAATAAGATTTTCCTGTTCTGGCCAGCAGTCAATTTATTTTTTATTTATTTACGAATACTAATAAACTAGGAATTATGGAGACAAATAACTGAAAAATACACACTCACAATGAAAAATATTCATTGTTCAGGTATAGTAATTTATTAAACATACACTAATTATTTATTTTAAAAACCGTTCCAATGTACGGAAGCTGTGAGGTGCCAACACTACAAAGTAAGCCCGAAAAAAAAAATCCACCGGCCATAGGTCGGATACGAAAAATAGTGTTGTAAAAACTCATGAATAATACTTTTTATATAATCATGTAATAATTTCTAGTGCAACCATTATACTAATATGAGTAAGGACGGCCAACTTTTCCTGTATTTTACTCCGATTCTTATATTGACAATCTCTATGGATATGGATTTTTCAAACGTAGCCTTTTTCGCCCATCCACAGAAATTGGCCACTTTTCAATCACTTGCAGAAGTCTGTATAATGTATTCATTTCATGTCAAACATCAAACTGTTGGCTAGAATGACTATCATTGTGTAGCGTTTTTACCCCTTTTTGGCCGAGATATTGAATTGTTCATGCTACTTATCCCTCTTGGGAACTACAGGTTGGGGTAAAGGATTTCTCGGTCGTATAGTTTTAAGCTCCTCTCGTTGTGTATTTAATTTTCATGGCTAAGTTTCCAAACTCGCCCGAAAAACTTAATTGCTATCAAGCTGTTAGATAGCCAGATTCGCCCCAGCCGTAGCAGAACGGTGATGAACATGAAGTACCTGAGGTCCTCTTGGACCCATCTCTGACCTCGTGTGTAAGGTGGTACGACGTACACAAATCCACAATATTTTACACCTGTGAACAAACTTGACCAACACAAGAAGTCTGCAGGGTGGATTCTATATAAAATCCTCAAAATGGAAACAGTGAACAAAACTGACATGCATGAGTGACGTACAATAAAATATATTAAGTTAATCGCCCAGTGTCTCGGGTCTTGTGCACTAGATTTATGGTTTCTGTAGTTAGGTTCCCAAGTGTTAGAACAGTGTGGGGGATAAACCCCGCCAGTTTTAGAGTGCAGAGGATAGGCCCCGTCAGTCTTGGAGTGTGGGGGATAGGCCCCGCCGTTCATGACGTGCCGTTCATGACCCACCAGTCTTGGAGTGCGGAGTATAGACCCCTGCAGCTGTAGAGTGTGGGGGATAGGCCCCGCCAGTCTTAAAGTGTGGGGTAAAGACCCCGCCAGCTCTGGTAAAGGTCCCCTCGCAGCTTGTACGTGTGGAAGGAGGTCCCCCGCTGCTCGTACACGTGGCGGTGGGTCCCCCGCCACCTCTGGTACAGGGAAGAGACAAGTCCCCCACTGTTGCACCACACTTCAAACAGTAGTGTATGGGAGTAGTCAACTTATTTTAACCATAGTAAATTCGGTAACACTGGATGTAATTTCGATGGTGTAGACACTGACGCATGTCACAGGCACATGTCACAGGCTCCGATACATGTCACTCACACAGGAAGCTCTCATTAGAACAGCCAGCAGTGTAGAGTCCCAGTCAAAACAATCTCACGCAGCTACGTTAATCAAGCTGCTAAACTGGACTGTCGCAGCCGTCTCTTGCATCCGGTTATCTGCACAGTCCCATGATATTCCCAATAACACGGTAGTTTCCATCCCCCTTGCAGTTAGATGAACACGCAAAGCCTAAATCCCGGGTGGTAAGCCCCAAATAGATAGATAACAATAATTTCTGTTGTGTATCCAACTGGTAGCGGTCACTCGCAGGGTCAGCAGATGCTAGTAACCGATGTTGCTGTCTGGCCCTCCAAGCTGGACTACTCCCCGACTGCTGGAACACACCCCCTTTTATAAACTTTAGTCCTGGTAGGTGGCAGCTCAATCACTCATGCTGCATTCTGATTGGCTGACCCCGCCAGCCAGAGTCCCCGCCAGTAAGATCCCTCTCCAGCAAGATCCCCCACCAGGGCCCTCTCGCCACAAATGCATATGGTATATGCAATCCCATTTAAACCATAGCCTACCTAAGTACCTTTATTTGTATTTTTGGAAAATGCAGCAGGTGGCTGATTTATGTAAGAGGGTGGCTGATTTCTCTTTGACAGCTCAATGTGCAATCATTCATACATACGGCCTGACTTACAGGAGTGAAATGCAAATTAAAACTGTCAGAGGGGTTACAATTTCCTTTGAGAAGTGAGCAGGGAGCAGATCCGTGCAGAAACCTTCATGGTTTTTTCGACCCAAAAGGAGTTTTTTGACCCCAGCATTGTGTGACGTTTGACGCCCTCTACCTAAGGAGCAAGTGCCCTGCTCTGCGGCACAGTCACTGCGAGTGTCGTAATTACTTAACTATAACCAGGTAACAGTCTGCCAAACAAGTCCGGCCGTCTTACATTACTCAGATATTGCATCATCACGAAGATCCCGGAATGCCATGGGCATGGCGCCCAGAACCCGTGCACTTGGGCGTGTTGCTGGCCGGCGTCGCCAACGGCACTGCGGCGGGGATCGAACCCCAGATAAACTGACGGTCTTCCAGAGCCTGTGTCACACCATCCCCACTGTAGGAACCCCACTACCGTAACGCGGCGTTACGGTAGTACGGCACGATGACGGCAGACGAGTGGTTCGATTGGTTTTCTTGAGATTATCGTTTATAGAACACATGTCACTCTTCTTCGACGGTGTGCTTTGATGCCTCTTGAAGTTTCGCATCTATTGGCATATTGTTTTGTGGGAATATTGCTCTTAATTAATCAGAAAAAAGAAAATGAATATCAAGTGATTACTACGGTAACGTCAGATCAGTAGATGCGGGGTACTACCGTAACGCCAAGCATGTACTACCGTAACGTTAATCTTGGTCCCACAATAGGTATTTCGTAATATGTCTTTTGCATCGTTTCAAATGAGAATTTCGAATATAAGGAACTTGCATATACGGAATTGATTTCGAGGTACAATTATTTATTATATTACACTACTGATACTGTATGATGCCATGTAAAATGACGAAATGTGGTGTTTTGGGACGTCTATAACTGAACACGGGATTGTCGATTACACGGGTTGTCGAAGGAGCAAAAAGTGAGCAAGCAAATAAGCAATGTTTATACATTGAATGATGACATTTTCGAATGTTACCCCAGCGTAGAAAATTTTGTTGTACTAATTTTATGATAAGGCATGAGTGAGGAAATAATATCGACAAGATACTTCTATCTTAACTAAGATAATGATGTTGATGTTCTAATTTATTTCAATACCATATATTGTTGTCGTATTAATATATAAAATGATAAGATACATTTGTGTATTCCGAGCCGTATAATTTACACGTACATACAAACGTTGACCGTTGCACAGCATTACACACTCGTCTGAGGAAAAAGTAATGAAGTTTAGGCATCAATTATGAATATAGATTCGCATAGTGATATGCATCAGATATGGTCTCTTTTTGACATTTGATTTTTTATCGACGTCAGGAAAATCACATCAAAAGATAATGCATACTATGAAAGAGGGAATCCTTATTTATGCACCATGTTCCGTTTGGTGTCAGTCAAACTTTTAAAGGTACGGTATAAGATGAACTTCAACTTTGAGGTGAACTTGATAAGGTTGCCACTTGTCCAACCGCAATGTATCCACGTAAGAACGGCAAAGCTTTGCTCTTAAAACGTTTATACACCGTCCCCCAAAAAATCATCGTCACAAAGCTGTAACGATTATTGAATTTCTATTAGGATAACAGGTCTTCTTTAATTACAGTTTATGAGTAAGCGTCTGGAGTCAAAATTGTACCAGGACCCAAAGCCTCGAACTCCATTCCAAAGTGAACGGAACACCGTGAATCATTACCAGAATCATCGTCTAGACATCTGAGTCTGATGCTAAAATGAGACTCTGAATGATGTTCAATAACATGCTCTAAAATTCTGTTTGGCGAATAGCTGGTCAAAGGGCAGTAATAACATATGTATCCTGATATATTTTTCACATAGGCTACATATGCATGACAAATTCCCAAAAATTGATTATGATCATCGATCTACAACAATACTTGTACTATTTATCCATAACGAAAATCCTAAAATATGATCAAAATCAAAGTTTTACATCATGGTAATTTTATAAATATGCAAGCGTTACGGTAGTAATTGAAATCTGGAAATTGGCGTTACGGTAGTGGGTCGCTAACGTACGGTAGTAATCATCGCATATTTCAAACCGTTTTTACTCGCAAATCGATCAGATTCACAGTTTAATTATATTGCCACACTATAAAGCATATCTGGACGATTCGCCTCGTGTAGGTGTTATGTGCGAAACCTGCCTAGTACCTAGTTTATCGTGAAATAACTTTTCGAAGCTAATAACCTTCCGCCATCGTTTGGACTACCGTAACGTCGCGTTACGGTAGTAGGGTTCCTACAGTGATCCCAGGGCGAGAGACTACTGTTCCAGGGGGCGTGACCCTCGGATTTTGAGCCCCCATTGGAAATTTCCCCTGGGGTCCTTGCGGACCTGTTTTAGTCAGGAAAAGGGGACGTGGAGCACATGGCCGTGCTCGCCGTCGTTCTCTCACCTTTACTTCTCTGAGACAACTCCGAGTAAGCAAGATGGGCTGCCAGCTGATTAAGCTGGCAACTCACCAGATTGATGGCTGACGTCAGGCCATTGTTACAGTATAGTGGAAAGAGGATTAACAGTGCATCACTAGGCGATGCACAGGCTTTGAACTTGAAGCAACTGAAACAAGAATAGTGAGTGAAAAGCCAAACTCCTATCGCAATCTTTGGGCAAAATTGCCACAATTGGAAACTACAATTCATCTGGGATTGTGTGGGTGTTTCACGAGAGAATACCAACAAGAACTGCCTGTTCAACACTGAAGCTTACCATGGAGCATCAGCTGTTACTACAGCGACAGACTTGAGGGTGGTTGCTCCAGAGAGCATTATCCTTCTTCTTGGAGTTGATGTAGTGCCAGAAGGTTTTGGAGTTGGTGTCTTCGCTAGGTGCTAATAATAGCCTAATTTCTTCTGCATTTGACTCTTTTGGTTGGGATGGTTTGAATGGCTGGATCATGGAAGTCCATGATTTGGAGGATTGATTACTTGGATGTGGACCAGTTCCTTTCCACTGTTTTTAAGAGTGGGGTTTTATGGATGTCTTCTGATTTGAACTTAACGATGTCAGACCTGGTGGCGTCCCATTGCTGTCCCAGTTACATGCAGCCCAACTGAACAGTTGTATGTTCAAGGAACTTTTCATGTTGTGCCTGAAACAATGTTGATTATTTTTTTTGCATGGTGATGTGTTTGGTGCAGCCAGTTTTACAGATGATGTGAACCAGTGTGTGTTCCCAGTAGGTTGAAATCTCTGCCGAGACTTAGGTTTGCATTTAGATGTTCTTCTCTGATGTCATACAAGTACAGTGAAGCTTCTAGATCAACCAGGACATCCTCCTTGGATTTGGGTGGCAGATAATGGGCTTCTATTATAAGTTCTTGTGTGCCTAGGGCTTGGACCAGATCTGTATGATCTTTCCGATACATTTGTCGAGCTCAGCAGGATGGGAGGAATTCAGAATTGTTCACACTATCATATAAGTTAGATTTGGTGCTGATTAAGATGTCTGGGTCTAACATCGTATCCACAACTTTGAAGTTGACAGTTATATGACTTTTACTTTGTTTGGTGATTCTCAAATTGTTTATTGTATACTCCAAACAAAATTTGATGGATACTATGGATTTGTGTCTGTTGCAGCGCTGCCGCTGTTGCCGAGTCTGCTGCCAAAGAGATTCTCTTGTAAACCGTCACAGATTGCAAATCTGATCCGATTCTGATATTTCATTTGAACATTTTGTATGGTAAGATCATGACACCTATCAATTTTGGTGGCCATAGCCACCAAAATCGCCAATTGGTGACACTTTTTGTGACGAAATAAGTCATTTTGATACACATGGCTTGTGACCAATTCAGGGTTGGTAATTTGGTGTTCAGGAAATCAATGCAATGTTGAACAGACATGTTGAGCAAGGCATAGACCAGGTACGCGAAACCTATTGTTTTTTCGGAAAGATTGAATTAATAATAATAAGTTAATGAGTTAATTTATTACAACAGTGTGGAACATCCAGTCTTAAGTCTGTGATCATTCCATTTGTTTGAAATCTGAATATATATCACACTGAATATGTGTACAAGTATAGAGCTGAAGGTTTTATGCAAAACAAATTACTGTTACTGAATAAGTTATCATTAATTGTAATAGTTAAGGTTATTATTGCATACAATACAAATAGTTAAAGTGAGAAACGTTTCATTTGGACTGATCGAGGCAAAGTTTTTGTCTGGTAGAGATATTGGGAATTCAGCAAGGTTTCATATTCCAATCTTGTGACAAGCGTTTCTAGACATTATTTGGTGAAGCAGCAGTCAGACAGGTCTAGGTGTAGGTGTGGCTCCCGGTGCGCCCTGGTTTAGACCACCGTGGCAAACTTTGAGACACTGGGGATGTACGTTGGATTACCGTGTTGACAGCCTGGGATAACATGGCGTCCTTGATGAATCGGGATGAATCATGACGCACCGGCAAACTCCCCAGTGAACTGTTTAAAACTACCAGGGCTCACCGTGACATTCTAGGGAATTTCAGAAATTTGTGGCAGCCTTGTGACTTTCCGTGGCTCTGCTGAGATCACCGTGAACTTCATTCCGAAGGCTTCCTGGGGTCTACCGGGACCATGAAGCCTCCCTGACTACAGACACACACACCACCGGGGGAAACTGTAGGTCTGCTTGGGCGGCATCTTGATAGAACATGACGTCACCGGCACCGATATGGGTAATATCTGGGTGACACCGTGGGAAACTGGGATAATACAGTTAAATAACGTGGATAAGCCTTGGCTAAATCCTGACACACCGGTGGTTCACCTTGGTTTGCCAGGCTGGATCATGACACAAACCGGGGTTACACTGTGTATATGTTCGGGAATATGTGACTGCGAATAATTGTTTTGCCAAAACGTCCAGGTAGTTTAGTTTCTTTCGATTTTACATTTGATAGTAGTTTTGAAAATATAATCTCTTCGATTTTGAAGTCATCTGGATGAATACTCCATGTGCGTGAAACTCATATGTTACCAAATTGCGTTTGAGTCCTCCTTTAATATACAAATTTTTATGCATGACGTCACATGGGGAAGAATATTGTAGCTGGTTTTATTGGCATACAAAAGTCTCTAGTATTTGGAATTATTCAACAAAGTTTATTTTACATGCTCTCCATAATTGATAGTCAATGAATTTCACCTCTGGGTAGTTGCCAGGTCACCAGTATTGATATAAATCCACAGTCATATCGCTAACATCCAAACCAAAGGTTAAAATGGATTGACACTACATGCATAATTAATATACAATAGTCAAAATCTGATGGTTGTTAGGGACTCCAGCAGGTTAATAGTAACCATGGCAACAGTAACACTTTGGTCAACACTGATTATTGACCATGCCTATCCATGTGTATAGTTCAAGTGTATAGTTCATGTGTATAGTTCCAGAACGCTTATATTAAGACTCAAACTTGCTTAATTAAAAAATTCCCCCTTCTACGTCACATATTTCCATGTTCCTAGTACTTTAGGAGTATTAGGTTAATGATGCATGGAATAAAACAGTTAAAGGGTCACAATATATGAGATTTTGTTTCCAGGGCATTTCCAAGATTTGTCAGCCGACGCTTCAGGACTGTTCTATTTAAGGTAGTCCGCTCCAAACAGTGAGGGAAGGGGGTCAAAGAGTTTTTTTTTTTCAAAATAAGTAGCTGTATCAGCATGACCTAGAGCTTCAAAATGACCTATTTTATGGAGTAACTGATCAGCATCCTAAAACTGAAAAGAAAATAAGGGGTCACGGTATCCGTTTTCATGGAAAACACGATGCAAGATGTGAATATGGACAAAAAAACGAGACGCCATAGGCGACGCACTTGCCGGAATTCTGAAGGGCGAAGGTCACATTCAAGGTCACCTAAGAACGGCCTTTTGATATGCTACAATATGGTTCTAGTTTGAACTCTCTACGACGATTAGTTCCGAACTGATGGTTATTCATTTATGTTATTTTGACCTTTATCTTGATTTTGGAAGTGACCTTCGACCTTGGGTCACGAAAATTGTGCATTGCCTGTGCATGGAGCTATATATTATATTTGCATGATTTCATCAGAATCGAACAAGAATTGTGGACACTATGGCCTTTTTAAATTTTGAAAATAAACGTCACATCTGAAAACTAATGGAAAAGTAAGTATTTGAGGATCAAGACCTTCTATTTGGTATACTACTTGTTAGGTTTTAGTCAGTTTGAAAATTTGACCTTGAGGTTTTGCTCATGTGACCTCTTTTTTTCGACCAAGTTCAAGGGCATTCATGGGAATGACAATTATGTCTGATCGTGATACCTCTTCTGAATGACATGGTTCAAATTTCTCTAGCCTATGGCGATTTGGGCAGATGTTATTACCGAAAACGTGTTTTTCTGGGATTTTGATGACCTTGACCTTCGACCATTGTACTTCAGTTCGTAGAAATCAATGCTGGTAATATGCATATCAAGTTTCGAGTGTTTCTATACAGTATTGACGATGTTATGGCCTTTTGAAATTTCGGAAATTTGCCGTTTATGACGTCACTGTGTCGTCAGTGTACGTTATAGCGCCAAAAATAAAATATCATTGGAATCAGGGGCTCAAGGCCTTCCCAACGATATACTACTCGATATGGTGCTCTGATCTTCGTACTCAACCTTGAATTTCACCTTATGCAAACTTCTCAATGACAAAGGTCAAGGTCAAGGCCACAGAAGATAGAACTCGAGTTTATCTACAATATGCACTTGATTTGAAGTCTCTACGACGATTAGAACCGGAGTATATGCATATGGCATTGTTTCGAGTGCCAGATGGGTTTTTCTGGCACTCTGAATCCATTGCCCCATGATGAGAACAGTGCCAGGAAAAACCCATCTGGCACTCTGTGGTTGTCAAGCAAAACGTTATGAAAAAAACGAAAACGTTATCATTGCAAAAGCTACGTAACTAAGGCCATGTAAACACCGGCAAAATGGACAGTGTTTTGGTTTGAAAGTTGTTGATTTCGTGGATATTTCCAGTGTTTTGGACAATTCCTACGCCTGCAACTTACCGTAAGTACCGAAATCGTGCCAGAAAATGCATACGGCATTGTATTCTCGTGCCAGATGGGTTTATCTTGGCACACGTCTCTTTATCTAGGCCTCGCCTAAAGGCTCGGCCTAGATCGCAGAGACTTGTGCCAAGATAAACCCATCTGGCACTCGAAACAATGCCATATGCATATAATCTTGGCACAAGTCTCTGCGATCTAGGCCGAGCCTTCAGGCGAGGCCTAGATAAAGAGACGTGTGCCAAGATAAACCCATCTGGCACGAGAATACAATGCCGTATGCATTTTCTGGCACGATTTCGGTACTTACAGCAAGTTGCAGGCGTAGGAATTGTCAAAAACACTGGAAATATCCACGAAATCAACAACTTTCAAACCAAAACACTGTCCATTTTGCCGGTGTTTACATGGCCTTAGTTACGTAGCTTTTGCAATGATAACGTTTTCGTTTTTTTTCATGACGTTTTGCTTGACAACCACAGAGTGCCAGATGGGTTTTTCCTGGCACTGTTCTCATCATGGGACATTGCATTAGGAGTGCCAGAATTATGGCCACCTATGGGTTTTAGACATTTTGCATGACCTTGACCTTCGTTATTTGTCATTAATTATATGCTGCAAACATACTGTGAATGGAGTTTTTGAATATGCCTGAAAAAATTCTGTTTATATATGTTATATTATCACCGGACAGGGGGCTTAGATCTATTGTAATACCGTACATGTAGGCCTAGGCGCCTGACTTGTTTAACAGTTGAGATCGTTGGCATCTCAGCCGCTTACATGGATCCACGAGGCATTCACACAGCTCTGTAAATACCAGATTCAAATGAAATCATACCCTTTTTTAATTACGAGAAAAAATATTAATATGGATACACTATTGGGTTTCCGTACCGAATTGTTTGACAGTTGCCATGCGGCCGGAATTAGCGGGCGCATGAATACACTGGAATGGTTTGCTTCTTGATCATCGATTTGGATTGTTATTGTTAGAAGCAGGTTCAGCAACATACACTGGGGTATATAGAATTTTAGAAAGTTAATATTTTCCAGTGTTTTGTTTGAATATGAAGTTAGTTTGAGAGTACTGTTGAGGACTATTTTATTGGTCACCGATTATCCGAAAAGGAATCATGTGGTCGAGCTGTCAAATTTGTAAACATTCCACATGTTTTCGTGAAGATGACATGTGAAGTTTGGGTTTAGTATATTCCGCGGGGTGAAAGCACCGAGTCATTTCAAAGTGGGTGAGTGTATCCTAGATCCAGGTATCCAGCTCTCGAGGGCGAAGCCCGAGCTGGATACAGTCCGTTGCACGACATGGGATACCTGGATCTAAGTATATCCATGCGTTTATGTAATTTCGCTTATTAAAAAACCGATGATCACTGACAACCTGACTTGCTTGATTCCCAATCCCAGTGAAACAGTCTGACACTCACAGTGACTGACTTCGCCTCTCACTCACTGAGAGGCGCAGTCACTGTCAATGTGACTGTCAGACTCCCCATGCATGCATCAGTGTGCATGCTCACCTGCTCACTGCATGAGTCAGAGAGTGCATGTCTGTCATGACAGTGTCACCTGCTGAGACCGGTCACATTCTCACGTTCTGTCATCTGTGTATGCATTTATGATTTTATCTGCTGGCTTTCTCAGTCTATACTATCATGATTATTAGCTCTCTGCCACAGAGAAACTCTGACTTTGAGAGTTTGAGTGTACCCGAAGACAAAAAGATCTTTATTTCTTTGCTTTGACCATCAGATAAAGAGTGCAAAAATATGTTGGAGACGCTAATTGGAGAGTAATTTATTGCTGTTGATTTCAAGTATTGCCAGCCCATTTCCCTGTAGAACTTTGCAAATACCCCTCTCATCCTTCATGCAGTTATTCCACTGTTTGATTTCAGGTTGTGGACAGAATAGAACCTCGATCAGGGTACACGATGAAGCCAAATTGTGAAGGACCTTCTCATTACACTACTACAACACCCGAACAAGTCAACATGCATATATAGGCGCCAAACTCGTACAGAGCACTGAGAACATTTGACAAGGAGTGAATGATTAACCGTCAGAATGGTGCGGTTAACCATGGACCTCATTGCGAGGGGGACCTCAGGGTTTGCCAAGAAGAAAACCGATGAAAGTGTTCAACGTTACCTGAGAAGGATAACACATCTATACCTGGAGAATCGAGGCATTGATGATGTGGTACGTTGACTGACTTGTATAGTAATCAATTCTACCAAATTTTTGCACATAATTTTGTTGTCATTTGAACATTGAATCAAAGTTCGATGTGATTTGCTGTAGTAGATTGATTTGTTCATAATGGCATCTGAAACCCACATTATTATGTTTACCATTCCAAAAATGTATACACCCCACATTTCTGAATTTACCTTACAGAGTGATGATCTTTCACTATGCAGAAACCTGGTTGTGCTATATCTTTATGACAATAGTTTGAATAAAATCCCAAATTTGAATGGCAACTGCAATCTCACCCATCTGTATCTACAAAACAACAACATCGGCAAGATTGAAGGTCTCAATGGCTTGAAGAAACTCAATAAATTGTAAGTACCATATATATAACTTGCATTGTATCATCAATGAACAGAATTATTTTATTCAAAAATCAGTTTTCATTTAGTGTTTACTCGATAGACTGACCATAATATGAGTGTTTCAGTAGTAAATATTTTACTTGCATTCGATGTATTTGAATGTCATATATTTCCAGGTACATAGGCGGTAACTGTATAACAGTTGTAGAAGGTCTGGAAAAGTTGGAACAGCTTCAAGAGCTTCACATTGAGAACCAAAAGTTCCCAACAGGAGAGAAGCTACTTTTTGATCCACGGACATTGGTAGCATTATCGGTTGGTACTGCTTCCATGATGGTCCCACATGTCCATGAACAATTGATAATGAGAAAATAATTTTCTGCCCAATATATGCACTTGAAAACATGACATGATGTAATTGCGATCTCATGTCGTTCCAGCGTACCCTCGAAGTCCTCAATGTCTCGGGCAATAACTTGGACAATATCCGGGACCTGCAGTGTCTTCGCTTGTTGACACAGTTCATGGCCAGCGACAACCTGCTGACTGACATGAAGGAGCTAGCGCACGTGGTCACAGCCTGTCCTAGACTCTGGAGACTAGATCTGTCTGGAAACCCTCTCTGTCGCAAGGCCAAGTACAGAGACAGAGTCATCATCATGGCCTCTACACTTGGTAAGGCAACTAGTACCTGGTACATGTATCCCGAGGCATTTCATACATGTAACTTCATTACTAGTTTGACATCACAGTGAGGAACATATTACGCATGTTGGGCATGGATCTCAGATTTTGAAATCATAATTCATTACCCCAAATTCTCATAACTTGAGGTCAAGGTCTACAATCTTATCGAGATTCTCGTTAAATGGTATCGACTCTTGCAAACTATTGCACTGTAGATTCGACCGAATTTTAAAATGGTAACGATGTATTACATACAGTTGATGTTGAGCTTTGTTTATTCCTATGATAGAGATGCTGGATGGCAAAGAGGTGACTGACACAGCCAAACAATTCCTCAAGAACTGGCAGGCGAACCGAGAAAAACGCAAGCAGGAAGCACTCTCACGACAAGCTACCCGCGAGGCTACCCGCGAACTCTCCATAGGTGAATATACATAAAACTAACTTATTTTTGTTTGCAAAACTAACTTTTTTGATGCAAAAATATTGCCCATTCAAAGTTCATGCTGAAATGTGACTGCAGGTGATGGCCAATTTGAAAATGGACACCCGGCCACAGATCAGAACTTCCACATGGGTAGTGAAGTGCCCGGCTATATGATGCCAGGTGAGGTGCTCTTTGATTGAAACAAGTTCAAAGTCGAATTTGCCTACAGGTGCTTGAAAGTGACAATAATTGCACAGCAGAATGACGTGTAAAATTTGTTGTTTTTAGCCATGCCTAGAAAGCAATTTCAACAAGTACTGGCCAAGTCTGCCAGTATGCCCAGTACAGGACTCAACAGTCGCGAAGTCTCCAACAACTTTGCAGACCACTCGGAAGGTCCCAGGTAGAAGAGAGAAACCATTTGTAGAAAGCGAGAAGAAACCTGTGAAATCATTAAGCATACAATGCAGTTGTATTATTAAGGCATTTCGGCAGAAATGCCTTTATGGTTTTAGCAGAATTTTTTTTTTTTTTTTTTTTTTTTTTTTTTTTTTTTTCTTCTTCCGCCACTTTTGGTTTCCGGACGATAACTTTAGATTGCCTTGACGGATCCTTGTCAAATTTTCACCGCAAGTCAGAAATGATATGAGGAAGAACCCTATTCTTTTTGAGCCGGATCGGAGGTCCGTGAGGTCCGTGAGGATGAAATCAAGGCTAATTTTAAGACTTGGTTTCCGGACGATAACTGGAAAAATATTTATGCAATAGTTGCAGAACTCTGCATGGAGGTTCATATGCCACAAGGGAAGAACCCTATTGATTTTGGGATCGATCCGTCAAACGACCTTTGACCTAGAGGTCAAAATAATTTTTTGCTGATTCATCCTTGAGGCTTCCTGCATATCTCGGAAACCGTGCGTCGTAGAGCGAAACGGACGTTATTTTCGGACTCGTCGCCCTAGACAAACATCTCTAGGGTGTACTTTTTTTTTTGATCCGGCTCCGAGGTCCGTGAGGTCCGTGAGGATGAAATCGAGGAACTTGGTTTCCGGACGATAACTCAAAAAATATTCAGGCAATAGTTGCAGAATTTTGCACGGAGGTTTATATATCACCAGGGAAGAACCCTATTGATTTTGGGATCGATACCTCAAACGACCTTTGACCTAGAGGTCGAAATAATTTTTTGCTGAGTCATCCTTGATTCATCCTGCATATCTCGGAAACGGTGCGTCGTAGAGCGAAACGGACGTTATTTTCGGACTCGTCGCCCTAGACAAACATGTCTAAGGGGTATTATGGATGAACTTTGACCTTGACCCGAAATTTTTTTGCCGAGTCGGCATTTTTCGTTTTCGTCGATATCTCGGAAACGGTGCGTCGTAGAGCGAAACGGACGTTATTTTCGGACTCGTCGCACTAGACAAACATGTCTAAGGGGTATTATGGATGAACTTTGACCTTGACCCGAAATTTCTTTGCCGAGTCGGCATTTTTCGTTTTCGTCGATATCTCGGAAACGGTGCGTCGTAGAGCGAAACGGACGTTATTTTCGGACTCGTCGCACTAGACAAACATGTCTAAGGGGTATTATGGATGAACTTTGACCTTGACCCGAAATTTTTTTGCCGAGTCGGCATTTTTCGTTTTCGTCGATATCTCGGAAACGGTGCGTCGTAGAGCGAAACGGACGTTATTTTCGGACTCGTCGCACTAGACAAACATGTCTACGGGGAATTATTGATGAACTTTGACCTTGACCCGAAATTTTTTTGCCGAGTCGGCATTTTTCGTTTTCGTCGATATCTCGGAAACGGTGCGTCGTAGAGCGAAGGTGCGTTGTAGAGCGAAACGAACGTTATTTTCGGACTCGTCGCACTAGACAAACATGTCTAAGGGGTATTATTGATGAACTTTGACCTTGACCCGAAATTTTTTTGCCGAGTCGGCATTTTTCGTTTTCGTCGTTATCTCGGAAACGGTGCGTCGTAGAGCGAAACGGACGTTATTTTCGGACACGTCGCACTAGACAAACATGTCTAAGGGGTATTATGGATGAACTTTGACCTTGACCCGAAATTTTTTTGCCGAGTCGGCATTTTTCGTTTTCGTCGATATCTCGGAAACGGTGCGTCGTAGAGCGAAACGGACGTTATTTTCGGACTCGTCGCACTAGACAAACATGTCTAAGGGGTATTATGGATGAACTTTGACCTTGACCCGAAATTTTTTTGCCGAGTCGGCATTTTTCGTTTTCGTCGATATCTCGGAAACGGTGCGTCGTAGAGCGAAACGGACGTTATTTTCGGACTCGTCGCACTAGACAAACATGTCTAAGGGGAATTATTGATGAACTTTGACCTTGACCTGAAATTTTTTTGCCGAGTCGGCATTTTTCGTTTTCGTCGATATCTCGGAAACGGTGCGTCGTAGAGCGAAACGGACGTTATTTTCGGACTCGTCGCACTAGACAAACATGTCTAAGGGAAATTATTGATGAACTTTGACCTTGACCCGAAATTTTTTTGCCGAGTCGGCATTTTTCGTTTTCGTCGATATCTCGGAAACGGTGCGTCGTAGAGCGAAACGGACGTTACTTTCGGACTCGTCGCCCTAGACAAACATGTCTAAGGGGTATTATGGATTAACTTTGACCTTGACCCGAAATTTTTTTGCCGAGTCGGCAGTTTTTGTTTTCGTCGATATCTCGGAAACGGTGCGTCGTAGAGCGAAACGGATGGTATTTTCGGACTCGTCGCCCTAGACAAACATGTCTAGCGGGTATTATGGATGAACTTTGACCTTGACCTGAAATTTGTCGACATTTTTCATTTTCGTCGATATCTAGTATTATAAATTATTCATCACACCGAAATGCCTCCAAGGCATCTTTAGGCCTTGACGTCTAGTTTGATAAGTACATGAACATTTGTACATTCTTGATATGCAGTTTTCATACACATAAATTCTTGAATTTCTCAACTCATTGGCATACTTTTCAGATATCTCAACACTTATGGCACCTTATACCACGAGGGGAGTGCAGTAAACGGTCAGACTGCCCCTGCGCCCCCAAAGCTCTCGATGATCAACATGGGGTCTAACGCGGCCGGTGACGGTGTCCAATCTTTCCCCGGCATGGCGTGAGGGTCAAAGTCAAGAGCAGTCATGAGAAGAGCATATATAGGTTGCTCGAGTAGGGAAGGGTTTCGAGGTAGTTCAATCCACCAGAGGTTTTGCTTACCAGTATTTATAAATTGAGTCAAGTGTATCCAATGGGACTTTTATTCCATTTTCCGTCCAACTCGCTGCAAGTTGTGATATTTAGTATTACTGGAGGGGAATAGATACTATCTTAGTATTACATGTAGTCTGTGATATAATATTATATTATGTAATCAATGTATACAAGACATGTCAGTATTTTTGTTCTCTAGTAAATCGTTATCAAATGTTTATTTTCTTATATTGTGAGAGTTCTTTCGCTGTAATTACTTTTAATAATACTGCTAGTTATTCTGTGTTCTTTGGTGCTTGTATAATTTATTTTTGCTTAAGATCACCTTATCACGAAGGCCTTTTTATTTGCAAATGCTTTGAAGATGGTCTGTGAAGAAGATACAGAGAAGTTGTAGGAGCGAACCTGAAGAATATATTGCACTGTGTGTTCTGTTTTATAAATAAATTTTTGTTGTATGCCAAGCTATCACAGTTGGGGTTTCGTTTTTGTTTCGTCAAAAAGAAATTTGTTCTCATAGGATTGAACACCAATTTTAACATACATTCACAAATATAATGTAATGAACGGAAGCCACGCTATCTATACAAAACAAGAATTTATTGATTCACGTTAAATTTTAAAACTGTCGCCCAGGTACAGGTTTTTCAGCAACTGTAAAATTAGAAATATATGCAACGCACTGTACAGTACCGTATCTGGCCAACCAACTCACATATGCTAGTATATACAAACATGTAACAGTTTAACAATCAACACATATTACATGTACACACACACAAAACAAAACCCATTTTAAAGTAATTCACCGTTTAGTGTCACTCCTTGTTTAAGTTTTAGCAGTTACTTTGGGGAATTTCAAGCAGAATTTAGCATAATGCAATAGTCAAATTTGTTACAGAGTCAGAGGGCACTGGCAATTATTGCAAATTGTTCGGAGTTGTTCAGTAAAGACCCAACTTGCAATTCAGCCCTCTTCGGGTTAAATCGTATACACATAGCAAAGTCATTGGCCACCCTACTAGTCAGTGTTGATCAACTCCTATGAAGATTGATTGATTTCTCTGGTTAACTCTTGGACATTGCTTCCAATGATGTACCCAATTGGCCAGCATAATATTTAATGAACCCACATGAGTCAGTTGTTTACATATTACAATAATGTAAACAAGGATCTGAATTGGCATAGTCATTGTTTCCATTAGTTTTGGAGGTTTGTGTATGTTCGTATTTGTTATTAAGTAAAACTGTGTGTATCATAGGTCAGGGTATCATGCGTTAGCTCTTGTCATAAGTTTATCCCCACTTATTAAGTTAGGATAATTTTTACCGATAAGCAATCTCAATATCTGGTGTTTTTTTTTCATCACAATGAGAAATTTGTGCAAAAGTGGAACATTACTCTGAAACATTTCCCATATATGTGCTTCTAACTGTTTGAGTGAGCTATTGAATTCGCACACTCAAGCCAGGATCTAATTCCTGGCACGTCACTTTATTAACTGATCGGTTTCAAGTTCATACATATGTAGTTTGAGTCACACATATCGATGAGTGTACATGTATGCAACAAAAAATTCACTAGACTTTGAGAAATCATTACTTATCATCCTACTACATAGAGTGTAGTTTGTTTTACATCACATTAACCACACACATGAATAAATTATCAAGCATTCCTTGAATCTTGAAAGTTTCATAACTCATTGTGGAACAACAGTTAGATATAGCAATGCAGCAACATATAACAGGATCACTCCCATAGCAGGAACCTATTTTTTCAACTGGAAATTTGGCTATCTGATCACATTATTGTTCGAGCAGACTCCTCAACCAAAGATTTTTTAAACTAAATATAAATAAATTTATACATTTAGTTTTGACTTCTTAACTCACACTAGTAAACGCAAGTAACAATCAACTCAAATTGTCATAGGACAGACGCATGATGCACATTTAATTGGCATTTAATAGCACTTACATAATATTTTAGTCAGCGAAGCTTTGTTCAACATCTCTGCATGTATCATGGTATTGTTAACTGGCCACAAGATCCTTACTTTTGTAACAGATTCGGAGAACAAATACTGCTCACCACCTTTCCTAATATCAACAAATATATATATATTTATACTATTTATGAACACAATGATATTTTGTACAAGGTTGGTAGTGAACACGTCTTTTTCAATTCATTCCAGATGAATTCATCAAAATGTGGATCTGTCTACTAGCCTTTGTTATGTGGTTATTAGGCATGTGACACATAATTTCAATGGCCCGATGCAATCGTTGTGGCAGAAAGCACCGCATTTAGTACACATGACCATGGCTTTGAGACTGCACGCACAGTTCGATGTCATTGATCCATCACTTTCAGTCCGTGTTTTACCACCACCCAGATTTGCAGTGTTTGTGGGTCCCGATGGTACGTTCACTGCTGGTGTTGCCACCAAGGGGACACTGGCAGTACTATCTGCGCTCCTGACTGCCACTACCGGCTGCATAGTTGTGCCACTGCTCAATATATGAGCAGTGGTGCCTTGCACTAAAAAATGAGCGTCCGTGTTGTTTTGGTTTGAGCTGAAAGCGACGGCAGGCAAAGGCACAGTTTTCTGGGTAATGCGCACTGCCGACTGGGTGTGGTTGGGCATCAACTTGGCGTTTTGCTGGTTGAGATGGGGAGGGTCTGGAGATGGTAAAGTCTTTATGGCTAGAGGATCTGGTAGACTGTTGAGCGAGGTTGTCAAGAGTTTGGGAGTGGAGGAGCTGACAGGTACAGACCTACTCCTCAGAGCCTCCTCCTGCTGGGGTGACACTGTCAGCAGTTTCTGGAGCGCGGGGTGACTAGACGACAGACTCAAGTTCTGCCGCATTGTTACAGCTTCACCATTAGTTGACGGTGAACTGACGTTTGCCACTTTGGTATCCGCTTGGTTGACGGACTTCTTTATCACAATCGCTCTGATGATTTTCTTGCCCTCAAGGTTGCAGGGAGGAGCACTGTTGGCTCGCGGAGGGATTGCAGCCTTGTCCGCACCGGCGGGAGCGGTGCTCTGGGGTCGGTCAAGGCTGGTCTGGGAGTCGGGACTTGGACTTGGACTGCTGCAGGCACTGCTACTAATGCTGCTGACACTGTCACTGCGACTGACACTGTTACTTGACGTTTGTCCGGGCAGCACATACCTCGTCTGGCCACTGGGTGAGTTTACACGAAGGAGTCGGATCACTTGTCGAGGCTGGCTATTGCTGGCTGGTGGTTCGGGTTTTGGGGAGGGAGCGGGTGGTGGTGGAGGCGGTGTGGGGGTGGAGGCCACTGTCCTAGGGATAATATGAGCTGCTCCAGCAGATGGGGGCCGGTTCACAGGAGCTACCGACTGTGGCACCGTGAACACGCCTTGTTGGTGGACATTGTTCGTGTTGTCGATTACGAAGAGTCCTGGTTGTGTGGGCATTGAGAGGACTGGTGAGTGCAGTTGGGCTGTGGGGATGATCTGTGTAGGGGTGATGGCTTGTACTTGCGGTAGTGTTGTTAGGATGACACTAGATGCCACAGCTGCGGGTGGAGAGGGCGCAATGTTTTGCGTGGACTGCTGGGAGGCTCTGGCGCCGGCCAGAAGCATTTGCACAGTTGGCGGCCCACTCGGACGAGAATCTGTTGCAGCTGTTGTTGTTCGCCTTTGTGTCACAGACGGTGACGGTTGTGGACTGTGTTGTGTGAAAATCGCACTGGCAATCGTCACAGCTTGATGGCTTCCAGGCACAGTGGGAGCTGAGACTGATTGTTCTGAAGCCAAGGATTGCTTTTTTCTATCCCGTGCTGATTGACAGATGGCGTGTGCTTTTTCCTGGGGTGTGATTTTAGTAGGTGATGAGCGATGACTCTGCAGGATGGCAGGCTGTGGTCGGTTCGCCGGTCTCCCAACCATCATAGCTTGACCACGAGCATGTCCTTGGAGCTTGGCTCGGGTCTGTGCCTTGATTTGGGCTAATGTTCTCGTCTGTCCTTGCTGGTTCCCAGGGGACCTGCTCTGCTGAGCCACAGGCGACATGGTGCTAGACACAGGTACCTTTTTCTCTGGGCTAGGAGTCTTGAATCCTTGTGCCATCGACAATGCCATTGGCACAGGTTTCACTGGAGTTGTTCTAATTGGCATCACAGAACTGTCCACTTTGGGCAGCCTTGATGGACTCCATTCCGTAGACGATGTTGAGGCCATTTTGTTCGCTTCCGCGGCTGCCGATGCGAATGATGCATGTCTGACCCGTTTGACCATCGGTTCCTCTGGTCTGATTTCAGGGGATCTTTTGAGATGCTGAAGGAGTGTCTTATTGGCCGCGCTGATGGCAGACTGAGATCTCTGAGCTGTCGCAGATCGTGGCTGACCAGGACTGGCATGGGCTTCCAACGAGCTCTCTTTGAACAACACCGGAGCAGACTCGGACATTGTTCTAGTCTTGATCCCATGTTGTGGCACCTTGGGTCGGACATCTTGTGTCTTTGATAGGGACACAGCATCCCTCGCGGGAGACGACACTGATGGGACATGGTCACTGTTGATGATCCTCAATGACGCTAATGGCTTGTCCGACATCACCATACTGGAACATATAGTACCCAACAATCAGCCCCCTCCATCCATTGCTAGACACCACATAAAGGAGACTACATGTACAGATATTTTGACAATTGATGACAATGCTTTAATTTTCAGATCATACAATTTCCGAGATCAAGTCTAACTCTCCACACTGACCTTTTACTTCCCCACACAGGTTCGAAGTGCTTCACCTGGGGACAAATAATTCCATTCATAGCAATAATGAAATGCAATGCTATATAATATGTGATGAACAAACAAACAACTGACTCCTTGTTGCATACGAACCTTCCATGGGTCGAGCTTAGAATGCTCCTTCTCCTCCTCATGCTTGATACGGATCTGGTTCTCCTGTGTGAACTCCCCTAAAGTGTAATAATGTTCAACATGGGGAACATCAAAAGTCTAGCTCAGTACTGGACCAAAATGTTATAATTTTGAGCAGGAGCAAACTTGGTCCAATATACAGCCATGTAGTACAGATTCATATTCTCACTAGGTTCGACAAACTATGTTATAAATTTCCTGGTACATGATTGTACTACCAACAGGCATTTGATATGAGGTGAGTAGGAAGATGTAAGCAGTACAAACCATCAGCCAGTCTGTCTCTCCATTCCACACAGGCCTTGGTGAAGAACTCATTGTTCATACTTGTACTTGTCATCCTACAATACATAAATCTCAGTATTCACATTTTATTACATGTATACAAATATCTGATACTCCGTGCTGGTGTAGTTCACATTCCTATACCAAAATAAGTATTACAATATTAATCTAGATGCTACCGGTTCATTCACAAATACATCACTCATCACTGATGACCAGCTCTCACTTCTTAGGCACACGTCACTGATATAAGATTTAGATATAGGATTTTGATGTCTTGAATGTAGCATGCGGACCTGAGCTGGCCATTCTTGTCGACATATCTATCACATTCAGGAAGCAGCTGTACGAGTTTGTACTGGTAGCGAGGAGGTAGCAGCGAAAACGTCTCTCTCTTGAGCAATGCCTGCAGGAAAAAAGCACGCCATATGATGTCAGCCAGAGATTTCTTCTCGACGAGGTACAAATTTTTTATGATTCAATCGCTGAGACATCAATATGATTTACCTTAATGTCTATGTTGACCATCATGGAGTTGGGAGTTTCCAGATCGATGCAGCCTTCCCTTGTCTGCCGGAGCTGGGCTGCTGTACTGAGCTTCTGTTGACTTTTCCGTCGAGGCTACAGAAGTGAAGCCACACATGCAAATGGTAAATTACTTCTTTCAACTGAATACATTTCATCTCTTAAGGTCACACATGGATTAGAACAGAATGTTCATCATTACACCCCATGGAATGTTTTGTCGGAAATATATCACTAAACCATACATGAAAAAATTAGCCCAAGGGCTAAGATAGGTTACCGGACAATTTTGGTTTCAAGCATTGTAGGTGACATATGATTTTGAGATTTACCAATCAAGGTCATCTTTGTGAATCTCAATGTCACCATCAGGTATACTGCATATGACTTCGTATACATGTTCATAATACAAACATATAAGTTTTATCAACAAGTATTTCGTGTGTAGAGGCCAATTTCAGATTTTGAAATTCGCCCTTCAAGGTCTTTAAGGTCAAGTTAAAAAAATGTGGAAAAAAAAATGTGCCATTTATACATGACTTTTTTACAGGCTTATACACAATCCTAACCTGTATGTGCAAAAGTTTATGCTTCAGAGGCCACTTTCAAGATTTCAAGTCAGACATTTAGCACTCAAGGTCATCCAAGGTCAAAATCAAGGTCATCATTAGTTGTTCCATATATGACTTCCTATATGTTCATAATGCAAACTGAAGCTCTATCTACATGCATTTCATCTGTAGAGGCATCTGTAGAGACCTTTCAAGGTCATCAAAGGTCAAATTCAAGGTCCCCTCCCCAATCGCTATATATGACTTCCTATTTGAAAGTGCCAATATCTAAGCTCTATCTTCAAGCGTACTATGAGTACAGTCCTGGCAGCTCCCATTATGAGGGAAAAAAGTGCCGAATATTTTTTAAGTCCAAAACTTTTTTCAAAGGGTGAAAATTTTTTTTTGTCTAGAAATGACCCAAAATGAATAGTAACGCGATTTGGGGCAAACGAAACTTTTTTCGCCGACCCGTCAAAAATTCAAAATGGACGCCACACGGAGACCGGCGATTCAAGGGCAACAAAACTTATAGACATCATAAAGGTACATAAGGGGAATATTTTGAAACAATAGTCTCAAAACTGATCAGACAGTTTTCGAGAAAAGACAGTCCAGGTGCAAATTTGAGCATTTCTCGACCCAAGAATGGCTGTTTTGACCTTTCAAGGTCATCCAAGGTCAAATTCAAGGTCACCACACAAGTCGCCATATATGACTTTCCATTTGAAAGTGCCAATATCTAAGCTCTATCTTCAAGCGTTCTATGAGTACAGTCCCGGCAGCTCTCATTATGAAGGAAAAAAGTGCCGAAAATTTTCTAAGTCCAAAATTTTTTTCAAAGGGTGAAAATTTTTTTTTGTCTAGAAATGACCCAAAATGGATAGTAACGCGATTTGGGACCAAAAAAATTTTTTTCGCCGACCCGTCAAAAATTCAAAATGGCCGCCACACGGAGACCGGCGATTCAAGGGCAACAAAACTTATAGACATCATAAAGGTACATAAGGGGAATATTTTGAAACAATAATCTCAAAACTGATCAGACAGTTTTCGAGAAAAGACAGTCCAGGTGCAAATTTGAGCATTTCTCGACCCAAGAATGGCTGTTTTGACCTTTCAAGGTCATCCAAGGTCAAATTCAAGGTCACCACACAAGTCGCCATATATGACTTTCCATTTGAAAGTGCCAATATCTAAGCTCTATCTTCAAGCGTTCTATGAGTACAGTCCCGGCAGCTCTCATTATGAAGGAAAAAAGTGCCGAAAATTTTCTAAGTCCAAAATTTTTTTCAAAGGGTGAAAATTTTTTTTTGTCTAGAAATGACCCAAAATGGATAGTAACGCGATTTGGGACCAAAAAAAATTTTTTTCGCCGACCTGTCAAAAATTCAAAATGGCCGCCACACGGAGACCGGCGATTCAAGGGCAACAAAACTTATAGACATCATAAAGGTACATAAGGGGAATATTTTGAAACAATAATCTCAAAACTGATCAGACAGTTTTCGAGAAAAGACTCCAGGTGCAAATTTGAGCATTTCTCGACCCAAGAATGGCTGTTTTGACCTTTCAAGGTCATCCAAGGTCAAATTCAAGGTCACCACACAAGTCGCCATATATGACTTTCCATTTGAAAGTGCCAATATCTAAGCTCTATCTTCAAGCGTTCTATGAGTACAGTCCCGGCAGCTCTCATTATGAAGGAAAAAAGTGCCGAAAATTTTCTAAGTCCAAAATTTTTGTCAAAGGGTGAAAATTTTTTTTTGTCTAGAAATGACCCAAAATGGATAGTAACGCGATTTGGGACCAAAAAAATTTTTTTCGCCGACCCGTCAAAAATTCAAAATGGCCGCCACACAGAGACCGGCGATTCAAGGGCAACAAAACTTATACACATCATAAAGGTACATAAGGGGAATCTTTTGAAACAAAAATCTCAAAACTGATCAGACAGTTTTTGAGAAAATGGCCGCCAAAGTCCAAAATTGGCCATTTTTCGTCAAAAATGGCCGCCATTTTGAGAAGAATGCGAAAATCAAAAAACTAAAAAATAACCCCCTCTTGAAATATTTTTAGGCAACTTTGTGCAAAATTTCAGGAAAATCCGCCTGTAAACTTTAAAGATAAAAATGTGGACGGACGACGGACGACGGACGCCGGACGGACGACGGACGCAACGCGACGGCAATAGGTTATCGGACCATAGGTCCGGTAACCTAAAAAACCAACATTCTGATACCCGGCACCAAATAGCTTCTGACAAAACAACATCAGAGGCTCAACACCACCATGAACACATTACTTTCCCCTCATTGAACGAAAGCTCAAAGCCCTGTAGCACTCTTCTCCACTCTAACCTTGTGTGAGAAGCCTGGTATGGAGGCCCAGAAGTCCCTGAGCGTCTGTGTCCGGTTGCTGGTGGTCGAGCGGCCAGTGATCGGGTTGATGGAGAGGGAGGGGGGAGTCGAGGTAGGTGTGGTGTGGGTGTTGGGAGATGTCCCATTGGAAGCCGACTGTGATATCGATAATTTTCCTGCGGAGAAATTCAATGGTATATACAGTGTTTTTACTGGCCTCCTGTATGGATATGAACATAAGGCTACTATGGCCTTTAGTTAAACTGTAAATCAACAGTACATTTTCAACTGACCACATAAATACATCAACTTATATCATTACTATTATTTCTCCTTTGCATCTATCTAGCTCAGATCAACCATACATATAGCTACCTTTATGTTTTCCAAGTGCGGTGGACATGACTGACTTCATTCGAATACGTTTTATCTTCGGTTTCTTTTTACGCTTTTTGTAATGTCTTAGTGGGTTGTTGCGCCCTGACCGTCGTTTTGGTCGGTTACGAGCGAGCGATGAACCAATCCCGGGCGTATTAACTGCAGACAACATCTGTGATGTTGACATGCTGGAAGATTCAGAGGTCTCTGTGCTTATGGAGACGACATCGGTCATTGAGTCGGTGTCATTTTCCACACAGCTACCAACATGGTTAGCAGGGGTTGTCATGGAAACCATCTCAGGCACCGTGTCAGGCATTTTGACATACATGACTGGAACAAGATTGGGGAGAAGGCAATTTAATGGCTGTTATTTCTAGTGAGAATACTTTGTGTTATATATTGTTGCTGAGGAGATATTCAGTGTCCAGCATGTCATTAGCATGACCACAATATCTATTACATTCCTTAGCATTGATACCCTTTATACATTCGAAAGTATTAGAGACTATGGAAATTTGCGTCTTTTTTTACATTACACTCTAGCAAATACTCACATTTTTCCAATAACTGTCTGAAAACTCTCACCTTTCTCCTGTTTCCTTTCCCGGAAGGTTTTCACAGAGGTAGGAGTCGTTGGGCACCTCTCATCCTCTTCCCCATGGACCTCCGATGTGGAGTCATCTTCCTCCACCTCCAGAAGCTCTGCTCCCTCTGGGAAATCGTCCTACACACAGCACGAAATGGGACAGGGGTTATTATATTTACTAGACTATTTTTTATCCCAGTTTTCTGAAGTTTGCTTCAACATCCTCAAGGAACTGAAGATGTTGAAGCAAACATCAGTCAACCAACGTACTATACAAACTAGTGTTGTGAAATGAAATCTTTCACCATATTTGATGATTGAACTTGTTTTTCCAATCAATCATTGATTATTAATTGAAATCTAATCGTGCGTCCATTCACCTATTTTTGCCTGCCCTGACTTAACGACAAACTTACTGACAATTTTTGAGTGTCTGAACTAATTTTTCATTCTTTTGTTTGGGTGTGTATGGCTGCCATGCATGCACTTTGCTATAAACACTGTCGAAGAGAGTAAAAAGTTTCTTGGATCTCGAAGCTATCGGAGGACATCATGATCGGAGCATGGCCATGAAATAAACAGTCATGTTTGATTGGAATAATCGATTTTACAAAAACGTAATCAAACGCTTGATTGAAGACAGTTTCGACCAATCAAGACAATCGATGATTGATCCCATCACTAATACGTACATAGCCTGCTTGACTGAGCTGTTTCGTGAATATTATTATATGCACAATTTAATTTAGAACTATTGCACGTACCATCAGCCCATAAACACCAGATCTCCCAAACACCTTGTAAAAGGCACACCCTGCACCCCGGGAGTTGGAATGCAGCATCGAGTTGAGACAGGCCAGCGATCCCGTGCCACTGTCAACAGCAAAACATGGCATATTGTCAGGTGTGTTGTTCTTTGAGGAAAAAATGAATTGAAGAGTCATGTTGAGCTGCCCGAATCGAGTCTACCATTTTTCTGATTTTTTTTCTCCAATACTAAATTGGGAGGATTTAGTTGGTATGTACAGCTGTTGTCCTAGAAGAAAGATAAATTTCATTGATTGAAACACTTTTCAATATGATTTATCTCATTTACTACACAATTTTTTTGGATAACAATCTAGCTTGCGTATGCCTTTACTTCACTTTAGTGATTTACGAAAAAGCTAAAAATTTGGGAGACGAATTTGATTCAGATAAACAGAGAGGTATGTGAAGAAGAATAAAGATGGATATAGTATGGGATGAGAGTCAGATGACTCTTGTGACATAAGGAAGTATTACTGATTCACTTGCAAGGGGTAGTTCCTTCAAACTGAAAACAAAACACCACACAACATTGCAGACAACAATGATCAGGATAGAAAGATTCCCCATACATATTTATTGGAATTTCTAAGTCATGCACTTGAGTTTCTCTTGATACACGAAAATGAGCATCCATCAGCAAATCACGTTGCAAATTTTATTTGAAGCAAATAAACTACTGGTGTTAGTTCTCATTTCTTTGACACAAAAATAACTCAACAGAAAATCACTCATGAGAGGTATGAGATTCCATTCATGACAGATGCCTCAGATTTCCAACTGCTAGTCTAGAAATGTTTCTAGCGGAATGCAAACACACACTACCGGTACATTAGATCGTTACACACACATCTAAAAGAAAAATACATCCATGGTACCTTCTGTAATATGGCGACATCCAGAGATCATGCAAGGAAAAAATTGCCGGTATTAAGCTCTAAGTATCACTTTGAACCACAAAAGCTGCTAAAAACTACATATTGATACATACAGAATCAGAAATTCTCGCAACATGTACACTTGAATTTCTGATTCACAACTTCTTTTCGGTACACCAGATAAATATTATACATGGTACAAGTTCGTCATGAGAAAAATAATTGTAAAGTGAGCATTAATACCAAAATAATATGCATCTTACAGCCCAATGTTATTGTTTACATGTATTGTACTCATTCAGTTCATGGCATTTTGTACACACCTGATATCCTTCAGGTTTTCTTCTTGAATGATCTTCAAAACCTGCTTGTGGCTCAGTGGTGTTCTGGGAAACTTTTCAAACACCTGCAAAATATTCAATACATAACTTCGGCCGCATAAAATTCCTGTGGACTACGAACCATCCATCCTAAATTTGCCGGATCCCAAAATTCGCCAACTCAATATTATCAGAGCTCAGAAACTTGTTTTATGGAAAACAAACGGCTGGTACGAAGATTGAATATCAGAGTCTCGATTGATGATAGAATTGGTTGGTTTCATTTGCATTACAAGGTCTGAAAACCCTGTTGGCGAATTTGGGAATGCGGCGAATTTAGGACAGATGGCTCGTACACGAGGGAAACAAGGAATTTTTAAGTGTGCCAACTTTTGTACCCCATGTAAAACCAACCAAGATTATCAGCCAGTTTGCAATCAACCATTCGTTTATAACTGGTTCCAGAAACCAACTCACTTTGCAGCGCTACTTCAACATTGGTTGAAAATGCGCATCCACTGTGGGCTGGTACACATTAATCACACGATCTTCGGGTCAGCTGACTTCAGTCGGCAGTGGATACGCATATCAATCAAAGAGAAAATAGCAAGCCATTTTGTGTTGAAAATTGTGATGATCTGTATATAGATGCTGTGTTATTTTTGCATTTTCACTATTTTCGAGTCACCCTTGGGAATCTGAATTACATAATTTGCAAATTCTCAGGTATCTGTGAATTTGGCATTTTCCAAAAGAAAGACTTTTCGATGCTTAATGAAGATTTATGTTGTATATGAATCAGAATGTTTTCTTCTTTTTGTCACTATACCATAATTGGTAAAACACTAACAAAAGATAATTCTAGATGACAAGATGTAGTAACAAAAGGCAACTCTAGATGACGAGATGTAGTAACAAAAGGCAACTCTAGATGACGAGATGTAGTAACAAAAGGCAACTCTAGGTGGTAAAGGATTAAAGTTCGGGCAAATGGATTCTGAATACATTGTTTTTACTATTTGTACTATATTTGATTAAAATTGGTTGTTTCTCTTAATTGAGTTATACCGAAAAGTAAAATACCCAATACTAACATTAGATAAGGTGGCTTTGAATTATGTTCATGTCATAGCCCCGATAACCTCTATTCGATCTATATACGTAACAACTACATCGAGTCGAAGAGGAGGGCAATATTGCGGGACATTGTGATAAGTGGGACTCTCAAGTAGGGACAGCACAAGTACTCGAGAACTTGTCAACGAGTGGAGTCACAACAAGAATTGAGTTTTAAATTGATAACCAAGTATTCGTTGAATGAAAAGAAGATATTTTTTTCAGTAAAAACGTTGGGAAAAGATAGAAATTTGAGTTGTTGTTGACAATGTTTTGAACAGAAACTAGTTGCGTCACCTGGCGAATCACTTCTGTGACGATATTTTGCCTCTAGGCTCTAGCAGGGCACCGTGAACTACAATATCAAGTCACATGATCAATACAAACAAGATGTTCGTGCCCATCTGCGAAAAAAGCAACTTCAGCTGTTCAGTAATTTAGTGACTTTATCCCGACATTTAATTCTAAACTGTTTGGCAACATATGATTTTACTTTCTGAATACCTCCACTCATTAATTCAGCAGTCCACTGGTTTCCCCAGTGCAATACATAATGAATTGACGATTTATTTCTAAATTTTCACCAATGTAATCTACACTTGGTAATTTGATACAAGTACTCGGTTACGAGCCGAGTCACAACACCCGAGTATTCGAGCTATGAAATCTGTACTTATGCTGACCCTACCTTCATGTGGCAGCACAGAATATCAGCTTGTTAAACAGTCAAACAAAGAGTTCTGGGGGACTAAACGTATTATCTGCTTGTTGAAGAAGGGACTGACTTCAGTTTTGCGACTCTGCCGTTGCTGAACTCAGCCGCTGTTGGTTACTGTTAAATATACGATCATGTATATATGAGCCATCGGTCCTAAATTCGCTGCATCCCCAAATTCGCCAACAGCATTTTCAGGCTCTGTTATGTGCTTCAACTCATCCAGTAATATTGTTAATCTCTAGTCTAGTATGCTAGCTGTTTATCAGCAGTTTGTTTTCCACAAAGACAGCTTCTTTGCTTTGCTAATAAACAGTTGGGGAACTTAGGGATGTGGGGAATTTAGGACAGAGGCTCGTACTGTGGCTCATTCTGCTTGTCAGTAGATCTGAAACCAACTGAATTTACTAGTAGTCTATTGGGGGTACAGGTGATAAGGCTGCCAAAGTGATCAGGCCGCCATTGAGAATGATGAAACTATCTGTTAAGTGATTGATGAGGAGTGTTATGACAAATTAGTTATGCCCGATTGATTTTGTTTTCAGGTGTTGTTTTCAAGATGTTGTTTTATATTTTGCATAAGTGTACGCTAATATGCGGCTTGATCCTTTGGCGACCTTATCACACCAAGCGATAAGGCCGCCAAAGCGATCAGGCCGCATATTATCATACCCGTATGCACGAGTGTCATAACTCGTCATCCATCACTTAACCTGTAGTTTGTAGGGCTACTACAAGTACTCGAGTACTCGTAAACGAGTCGAGTCAAACAGAAAACCGAGTTACAAATTGCTGACCGAGTACTCGTTTCGTAAATAAATATGTTGAAAACATCTATTCCTCTTGTTTTTTTCGTTCAAATACACGAGAATTCTCACATATTTATCCACTTTAAACTGCAGAAGCTCTGGATTAGTTTGCGCAAAAAGTTCAAAAACGGTCCGACAAGACAGTCACATGATCTGGTACCGTAATTACGCGGATATTTTTTTCCGACGCCGAGTCGAATCGATCACCGAGCCTCAGTCCGTGTGTACATACTTTTGTTGTTCACATTAGAGAGTTTTTCATTCTCGTTTCGTTGGCCTTGACCATCGGCTTGATGAAATAAATTCCTGTTCATGACACCTACCGAGTGATGTACTCTTCCAATGTGGTATCACCATGATCACTAACAGTCATTCACACACATAAAACTGATAAAAGACGACAAAACATTTCAAATATAAGATATATTGCACTTTACACAGGGGTAGATTGCACTTTACACAGGGCACGAGATCAAAATGTTTTTTTTTAAATTGACCTTATGTCGTTGACGTCACAGTACAATCTGTGAATGTAGCAGCTCCATCTGCCATGATGATAGACTGATAGATGATTCATGAAACTTTTTTCTTATAGACCTGCAGGTACGGTAAGATGGTGGTCACGTGACACATGGCGAATACAGTTGAAACTAAGGTGGAAACGAACGATTTCTGGTCAAACAAACCAGCTTTGTGTGTGTGCATTGAGCAGTGTCAAGTGTCAGAGAGTCCCTAATTAGGTAAACATGTTATTTAATGACTATATAACATGATGATGATGTAGATCTATCTCATATTGAAATGTTCCAACTTATGTTGGCAGCATACAGATCCAATTGGTTTTCAGCATCCTTCATGAAATTTAGACGAGTACTCGTCGAGTACTCGAGTCAATGGTCCCGAGTACTTGAGTTACAAAATCTTGACTTGTAGTAGCCCTAGTAGTTTGATAGTTTCCAACAGGGTTGGGTTCAATTACAAAGTTCAATTACAATTACATTACAATTACGATCGCTGGAACATCGTCAATTACAATTACAATTGCAATTATTCCCACACCAATTTTTTCAATTACAGTTATAATTATAATTACGGTGTCTCAAATTTTCCAGTTACAATTACAATTACAATTTTATTTTCCGATTACAAATAATTAAAGGTAAAAGCGCCCCCACCCGGTTTCTTTACAAAATGAATGAAGATCTAAGTATGGTTTTATATGTATAACAGTTTATTACATCTCATAGTGCAATTTAGTGTCTGGATCAGGAACTCCTTTAACCCATTTTCATCAGTAATTAGGATAGCCACAGCCCAAGCGACGTGGTGCTGGGATAGCCATTGTCTTGTACAAGCACTTGTCTTGTTTTGTCTTGTCATTGGTTTGGGGAAAGCAGTGAATTCATCTGACACAGAGATGGTGTTCTTCAGTTAATCGTGTTGTTCTTCAGTTAATCGTGCAATACTGCATTTTAGAAGACCAAGTTCATTCACCAAAAAAGTACTGATCCCTGTTATCTGTTGATACTGTATATGGCCACATATACATTTTTCCTCAGGAATAGATGGTATGGATATATTTTTGAAATTTATAAAATTTGAAAAACCAAATTACAACATTCAATTACAATTTCAATTACAAATACCAACATCTTAAAATTTTCAATTACAATTATAATTTCAATTTCGGATATTCTAAAATTTCAATTACAATTATAATTACAATTACAGCTCTCAAAAGTTTTCAACTACAAATACGAGTACAATTACGACCAATTGTAATTAATTACACAATTACTCGATTACAATTATAATTGAACCCAACCCTGGTTTCCAATGGCGGCCTGATTTAGCGGCCTTATCACCTGTACCCCTATAGGAACAGTCGCATTGACGGCTGAGTCACGAGTAATCCATTGAATTTGACAATTGAAGAAAAAAAATTGTGTGGGGTAAAAGTAGATCTATCCAAATTTGAAGATTTCTCCTCCATGCAAGACAAACTAATATCAATAAAAGAGGATACTATACTTCCATGACTGGGGTGGCAATCATGTCACCAGGGTTTTATGATTCATTGAATCAATCATTCCATCATTCAAATGAAAGATTGAATGAATGAATGCTTGGTAAGTTGGTTGGTGCATAAAAACACCCCACTTCTCTCACCATCCTCGCTGCTTCAGCCCATGTCCGGCCTTTCTTTTTCTTAGATAACTTGTCTTTACTTTGTTCGGACTGCATTTTGTGTGATTGTATACGCTAATCAACAAGAAATCTCCGAAAAGAAATATATTTTCGTATCGACTTCAATTTTATTGTCCGCCATTTTTCCTCGCGCTACGATGAAATCTCGCGAGATCAACCGATGTTGATAAAGTCCTAGATCGCGGACTGCTAAGTTTAAAGTCTGCCCATGACACACAAAGGACTGCTAGTAGGGACTACACAGCGATACTCATCGATAATGAATCAATGATACATTGTCATGACGGACGAATATTCATGACGGACAGTCATGGGGTCGGCAACCCAGCAATGGCTCTTCACCGCGCCAATACCAGATCATGGCGCCAAGGGGCAGCGCCGGGCCACAATCAATCAATCAATCAATCAACCAGCGACCATAGGTCGTAAGCTTGACGAAATGTTTACTGAACCGATCCTGACCTTGACCTTTGAGATATGACCCTGAAATTTTGCAGGTTATATTAGACGACATGCTATTTAGGCAAAGACTTTACAAGAAATATTTTAATTGTATATCTGACACGTAAGAGGCAGAATTTCAATTTGAGAAAATTCATAATGACGACAAGTACTAAGATCAATGCACCATCTTGAGTGGTGGTCAAAATCTCAAGGTCAGAGGTCAAGATCAATGGTCACACATGATAAACCTCCTGAGTAGCTGCTATCCAATGAACCAAATCTGAAGTTTCCATATCAAATAGAATCAAATCTACAGCCATTTTCGAGATTTTCACGTTTAGTGCGACCTTGACTTTGACTTTTGACCTTGGGTCACAGAATTTATGCGTTGCCTGACCATTGAGCTATGGATTATACTCGGATCATTTCATCAGAATCGAACAAGAATTGCGGATACTATGGCCTTTTTAAATTTCAAAAATTGACGTTCATGACGTCACTGTGACGTCAATAAACGTCACAGTTCAAAACTGATGGAATAGTATGCATCAAGGGACCAGGACCTTCCATTTGATATACTACTTGATAGGTTTCATTTAATTTGAAAATATGACCTTGAAGTTCTGTTCATGTGACCTCATTTACGCGACCAAGTTCAAGATCAATCATAAAACTGACATATATGTGTCATTGTCATACCTCTTCTGAATGGTACGGTTCAAATTTTTTGAGTCTATGACGATTCAAACAGCTGTTATTACCGAAAACCTGTTTTTCTGGGATTCTCATGACTTTGACCTTGACCTTTGACCTTTCACCTTCAATTCGTAGATGTCAATGGTATCAATATATATATATATCAAGTTTAAAGAGATTCCACACAGTATTGACAATATTATGGCTTTTTGAAATTTTGGCAATTTCAAGTTTATCGCAGCTCAGAAATTAAGGCATCATTACAATCAGGAGCTCAAGACTTTTCCAACGATATACTACTCAATATGGTGCACTGAAGTTCGTACTTGAGCTTGACATTGACCTCTTGTCGAACTCTCAAGGTCAATATCAAATATCAAGGTCAAGGTCACAGACGATGGAACTCGAGTTTATCTACAATATGCACTTGGTTTGAAGTCTCTACGGCGATTAGAACCACAGTTATGGCCACTTATGTATTTTCAACGTTTTGGGTGACCTTGATCTTGTTATTTGACCTTGAGCTCATGATTTCATGATTTTCCAATGAGAATTGTGGCCTGTAGAGGGCACACAAACAAGCAATCATACATACAAACAAACAAACATACAAACGAGATGCCATAGGCCACACAGTTGCCGGAATGGATACTTGACAGGTCAACCCCGAATTTGTGTATTGCGGAACTACGTTTATGACGTCACATGAAAAGTGAATGATGGCGTGGGATAATCTCACGTAACCTGCCTTGATCAGAATAGAACAAGCTTTCCAATGGTGTAATCCGTTCCACTCAACCGAGATACAGCCATATTTTGAAAATTGACGTTATGACGTCATTGTCGTTCTACATACCGTGTTGGATCTTGGTTACTGGTTGGGTATTAATATTCCACATACGTTCTCAAAACTAAATTCGAATAGCTTCAAATCTGAGTGCAATGTGGATGCTTGAAAATTTGCTGAAAAGTATGACTGGCCTTACGTTTATGACGTCATACCGAAAATTGATCACAACGGAAATAAACCACACGTGGCCTAATTTAAGCAGAATTAGGCTAGCTTTCCGATAGTGTAATTAGTTCCACTCTAGGATAAATACTTACCGAGATACAACCTTATATCGAAAATTGATGATTGACGTCATGACGTCATTGTCGTTGAACGTAACGTGTTGAAAATCGGTGTATGGCTGGGTATTGATATTACACATATGTCCTCACGATTACAGTCCAATATCTCCTAATTTGAGAATACTGTGGATCTTTGAAAATTTGCTGAAAAGTCGAAAAATTGGTGTGACAGGCCTTACGTTTATGACGTCATAACGGAGAAATTAGCATGGCGGAAAAGTATCGGACCGTACCTTCCTAAACCAGAATTCAACGAGCTTTCCAATGGTGCAATCCGCTTTTCTGGACGACAAAGTCCTCCCGATATACAACCCCATTTTGAAAATTGATGTTTTACGTCAAGACGTCATTGACGTTTTATGTAGCGTCTTGAAACTCGGTATGTGGCTGGGTATTATTATTCCACATGAGTTCTGATAACTACAGCCTAATACCTTTGAATTTGAGTGCACTGTGGATGTTTGAAAGTTTGCTGAAAAGTCGAAAAAAGTTTATGACAGGCCTTACGTTTATGACGTCATAGCGAAAAATCTATCTGGGTGGAAACGTATCGGACAGTAACCTCCTAAACCAGAATTCAGCGAGCTTTCGAGTGGTGCAATCCGCTCCTCTGTGCGACAAATACTTTCAGATATATAGCCCCATTTTTAAAATTGACGTTTTACGTCATGACGTCATTGATGTTAAACGTAGCGCGTTGAAACTTGGTATATGGCTGTATTTTAATATTTCACATAGGTTCTCATAATTACATTTCAAAACCTTCAAATTTGAGTGCACTGTGGATGTTTGAATGTTTGCTCAAAAGTCGCGAAATTTTGTATGACAGGCCTTACATTTATGATGTCATAGCAGAAAATTTATCATGGCAGAAACGTTTCAGACAGCACCCATCTAAACTAGAATTCAACGAGGTTTCCAATGGTGCAATTCGCTTATCTGTACGACAAATATTTTTTTCATATAGCCCCATTTTAAAAATTGACGTTTTACGTCATGACGTCATTGACGTTGCACGTAGCGTGTTGAAACTTGGTGTATTACTGGGTATCATTAGTCCACATACGTTCTCATAATTACAGTCCCATACCTTCAAATTTGAGTGCACTGTGGATGTTTGAATGTTTGTTGAAAAGTCGAAAAATTGGTATGACAGGCCTTACGTTTATGACGTCATAGCGGAAAGTCTATCGTGGCGGAAAAGCATCGGACAGTACCCTTCTAAACCAGAATTCAACGAGCTTTCCAGTGGTACAATTCGCTTCTCTGTACGACAAATACTTGCCGATATATAGCCCCATTTCGAAAAATAACGTTTCACGTCGTGACGTCATTGACGTTCGAACAATCCGAATCAAACTTCGCAGTGTGATGGAAGAAACCATTATATATCCGTGTGTTGAATTTCAGAGGTATCGGTTCAAATGTGACTGCTGTGTGAATTTCTGAAAATTCGAAAAAAGAGAGGAATGTCTGGTGCATGCACAGGACCTTTGGTCCTGAGACAAATTACCGCTAAAAACCGGGAATGGGGCTGATACCTCCGCCGGTCCGTCACCTGAATAGTTCTGATATCACGCTGGGAAAGGCGATCTCCAGAATCTGAGGTTGAACGCCGGAATTAGAGTTTGAACGCCCGAATCAGAGGAAATCGCGAGGAAAAACAAAACATTGTGAGGATGATTGAGGGAAAAGCCCTCAAAAGGTACGTAAAATCGTCCGTGTCATCGATATGACAGTGTGCATCAGTTATGCGAATGATCATTGTCTCTCGCTACATCGAAAACACCTAAGTATATCACAAACTTATCTGATGATTCGCGGCACAGTTCTAGGTACTGAAACAGCATCTAGGGGACAACACGCATCGAATGAATAAACCAATTTGATACAGTAAATAACCAAATGTACCACTTGAGATTGTGCAGAATGGTTGTTTAGGTGAAAAAGACTTCATATCTGACCCGATATCCTGAATATGTGGCGAAATTATTGAGTATTCGACGTGAAATGAAAATAGGCTGCAACTCTATGAGTATGAGGGCGCATAAAAATGGCAACGCCGGAATTTACGGAACAGAGTGACGAGTGCGACCAAGATCACATCGCTCTCAGGGTTTGGTGACGTGTCTGCTTCGGTGATATGGGGTTCATGACGCACGAAATATACAGCCATTAGAGTTTGCAGACACGAAGCAGATAAGACGTGAAGACATTGAAAGAAAGTCTACATGTATAATTTCCTTCATTCTACCGTGATATAGATCCATTGCAGGACATTTTAAATAGGTTTACATTATGTAATGAATCTGGTTAGTGTCTTCCAGGGTCAAACGGAAGACTTGAAAGCACTAGAAATTGTTTTGAAAGTGCATAAGTTTGCAACAGGAATATGCATATTGATACTTTGCGCGCAATTAAAGTGGAATAATCGGTTTTTGGTTTTCTGGTTGAAAGTGATCAACAGTTGTTCCTGGGGCAGCTGCTCAGTGCAAAAGTTCCAATGCGCACACGCACTTGTCTAAATTTCACATTGAAAAAAGTTCGCATGCAGTGATGCAAAATTAACAAAAATTAGCTGAATATAGAGAGAAATACACAGCCCATATTACTTGAAACTCGTATATGTATGGTATCAGAAATATATTATACTGATGAAACCCCAAATATTCAGTTTGATTTTTTGTGTTTCAAATAACGACAATATAGGGAAATTCATGTCTTTGTTTATATTAGCACAGTTGTAAATAATTCGTTCACATCGTGCGTTTTTACGCTATGTACAAACTCCATTGCAGGGTCATCCGGACGTATTTTGGGGGTTGTAGCGGTGCTGGCCAACTGATTGATTGATAACGAATTTATGAACGTGGTAATTTTAACACACACAGCATACCACGATATTCAGTAAGTAAGTAACATCCTGTCATAATTCGCAGGTACCCTGCAGGTTTATTTGAAAATTTAAAACAAAAATTTACCATATTAGTGAGTCTGAAATTAACGAGCACTGCATTGCTCTGAATTACATGTGTTGCAGCCGTGTTCATAAAAAATTAATGAAAAACTACAGCTGATATGGCAAAATGAAATTATATTTAGAGTTTTAGGATATCTTCTCCGAAGCAACAGTTACATTGCACAATGTGCGTGTTCAACTTCTTATTTGACCCAATAATTAGATTTTTTTTATATCTTGTATGTTCATTCTTTCAGAAAAAATATATGTCTATGTTAAAAAGAAACTTCGAAAAACCGATACACAAAACCGGTACTCCGAAAATAAAATAAAACCATGCTCCATACAACTAGCCACGAAGCAGAACTGGGACGCAAACCGAAACATTTACCTTTTTACCTGAGTAAATTTCCCACGTCTGCTACAAGTTTTCATGCCTAAATCAAGTATTCAACCCGGCCAATTAGCGCTCAAATTGGATTCACGTACACCTGTATTTTGTCAATCCCCAAGTCTGTCCTGCATGTGGGGCTGGGTGTGCAGATGTCAAAAAGGGAAAATTATACTAGTGGGCGAATACAATTTATTGATGAACATATTTGTCTCACACTGTCTCATCAATACAACCAGCAAAATGATGATGGCACGAGGTAATAGTATTGGTGTCCATGATATGCGCAGTAAATTCTGCATAAACACATGCTTTCAGCCAAAGAATACAAGAGTAGGCCCCTGAATCCATCAAACTGGTACAGAAGGCAAACCTAAAATCAACATTCTGTTCAACTGTTACTAGCAAAACACATTGCTCTTCAGGGCCACCCAATTCTACCTCATTATTGGAAATCATGGAGTTGCAGTCCTCAATACACATGGAGTTGCAGCTGTCAAATCGAAATATGCTCATAAATCATGTTTTATCAGATAATGTGTACATAATGATGTCTCTGGTGCAGTAATAGGTTGATTGGTAACTATTTCAGTTGGTGAAACATGTGTATTTTGCCACATATCCCTTCGAAATATCAAATTTGACCGCAAGTTCTCACTTCGTTTGCATACGGATACTGACCCGCTATTTTGTGTCCCAGTTTACTGCCTGGTCTGTGCATTCTCACACCAATCTTGCTTATTCCTGAAAGCCATATATGTTCGCATGCTCTATGGACACACTCTTTTATGCCAAACATACTTATGAAATCCTCTATTCACCCAAAATCATAGGAGCTTCTCACAATGTTTTGCTTTCTTTGCGCCATTTCCTCTGATTCGGGCGTTCAACCTCCATTTCAGGCGTTCAACCTCAGATTCTGGAGATCGCCTTTCCCAGCGTGGATATAAAGTGGCCTGTCGCTTGACCCAGACTGTATTTAGACATGAGTTTTAGGCTTTATTATATCAGTTGGACACCTCTGAGTCTGAAAACAAAGGAATTGTTTTGTTGTTTGAGATGTGCACTTGGATACATAGATGATATACTGTACTACTGCTCAACCGAGTGTGTATATTTAGAAGGGGACATGTCCACAGGGGGTAATCGTTTCTGCAGCTTATTGTTGTGTGAACGGATTGAGAATCAGATTCACCCCACTGCTCTTTTTACTTTGATATCTCGGCGAGTTTTCAATTTATTCCAAATGTGAAAAGTGCATTATAAACTAGAAATAACACTGCACCTGACTGTATGAAATGCTTCAGAATTGAATGTTCAGTAAATTTGTGAAAATTGGAGCCATGAAAACATTAAAAATATCTGTAAAATCCAGAATCCTCATAAGATTCTGATTAAGCTTTGTCAGATTATAGACAAAATTCGAGGTCAATCATGGATTTGACATATTTGTCTGATTGATATACCTCTTCTGAATGACATGGTTCAAATTTCATGAGCCCACAATGATTCAAACAGATGTTATTACCGGAAACGTGTTTTTCTGGGATTTCGATGACCTTGACCTTGACCTTTGACCTTTGCACTTAAATTCGTAGAAGTCAATGCTGTCAAAGTGCATATCAAATTTCAAAGGATTCCATTCACTATTGACGGTGTTATGGCCCTTTGAAATTTCGGATTTTTGACGTTTATGACGTCATTATGACGTCAGTTTATGTCGCAGCGCCAAAAATGAGATATCACTGGAATCAGGGACTCAAGACCTTTCCAACAATGTACTACTCGATATAGTGCGCTGACCTTCGTACTTGACCTTGATATTCACCTCATGGCATACTTCTCAAGGTCAAGGTCAAATGTCAAGGTCATGGTCACAGAAGACAGAACTCGAGTATATCTACAATATGAACTTGATTTGAAGTCTCTACGATGATTAGAACTGGAATAATGAGCACTTATGTGTTTTCGACGTTTTGCGTGACCTTGACCTTGTTATTTGACCTTGAGCTTAACAAAGAACTAGCGACCTTTCTTTTTCAGCCTAGAAACTTTCTACCAGATTTCATGAATTTCCAATGAGAACTGTGGCCTGTAGAGCGCACACAAACAAACAAACAAACAAAAAATCGGCCATAGGCCAACACTTGACGAAATGACTAAACATTTGTTTACATTTAAAACATTTACCCATAATTTACACATTGAAAAGATTTACTGAACAACTCCTCGACATTTGAAGAAAGATACTTTTTTCATGAAATTTTTACGTTGGGCAAACTTTTCAAGGTCAAGGTCAAAGTGCACATTCAAGGTCAGCGGACAAAGACCTTTTGATATGCTACAATATGGTCCCAGTTTGAACTTTCTATGACGAATAGTTCCGAAGTTATGGCAATTTTTGTGATTTTGACCTTTTCTTCGACCTTGACCTTGACCCTTGACCTTGGGTCACGAAAATTGTGCATTGCCCGTGCATGAAGATATAAATTATACTTGAACAATTCCATCAGAATCGAACAAGAATTCCGGACACTGTGGCTTTTCGAAATTTCGAAAAATTTACGTACATGAGGTCACTGTGACGTCAATAAACGTCACATTTGAAAACTGATGGGAAACTATTTATCATGGGTTCAAGGCCTTCCATTTGATATATTACTTGATAGCTTTTAGTTAGTTTGAAAATTTGACCTTGAAGTTTTGCTCATGTGACCTCATTTTTCTGATCAAGTTCAAGGTTAGTCATGGAATTGACATATAAGTCTGATTGCTATACCTCTTCTGAATGATATGGTTCAAATCTTATGAGACTACAACGATTCAAACAGATGTTATAACCGAAAAGGTGTTTTTCTGGGATTTCGATGACCTTGACCTTGACCTTTGACCTTTGTATTTCAATTCGTAAAGGTCAATGCTATTAACATGCATGTCAAGTTTCAAGGTATTCCATACAGACGCTGTTATGGCCTTTTGAAATTTCGGCAATTTGACGTTTATGACGTCATTGTGACGTCAGTGTACGTCGCAGCGCCGAAAATAGGGTATCACTGCAATCAGGGGCTCAAAACCTTTCCAACGATATACTACTCAATATGGTGCGCTGACTTTCGTACTTGACCTTGACATGCACCTCATGGCGAACTTCTCAAGGTCAAGGTCAAATGCCAAGGTCAAGGTCACAGAAGATAGGACTCGAGTTTATCTACAATATGAACTTGGTTTGAAGTCTCTATAACAAATAGAACCGGAGTTATGGCCACTTATGTGTTTTCAACATTTTGCGTGACCTTGACCTTGATTTTTGACCTTGAGTCACGAAAATTGTGCATTGCCTGTGCATGAAGACATATATTATACCTGTATAATTTCATTAGAATCAAACAAGATTTGTGGACACTATGACCGTTTGAAATTTCGAAAAATTAACGTCTATGACGTCACTGTGACGTCAATAAACGTCACATCTCAAAACTGATGAGAAAGTATGTACCAGGGAATCAAGACCTTTCATTTGATATACTACTTGATAGGTTTCAGTTAGTTTGAAAATATGACCTTGAAGTTTTCCTCATATGACCTTATTTTCCTGACAAAGTTCAAGGTCAATCATGAAATTGACATATACACTCGATTACTATACCTCTTCTGAAGGATATGGTTCAAAATTCATGAACCTACGACAAATCAAACGGATGTTATTACCGGAAACGTGTTTTTCTGGGATTTCGATGACCTTGACCTTGACCTTTGACCTTTGTACCTAAATTCGTAAAGGTCGTTGCTGTCAATATGCATATCAAGTTTGAAGAGATTCCATACAGTATTGACGATATTATAGCCTTTTGAAATTTCGGAAATTTGACGTTTATGACGTCATTGTGACGTCAGTTTACGTCGCAGCGCCGAAAATAAGGTATCACTGCAATCAGGGGGTCAAGACCTTTCCAACGATATACTACTCGATATGGTGCGCTGACCTTCATATTTGACCTTAACATTCACCTTAGGCGAACTTCTCAAGGTCAAGGTCAAATGCCAAGGTCAAGGTCACAAAAGATAGAACTCGACTTTATGTACAATATGAACTTGGTTTGAAGTCTCTAGGACAATTAGAACCGGAGTTATGGCCATTTATGTGTTTTTATCGTTTTGCGTGACCTTGACCTCAATATTTGACCTTGACCTCCCAAAAATGAACTCATCCATCCATATTGGATTGCACATCTACTCACTTATTTCCATAATTCTACGATCAAAAATGTGACCTGTGGAGCGGTCACAAACAAACAAACAAACAAACAAACAAAAAATCGGCCATAGGCCAACACTTGACGAAATGACTAAACATTTGTTTACATTTAAAACATTTACCCATAATTTACACATTGAAAAGATTTACTGAACAACTCCTCGACATTTGAAGAAAGATACTTTTTTCATGAAATTTTTACGTTGGGCAAACTTTTCAAGGTCAAGGTCAAAGTGCACATTCAAGGTCAGCGGACAAAGACCTTTTGATATGCTACAATATGGTCCCAGTTTGAACTTTCTATGACGAATAGTTCCGAAGTTATGGCAATTTTCGTGATTTTGACCTTTTCCTTGACCTTTGACCTTGGGTCACAAAAATTGTGCATTGCCCGTGCAGGAAGATATAAATTATACTTGAACAATTCCATCAGAATCGAACAAGAATTCCGGACACTGTGGCTTTTCAAAATTTCGAAAAATTTACGTACATGAGGTCACTGTGACGTCAATAAACGTCACATTTGAAAACTGATGAGAAACTATTTATCATGGGTTCAAGGCCTTCCATTTGATATATTACTTGATAGCTTTTAGTTAGTTTGAAAATTTGACCTTGAAGTTTTGCTCATGTGACCTCATTTTTCCGATCAAGTTCAAGGTTAATCATGGAATTGACATATAAGTCTGATTGCTATACCTCTTCTGAATAATATGGTTCAAATTTTATGAGACTACAACGATTCAAACAGATGTTATAACCGAAAAGGTGTTTTTCTGGGATTTTGATGACCTTGACCTTTGACCTTTGTATTTCAATTCGTAAAGGTCAATGCTATTAATATGCATGTCAAGTTTCAAGGTATTCCATACAGTATTGACGCTGTTATGGCCTTTTGAAATTTCGGTAATTTGACGTTTATGACGTCATTGTGACGTCAGTGTACGTCGCAGCGCCGAAAATAGGGTATCACTGCAATCAGGGGCTCAAAACTTTTCCAACGATATACTACTTGATATGGTGTGCTGACTTTCGTACTTGACCTTGACATTCACCTCATGACGAACTTCTCAAGGTCAAGGTCAAATGCCAAGGTCAAGGACACAGAAGATAGGACTCGAGTTTATCTACAATATGAACTTGGTTTGAAGTCTCTATAACAAATAGAACTGGAGTTATGGCCACTTATGTGTTTTTAACATTTTGCCTGACCTTGACCTTGATCTTTGACCTTGAGTCACGAAAATTGTGCATTGCCTGTGCATGAAGACATATTTCATACCTGTATAATTTCATTAGAATCAAACAAGATTTGTTGACACTATGACCGTTTGAAATTTCGAAAAATTAACGTTTATGACGTCACTGTGACGTCAATAAACGTCACATCTCAAAACTGATGAGAAAGTATGTACCAGGGAATCAAGACCTTTCATTTGATATACTACTTGATAGGTTTCAGTTAGTTTGAATATTTGACCTTGAAGTTTTCCTCATATGACCTTATTTTCCTGACAAAGTTCAAGGTCAATCATGAAATTGACATATACACTCGATTACTATACATCTTCTGAAGGATATGGTTCAAAATTCATGAACCTACGACAAATCAAACGGATGTTATTACCGGAAACGTGTTTTTCTGGGATTTCGATGACCTTGACCTTGACCTTTGACCTTTGTACTTGAATTCGTAAAGGTCATTGCTGTCAATATGCATATCAAGTTTGAAGAGATTCCATACAGTATTGACGATGTTATAGCCTTTTGAAATTTCGGAAATTTGACGTTTATGACGTCATTGTGACGTCAGTTTACGTCGCAGCGCCGAAAATAAGGTATCACTGCAATCAGGGGGTCAAGATCTTTCCAACGATATACTACTCGATATGGTGCGCTGACCTTCGTATTTGACCTTGACATTCACCTTAGGGAAACTTCTCAAGGTCAAGGTCAAATGCCGAGGTCAAGGTCACAGAAGATAGAACTCGAGTTTATCTACAATATGAACTTGGTTTGAAGTCTCTAGGACAATTAGAACCGGAGTTATGGCCATTTATGTGTTTTTATCGTTTTGCGTGACCTTGACCTCAATATTTGACCTTGACCTTCCAAAAATGAACTCATCCATCTATACTTGATTGCACATCTTTTGACCTAATTCCATGATTCTACGTTCAAAAATGTGACCTGTGGAGCGCTAACAAGCAAACAAACAAACAAACAGACAAACAGACAAACGCGACTGACCAACATACTTGACGAAATTTACTTTTCGTCAAGTAAAAATCGGCCATAGGCCAACACTTGACGAAATGACTAAACATTTGTTTACATTTAAAACATTTACCCATAATTTACACATTGAAAAGATTTACTGAACAACTCCTCGACATTTGAATAAAGATACTTTTTTCATGAAATTTTTACGTTGGGCAAACTTTTCAAGGTCAAGGTCAAAGTGCACATTCAAGGTCAGCGGACAAAGACCTTTTGATATGCTACAATATGGTCTCAGTTTGAACTTTCTATGACGAATAATTCCGAAGTTATGGCAATTTTTGTGATTTTGACCTTTTCTTCGACCTTGACCTTGACCCTTGACCTTGGGTCACGAAAATTGTGCATTGCCCGTGCATGAAGATATAAATTTTACTTGAACAATTCCATCAGAATCGAACAAGAATTCCGGACACTGTGGCTTTTCGAAATTTCGAAAAATTTACGTACATGAGGTCACTGTGACGTCAATAAACGTCACATTTGAAAACTGATGGGAAACTATTTATCATGGGTTCAAGGCCTTCCATTTGATATATTACTTGATAGCTTTTAGTTAGTTTGACAATTTGACCTTGAAGTTTTGCTCATGTGACCTCATTTTTCCGATCAAGTTCAAGGTTAGTCATGGAATTGATATATAAGTCTGATTGCTATACCTCTTCTGAATGATATGGTTCAAATCTTATGAGACTACAACGATTCAAACAGATGTTATAACCGAAAAGGTGTTTTTCTGGGATTTCGATGACCTTGACCTTGACCTTTGACCTTTGTATTTCAATTCGTAAAGGTCAATGCTATTAATATGCGTGTCAAGTTTCAAGGTATTCCATACATTATTGACGCTGTTATGGCCTTTTGAAATTTCGGTAATTTGACGTTTATGACTTCATTGTGACGTCAGTGTACGTCGTAGCGCCGAAAATAGGGTATCACTGCAATCAGGGGCTCAAAACCTTTCCAACGATATACTACTCAATATGGTGCGCTGACTTTCGTACTTGACCTTGACATTCACCTCATGGCGAACTTCTCAAGGTCAAGGTCAAATGCCAAGGTCAAGGTCACAGAAGATAGGACTTGAGTTTATCTACAATATGAACTTGGTTTGAAGTCTCTATAACAAATAGAACCGGAGTTATGGCCACTTATGTGTTTTTAACATTTTGCGTGACCTTGACCTTGATTTTTTACCTTGAGTCACGAAAATTGTGCATTGCCTGTGCATGAAGACATATATTATACCTGTATAATTTCATTAGAATCAAACAAGGTTTGTGGACACTATGACCGTTTGAAATTTCGAAAAATTAACGTTTATGACGTCACTGTGACGTCAATAAACGTCACATCTCAAAACTGATGAGAAAGTATGTACCAGGGAATCAAGACCTTTCATTTGATATACTATTTGATAGGTTTCAGTTAGTTTGAAAATTTGACCTTGAAGTTTTCCTCATATGACCTTATTTTCCTGACAAAGTTCAAGGTCAATCATCAAATTGACATATACACCCGATTACTATACCTCTTCCGAAGGATATGGTTCAAAATTCATGAACCTACGACAAATCAAACGGATGTTATTACCGGAAACATGTTTTTCTGGGATTTCGATGACCTTGACCTTGACCTTTGACCTTTGTACTTAAATTCGTAGAGGTCATTGCTGTCATTATGCATATCAAGTTTGAAGAGATTCCATACAGTATTGACGATGTTATAGCCTTTTGAAATTTCGGAAATTTGACGTTTATGACGTCATTGTGACGTCAGTTCACGTCGCAGCGCCGAAAATAAGGTATCACTGCAATCAGGGGGTCAAGACCTTTCCAACGATATACTATTCGATATGGTGCGCTGACCTTCGTATTTGACCTTGACATTCACCTTAGGCGAACTTCTCAAGGTCAAGGTCAAATGCCAAGGTCAAGGTCACAAAAGATAGAACTCGACTTTATGTACAATATGAACTTGGTTTGAAGTCTCTAGGACAATTAGAACCGGAGTTATGGCCATTTATGTGTTTTTATCGTTTTGCGTGACCTTGACTTCAATATTTGACCTTGACCTCCCAAAAATGAACTCATCCATGCATATTGGATTGCACATCTTCTGACCTTGTTTCATGATTCTACGATCAAAAATGTGACCTGTGGAGCGGTCACAAACAAACAAACAAACAAACAAACAAACAAACAAACGAGAGCCCATAGGGCACACACTTGCCGGAACCAAAATATATGTCATATGCCAATGACATGACATATGGATTTGAACAAATTGACTAAAATTTCTTCCCTACTTACTACGTTTACTTACTTACTTTACTTCATTTTACTTTAGTTTACTTCACAAACTACTCTTACTATCAATGTTACCTCATTGAACGTCACAGCACCAAAAATAAGACATCAATGGACTCAGGAGACCAAGAACTTTCTAACGGTATACTACTTGATATGATGAGCTGAACTTCGTACTTGACCTCGATATTGAGCTCATCACAAAGTCTCAAAAACAATGTCAAATGTCATATTCAAAGTCAACTAAGAAAGGCTTCTCAATATGCTGTAATATGGTCATAGTTTGAACTCTCTACGGCGATTAGTTTCGAAGTTACTACCATTTATGTGATTTTCACGTGATTATGACGTCATTTGTGATCATTTCTATGCTGCAAACTTACTGTGAATGGATTTTTCTTTAATATGCATGTTAAAATCGTGTTTACATATGTTATAGTATCACCAGACAAGATCATAATATCTTCAGATAATAAGTTTCCCTTGAAATTTTATCGATTTGTTGCCACAAAAACGTCAATTACGTCAAAATAGATATATCAATTGAGCTAAAAATTGACAGAGCATCACAGGCCGCATCCACATCGTTTGCAGGTGTTAGATCTGCAGTAAATATTATAAGTTTACACACCTGACACTTAAAAGACCTGAATGTCAGTCTGGAATCACGTTTGACGTCATTATGACGTCAATAGACGTCCGATTCCAAAAATGACAACAGATTTGAAAAGTACTTTCAAAGACCATTCAAATGAGCTACTACTCGATATATTCACAAAAGGTCAAGGTCAAGGTCATTTTTGAGGTCAACTTTGACCTCAGGCGTCATAGTCAATGGTCACATTGAAGGTCACCTAAGAAAGGCCTTTTGATATGCTACAATATGATCCTAGTCTGAACTCTCTACGACGATTAGTTCCGAAGTTATGGTCAATTATGTGATTTTGACCTTTTCTTTGACCTTGACCTTTACCTTTGACTTTGGGTCATGAAGATTGTGCATTGCCTGAGCATGGAAATATATATTATACTTGGATATTTTAGTCACAATCGAAAAAGAATTGTGGACACTATGGCCTTTTGAAATTTCAAAAAATTGACGTTGATGACGTCATTGTGACGTCAATAAACGGCAAATCTGAATATTAATGGGATAGTGTGTGTCAGGGTATAAAGACCTTCCATTTGATATACTAATTGATAGGTTTCAGTTAGTTTTAAAATTTGACCTTGAGGTTTTCCTCATGTGACCTTATTTTTCAGACCAAGTTCGAGGTCAATCATAAAATTAACATATACCACTGATTGCCATACCTCTTCTGAATGACATGGTTCAAATTTCATGAACCTACGACGATTCAAACGGATGTTATTACCGGAAACGCGTTTTTCTGGGATTTCAATGACCTTGACCTTGACCTTTGACCTTTGTACTTCATGTTGTAGAGGTCAATGCTGTCAATATGCATATCAAGTTTCAATGGATTCCATACACTATTGACGATGTTACGGCCTTTTGAAATTTCGGAAATTTGACGTTTATGACGTCATTGTGACGTCAGTTTACGTCGCAGCCCCAAAAATAATATATCACTGGAATCAGGGGCTCAAGACCTTTCCAACGATATACTACTCGATATGCTGCGTTCATCTTCGTACTTGACCTTGACTTCGCCCTCAGGCGAACTTCTCAAGGTCAAGGTCAAAGGTCAAGGTCAAGGTCACAAAAGATAGAACTCGAGTATATCTACAATATGCACTTGATTTGAAGTCTCTACGACGATTAAAACTGGAGTTATGAGCACTTATGTGTTTTCGACGTTTTGCGTGACCTTGACCTTGACCTTTGACCTAGAATCACCAAAATCGAACTTGTCCTGCCCATTATCCTACAGAATATGCACACCAACTTTGGAAGGACTACAGTGAGAACTGTGGACGCTAGAGTGCGAACATACAAACAAACAAACTTCTCCACAAACAGACCAACATACTTGCCGAAATCCTAGATTCCGGCAAGTAAAAATCGGCCATAGGCCAACACTTGACGAAAATCTACACATTTGTTTACATTCAAAACATTTACTCATTATTCACACATTTATGGCATCCCCTGACAACATACAGCATTGGAAACTGAACCATTTGAAACATCTAGTTTCAGTAGTTTGCGTATGTATCAACATAATATATTACCTCTAACCATGCTAACGGCACAAAATTTTGATGATGCCACTACTAAAAAACCTAAAATATATCAAAATTAAAAAAATCCAAAAACAAATATCGATAGCCTAAAAATGAGCGAATAACAAACAGCAAATATTCCCGCACAAATATGAAATTACATTGACAACAAGTAAACAAAACAAATAGAGAGGCTTAGACATGTGGCGATTGCACAGCCTTAAAATATGACCTAATAATTGCTTGTCTTCTTTTTATCAATGTTTTTTATATTAACAAACAGTTGCACTTAGGTCATATTTCAAGGCTATGAAGAATGAAGCTAACACAAACGCGTTATGACAAAAACATGCATCGCTCGATCATAATGAAACCAATGAGACCCTGTAAAATGACACGATACAGTGTTTAATCTGGGCCATTCGCCATGCAACTTACCAGACCCCCAATCCCACATGCATCATATGAAGCAGACATATCATCTGGTACACGCCTTTTGTCATGCATTTGTTAGCAGCTAATACCACAGATCATTCACAGTTGTGGCCGTAATGCTGAATTTAAAGCGGCTTGTAACTTTAAATATAAAGAACAAACTAGATTTTGATGATACCACTAGAAAGCCCAATAAAATAGTTTGTCGTTATTCGTGGAACAGTGTTTTTTCCTTCAAAGGTGATCATTATAATTCGAAACAATAGAATTACATAAAGCATGGCAGGTTTGGGATGCTTACAAGACCACTCAGAAACAGAAAAAGTCATTTGGAAATGAATTTTAGAAGAAAAAAAAATCAGTCAACAGTGAGAATCGAACCACTAACCCCTCGCACACACACCTAACGCCTCTACTGACTGCGTCATTCTGTTCATTGAAACTCAGCCCGTGTAAAGTATAGTGCGTAGGAGAGACTTCGCTCAGGATAAACACTGAATTATGCCATGGCTGTACATTGGACTGGCAGCGTGCAGAATTCGATCGGGAAAACTCGTGACCTTGAGTTCTACAACTTCACAATCTTATTCTGCGTGATCAGACACAACTCCTGAGTAAAATCCGGCAATATATATTGGAACCTGGCTCTATAATGTGGTTTTGAATATTGTGAGACAGGAAAAACCTAAATTCATGACCCCCAAATTTTCGACCTGGACTGAAAATCCAGAGTTTTGGTCATACGACCCTCGGACATGTATCATATGATGCGGATTTGACCATAGAAAAATACAAAAATAATCAGAAAAAATAATCATGATTACAAGCGGAGTTATCACGATTTTTCAATTTTGACCTTTACTATGACCTTAACTGTAATTCTTGACCTTGAGCCCTATAACTTCACAGTCATGTTCTGCGTGAGAAGGCACAACTCCTGAGTAAAAATCAGAAACATATATTGGATCCTGGCTCTACAATAGGGTTTTGAAAATTGAGACAAGCAAGACCTAAGTTCATGACCCCCAAATTTTCGACCTGGACCGAAAATCCAGAGTTTTGGTCATACGACCATCGGACATGTATCATATGATGCGGATTTGACCATAGAAAAATACAAAAATAATCAGAAAAAATAATCATGATTACAAGCGGAGTTATCACGATTTTTCAATTTTGACCTTTACTATGACCTTAACTGTAATTCTTGACCTTGAGCCCTATAACTTCACAGTCATGTTCTGCGTGAGAAGGCACAACTCCTGAGTAAAAATCAGAAACATATATTGGATCCTGGCTCTACAATAGGGTTTTGAAAATTGAGACAAGCAAGACCTAAGTTCATGACCCCCAAATTTTCGACCTGGACCGAAAATCCAGAGTTTAGGTCATACGACCATCAGACATGCATCATGTGATGCGAAATTGACCATAGAAAAATATAAAAATACACATAAAAAATAATCTTGATTAGAAGCGGAGTTATCACGATTTTTCGATTTTGACCTTTACTATGACCTTAACTCTAATCCTTGACCCTGAGCTCTGAAACTTCAGGATCTTGTTCTGCGTGATAAGGCACAACTTCTGAGTAAATATCAGCAACATACATTGGAACCTGGCTCTATAATATGATTTTGAATATTGTGAGACACGAAAAACCTAAATTCTTGACCCCCAAATTTTCGACCTGGACCGAAAATCGGGAATTTTGGTCGTACGACCATCGGACATGCATCAGGTGATGCAGAATTGACCATAGAAAAATATAAAAATACCCAGAAAAAATAATCTCATTTAGAAGCGAAGTTATCGCGATTTTTCGATTTTGACCTTTTCTATGACCTTGACCTCAATTTTTGACCTTGACCTCCTAAAAGTTTACCACTTGGTACGAAATTGATTGTCCACCTTCTGGTGGAGTTTCATGACGATACGACCAAAATTGTGACCTGTAGAGTGCACACAAACAAACAAACAGACAAACAGACGAGATACCATTGGCCTAAAGGCCAAACTTGTCGAAATCTTTTTCTACGTGCGTGGCCTACTTTAAGCATAATTGAATGAGGTTTCCGAGGGAGTAATCCATTTCATTAAGAATTAATACTTAGCCAGATACAATCCTATTTCGAAAATGGACGTTTGACATCATGACGTCATTGTTGTTGAATGTAACGTGTTTAAACTCTGTACATGGCTTGGTATTAATATTCGATATAGGTTCCCATAATTACAGTCTAATAACTTCAAATTTGAGTGCACTGTGGATGTTTCAATGTTTGCTGAAAAGTCGAAAAATTGGTACGGCAGGCATTACGTTTATTACGTCATAGCGGAAAATCTATCATGGCGGAAAAGTATTGGACAGTACCTTCCTAAACCAGAATTCAACGAGCTTTCCAATGGTGCAATCCGCTTTTCTGTACGACAAATACCTCTCGATATATAGCTCCATTTTGAAAATTGACGTTTTACGTCATGACGTCATTGACGTTGCACGTAGCGTGTTGAAACTCGGTGTATGGCTGTGTAATAAAGTTCCACATACGTTCTCATGATTACAGTCTATTGCCTTGAAAATTGAGTGCACTGTGGTTGTTTGAAAGTTTGCTGAAAAGCCGAAAAACTTGTATGACAGGCCTTACGTTTATGACGTCATAGCGGAAAATCTATCATGGCGGAAAAGTATTGGACAGTACCCTTCTAAACCAGAATTCAACGAGCTTTCCAATGGTGCAATCCGCTTTTCTGTATGACAAATACCTATCGATATATAGCTCCATTATGAAAATTGACGTTTTACGTCATGACGTCATTGACGTTGCACGTAGCGCGTGGAAACTTGGTATATGGCTGTATATTAATATTTCACGTAGGTTCTCATAATTACAGTTGAATACCTTTAAATTTGAGTGCACTGTGGATATTTGAAAGTTTGCTGAAAAGTCGAACAAATTTTATGACAGGCCTTACGTTTATGACGTCATAGCGGAAAATCTATCAGGGCGGAAACGTATCGGACAGTACCCTCCTAAACCAGAATTCAACGAGCTTTCGAGTGGTGCAATCCACTTCTCTGTGCGACGAATACTTTCAGATATATAACCCCATTTTTAAAATTGACGTTTTACGTCATGACGTCATTGACGTTGAACGTAGCGCGTTGAAACTTGGTATATGGCTGTATATTAATATTTCACATAGGTTCTCATAATTACAGTTCAATACCTTTAAATTTGAGTGCACTGTGGATATTTGAAAGTTTGCTGAAAAGTCGAAAAAAATTTATGACAGGCCTTACGTTTATGACGTCATAGCGGAAAATCTATCATGGCGGAAAAGCATCGGACAGTACCCTTCTAAACCAGAATTCAACGAGCTTTCCAATGGTGCAATCCGCTTTTCTGTACGACAAATACCTATCGATATATAGCTCCATTATGAAAATTGACGTTTTACGTCATGACGTCATTGACGTTGCACGTAGCGCGTGGAAACTTGGTGTATGGTTGTATATTAATATTTCACATAGGTTCTCATAATTACAGTTGAATACCTTTAAATTTGAGTGCACTGTGGATATTTGAAAGTTTGCTGAAAAGTCGAACAAATTTTATGACAGGCCTTACGTTAATGACGTCATAGCGGAAAATCTATTGGGGCGGAAACGTATCGAACAGTACCCTCCTAAACCAGAATTCAACGAGCTTTCGAGTGGTGCAATCCGCTTCTCTGTGCGACGAATACTTTCAGATATATAACCCCATTTTTAAAATTGACGTTTTACGTCATGACGTCATTGACGTTGAACGTAGCGCGTTGAAACTTGGTATATGGCTGTATATTAATATTTCACATAGGCTCTCATAATTACAGTTCAATACCTTTAAATTTGAGTGCACTGTGGATATTTGAAAGTTTGCTGAAAAGTCGAAAAAATTTTATGACAGGCCTTACGTTTATGACGTCATAGCGGAAAATTTATCAGGGCGGAAACGTATCGGACAGTACCCTCCTGAACCAGAATTCAATGAGCTTTTTAATGGTGCAATCCGCTTCTCTCTACGACAAATACTTTCCGATATATGGTCCCATTTAAAAAATTGACATTTTACGTCATGACGTCATTGACGTTCAACCGATCTACGTATAACTTTGTTCTTTGATGGATAATATGAACATATATCAGTGTACTAAATTTCAGAACAATCGGTTCAAATTTGACTGCTGTGCGAATTTTTTAAAATTCGTCAATGATGAGAGATAGGGATTTTTCGATTTTTCAATGATTTTTGGTGACGTCATCAATGGACCGATTTTTTACAAAAACGTGCGGTTCCGTCCTTGGGCAAATATCTTCCCATAGAAAAAGTTTCGAGAAGTAAGCGTTAAAACTGTGGCCGCTAGAGCGCACACAGACATACAAACATACAAACAAACAAACAGACAAACATCCGCGAGTGACCAACATACTTGGCGAAAATCGAAGATTTCGCCAAGTAAAAATCGGCCATAGGCCAACACTTGACGAAAAATCTACACATTTGTTTACATTCAAAAGATTTACTCATTATTTACACATGTATGGCATCCCCTGACAACATATAGCATTGGAAACTGAACCACTTGAAACATCTAGTTTGCGTATGTATCAACATAATATATTACCTCTAACCATGCTAACGGCACAAAATTTTGATGATTGCATCGCTCGATCATAATGAAACCAATGAGACCCTGTAAAATGACACGATACAGTGTTTAATCTGGGCCATTCGCCATGCAACTTACCAGACCCCCCATGGCACATGCATCATATGAAGCAGACATATCATCTGGTACAGGCCTTTTGTCATGCATTTGTTAGCAGCTAATACCACAGATCATTCACAGTTGTGGCCGTAATGCTGAATTTAAAGCGGCTTGTAACTTTAAATTTAAAGAACAAACTAGATTTTGATGATACCACTAGAAAACCCGATAAAATAGTTTGTCGCTATTCGTGGAACAGTGTTTTTTCCTTCAAAGGTGATCATGATAATTCGAAACAATAGAATTACATAAAGCATGGCAGGTTTGGGATGCTTACAAGACCACTCAGAAACAGAAAAAGTCATTTGGAATTGAATTTTAGAAAAAATCAGTCAACAGTGAGAATTGAACCACTGACCCCTCGCACACAAACCTAACGCCTCTACTGACTGCGCCATTCTGTTCATTGAAGCTCAACACTTGTAAAGTATAGTGTGTAGGAGAGACTTCGCTCAGGATAAACACTGAATTATGCCATGGCTGTACATTTGACTGGCAGCGTGGAGAATTCGATCGGGAAAACTCGTGACCTTGAGTTCTACAACTTCACAATCTTATTCTTCGTGATCAGGCACAACTCCTGAGTAAAATCCGGCAATATATATATTGGAACCTGGCTCTATAATGTGGTTTTGTATATTGTGAGACAGGAAAAACCTAAATTCATGACCCCCAAATTTTCGACCTGGACCGAAAATCCAGAGTTTTGGTCATACGACCATCGGACATGTATCATATGATACGGATTTGACCATAGAAAAATACAAAAATAATCAGAAAAAATAATCATGATTACAAGCGGAGTTATCACGATTTTTCAATTTTGACCTTTACTATGACCTTAACTGTAATTCTTGACCTTGAGCCCTACAACTTCACAGTCATGTTCTGCGTGAAGAGGCACAACTCCTGAGTAAAAATCAGAAGCATATATTGGAACCTGGCTCTACAATAGGGTTTTGAAAATTGAGACAAGCAAGACCTAAGTTCATGACCCCCAAATTTTCGACCTGGACCGAAAATCGAGAGTTCAGGTCATACGACCATCAGACATGCATCATGTGATGCGGAATTGACCATAGAAAAATATAAAAATACACAGGAAAAATAATCTTGATTAGAAGCGGAGTTATCTCAATTTTTCGATTTTGACCTTTACTATGACCTTAACTCTAATCCTTGACACTGAGCTCTGAAACTTCAGGATCTTGTTCTGCGTGATATGGCACAACTCCTGAGTGAAAATCAGCAACATATGTTGGAACCTGGCTCTACAATATGGTTTTGAAAATTGAGACAAGCAAGACCTAAGTTCATGACCCCCAAATTTTCGACCTGGACCGAAAATCGAAAGTTTAGGTCATACGACCATCAGACATGCATCATGTGATGCGGAATTGACCATAGAAACATAAAAAACTACTCAGAAAAAATAATCTTGATTAGAAGCGGAGTTATCACGATTTTTCGATTTTGACCTTTACTATGACCTTAACTCTAATCCTTGACCCTGAGCTCTGAAACTTCAGGATCTTGTTCTGCGTGATATGGCACAACTCCTGAGTGAAAATCAGCAACATATGTTGGAACCTGGCTCTACAATATGGTTTTGAAAATTGAGACAAGCAAGACCTAAGTTCATGACCCCCAAATTTTCGACCTGGACCGAAAATCGAAAGTTTAGGTCATACGACCATCAGACATGCATCATGTGATGCGGAATTGACCATAGAAACATAAAAAAAATACTCAGAAAAAATAATCTTGATTAGAAGCGGAGTTATCACGATTTTTCGATTTTGACCTTTACTATGACCTTAACTCTAATCCTTGACCCTGAGCTCTGAAACTTCAGGATCTTGTTCTGCGTGATAAGGCACAACTCCTGAGTAAAAATCAGCAACATATATTGGAACCTGGCTCTATAATATGATTTTGAATATTGTGAGACAGGAAAAACCTAAATTCTTTACCCCCAAATTTTCGACCTGGACCGAAAATCGGGAATTTTGGTCGTACGACCATCGGACATGCATCAGATGATGCAGAATTGACCATAAAAAAATATAAAAATACCCAGAAAAAATAATCTCAATTAGAAGCGAAGTTATCGCGATTTTTCGATTTTGACCTTTTCTATGACCTTGACCTCAATTTTTGACCTTGACCTCCTAAAAGTATACCACTTGGTACGAAATTGATTGTCCACCTTCTGGTGAAGTTTCATGACGATACGACCAAAATTGTGACCTGTAGAGTGCACACAAACAAACAAACAGACAAACAGGCAAACAGACAAACTCAACTGACCAACATACTTGACGAAATTTAATTTCGTCAAGTAACAAACTCAACTGACCAACATACTTGACGAAATTATATTTCGTCAAGTAAAAATCGGCCATAGGCCAACACTTGACGAAATGACTAAACATTTGTTTACATTTAAAACATTTACCCATAATTTACACATTGAAAAGATTTACTGAACAACTCCTCGACATTTGAAGAAAGATACTTTTTTCATGAAATTTTTACGTTGGGCAAACTTTTTAAGGTCAAGGTCAAAGTGCACATTCAAGGTCAGCGGACAAAGACCTTTTGATATGCTACAATATGGTCCCAGTTTGAACTTTCTATGACGAATAGTTCCGAAGTTATGGCAATTTTTGTGATTTTGACCTTTTCTTCGACCTTGACCTTGACCCTTGACCTTGGGTCACGAAAATTGTGCATTGCCCGTGCATGAAGATATAAATTATACTTGAACAATTCCATCAGAATCGAACAAGAATTCCGGACACTGTGGCTTTTCGAAATTTCGAGAAATTTACGTACATGAGGTCACTGTGACGTCAATAAACGTCACATTTGAAAACTGATGGGAAACTATTTATCATGGGTTCAAGGCCTTCCATTTGATATATTACTTGATAGCTTTTAGTTAGTTTGAAAATTTGACCTTGAAGTTTTGCTCATGTGACCTCATTTTTCTGATCAAGTTCAAGGTTAGTCATGGAATTGACATATAAGTCTGATTGCTATACCTCTTCTGAATGATATTGTTCAAATCTTATGAGACTACAACGATTCAAACAGATGTTATAACCGAAAAGGTGTTTTTCTGGGATTTCGATGACCTTGACCTTGACCTTTGACCTTTGTATTTCAATTCGTAAAGGTCAATGCTATTAACATGCATGTCAAGTTTCAAGGTATTCCATACATTATTGACGCTGTTATGGCCTTTTGAAATTTCGGTAATTTGACGTTTATGACGTCATTGTGACGTCAGTGTACGTCGCAGCACCGAAAATAGGGTATCACTGCAATCAGGGGCTCAAAACCTTTCCAACGATATACTACTCAATATGGTGCGCTGACTTTCGTACTTGACCTTGACATTCACCTCATGGCGAACTTCTCAAGGTCAAGGTCAAATGCCAAGGTCAAGGTCACAGAAGATAGGACTCGAGTTTATCTACAATATGAACTTGGTTTGAAGTCTCTATAACAAATAGAACCGGAGTTATGGCCACTTATGTGTTTTTAACATTTTGCGTGACCTTGACCTTGATTTTTGACCTTGAGTCACGAAAATTGTGCATTGCCTGTGCATGAAGACATATATTATACCTGTATAATTTCATTAGAATCAAACAAGATTTGTGGACACTATGACCGTTTGAAATTTCGAAAAATTAACGTCTATGACGTCACTGTGACGTCAATAAACGTCACATCTCAAAACTGATGAGAAAGTATGTACCAGGGAATCAAGACCTTTCATTTGATATACTACTTGATAGGTTTCAGTTAGTTTGAAAATATGACCTTGAAGTTTTCCTCATATGACCTTATTTTCCTGACAAAGTTCAAGGTCAATCATGAAATTGACATATACACTCGATTACTATACCTCTTCTGAAGGATATGGTTCAAAATTCATGAACCTACGACAAATCAAACGGATGTTATTACCGGAAACGTGTTTTTCTGGGATTTCGATGACCTTGACCTTGACCTTTGACCTTTGTACCTAAATTCGTAAAGGTCATTGCTGTCAATATGCATATCAAGTTTGAAGAGATTCCATACAGTATTGACGATGTTATAGCCTTTTGAAATTTCGGAAATTGGACGTTTATGACGTCATTGTGACGTCAGTTTACGTCGCAGCGCCGAAAATAAGGTATCACTGCAATCAGGGGGTCAAGACCTTTCCAACGATATACTACTCGATATGGTGCGCTGACCTTCATATTTGACCTTAACATTCACCTTAGGCGAACTTCTCAAGGTCAAGGTCAAATGCCAAGGTCAAGGTCACAAAAGATAGAACTCAACTTTATGTACAATATGAACTTGGTTTGAAGTCTCTAGGACAATTAGAACCGGAGTTATGGCCATTTATGTGTTTTTATCGTTTTGCGTGACCTTGACCTCAATATTTGACCTTGACCTCCCAAAAATGAACTCATCCATCCATATTGGATTGCACATCTATTGACCTATTTTCATGATTCTACGATCAAAAATGTGACCTGTGGAGCGGTCACAAACAAACAAACAAACAAACAAACAGACAGAAAATCGGCCATAGGCCAACACTTGACGAAATGACTAAACATTTGTTTACATTTAAAACATTTACCCATAATTTACACATTGAAAAGATTTACTGAACAACTCGACATTTGAAGAAAGATACTTTTTTCATGAAATTTTTACGTTGGGCAAACTTTTCAAGGTCAAGGTCAAAGTGCACATTCAAGGTCAGCGGACAAAGACCTTTTGATATGCTACAATATGGTCCCAGTTTGAACTTTCTATGACGAATAGTTCCGAAGTTATGGCAATTTTTGTGATTTTGACCTTTTCTTCGACCTTGACCTTGACCCTTGACCTTGGGACACGAAAATTGTGCATTGCCCGTGCATGAAGATATAAATTATACTTGATCAATTCCATCAGAATCGAACAACAATTCCGGACACTGTAGCTTTTCGAAATTTCGAAAAATTTACGTACATGAGGTCACTGTGACGTCAATAAACGTCACATTTGAAAACTGATGGGAAACTATTTATCATGGGTTCAAGGCCTTCCATTTGATATATTACTTGATAGCTTTTAGTTAGTTTGAAAATTTGATCTTGAAGTTTTGCTCATGTGACCTCATTTTTCCGATCAAGTTCAAGGTTAGTCATGGAATTGACATATAAGTCTGATTGCTATACCTCTTCTGAATGATATGGTTCAAATCTTATGAGACTACAACGATTCAAACAGATGTTATAACTGAAAAGGTGTTTTTCTGGGATTTCGATGACCTTGACCTTGACCTTTGACCTTTGTATTTCAATTCGTAAAGGTCAATGCTATTAATATGCATGTCAAGTTTCAAGGTATTCCATACATTATTGACGCTGTTATGGCCTTTTGAAATTTCGGTAATTTGACGTTTATGACGTCATTGTGACGTCAGTGTACGTCGCAGCGCCGAAAATAAGGTATCACTGCAATCAGGGGCTCAAAACCTTTCCAACGATATACTACTCAATATGGTGCGCTGACTTTCGTACTTGACCTTGACATTCACCTCATGGCGAACTTCTCAAGGTCAAGGTCAAATGCCAAGGTCAAGGTCACAGAAGATATGACTCGAGTTTATCTACAATATGAACTTGGTTTGAAGTCTCTATAACAAATAGAACCGGAGTTATGGCCACTTATGTGTTTTAACATTTTGCGTGACCTTGACCTTGATCTTTGACCTTGAGTCACGAAAATTGTGCATTGCCTGTGCATGAAGACATATATTATACCTGTATAATTTCATTAGAATCAAACAAGATTTGTGGACACTATGACCGTTTGAAATTTCGAAAAATTAACGTTTATGACGTCACTGTGACGTCAATAAACGTCACATCTCAAAACTGATGAAAAAGTATGTACCAGGGAATCAAGACCTTTCATTTGATATACTATTTGATAGGTTTCAGTTAGTTTGAAAATTTGACCTTGAAGTTTTCCTCATATGACCTTATTTTCCTGACAAAGTTCAAGGTCAATCGTGAAAATGATATATACACTCGATTACTATACCTCTTCTGAATGACATGGTTCAAAATTCATGAACCTACGACAAATCAAACGGATGTTATTACCGGAAACGTGTTTTTCTGGGATTTCGATGACCTTGACCTTGACCTTTGACCTTTGTACCTAAATTCGTAAAGGTCATTGCTGTCAATATGCATATCAAGTTTGAAGAGATTCCATACAGTATTGATGATGTTATAGCCTTTTGAAATTTCGGAAATTTGACGTTTATGACGTCATTGTGACGTCAGTTTACGTCGCAGCGCCGAAAATAAGGTATCACTGCAATCAGGGGGTCAAGACCTTTCCAACGATATACTACTCGATATGGTGCGCTGATCTTCGTATTTGACCTTGACATCCACCTTAGGCGAACTTCTCAAGGTCAAGGTCAAATCCCAAGGTCAAGGTCACAAAAGATAGAACTCGAGTTTATGTACAATATGAACTTGGTTTGAAGTCTCTAGGACAATTAGAACCGGAGTTATGGCCATTTATGTGTTTTTATCGTTTTGCGTGACCTTGACCTCAATATTTGACCTTGACCTCCCAAAAATGAACTCATCCATCCATATTGGATTGCACATCTTCTGACCTATTTTCAGGATTCTACGATCAAAAATGTGACCTGTGGAGCGGTCACAAACAAACAAACAAACAAACGAGAGCCCCTAGGGCACCCACTTGCCGGAACGCATATTCATGATACTTGACAGGTTTCAATGAATTTGAAATTTCCAACTGTATCCTATTCAATATGGTGCACTGATGTTCCCAACTGTATCCTATTCAATATGGTGCACTGAACTTTGTACTCGACCTTGATATTGACTTGTGGCGAACCTCTCAAGGTCAAGGTCAAAGGTCACATTCAAGGTCACTCATGAAAGGCCTTTTAAAATGCCACAATATGGTCTTAGTTTGAACTCTCTGCGACGATTAGTTCCGAAGTTATGGCCATTTATGTGATTTTGACCTTCTCTTGACCTTGACCTCGACCTTTGACCTTGAGTCACGAAAATTGTGCATTGTCTGTGTATGAAGACATATATTTTACCTGTATAATTCCATCAGAATCGAACAAGGTTTGTGGACACTATGACCATTTGAAAGTTACGTTTAAATTACGTTTATGACGTCACTGTGACGTCAATAAACGTCACATCTAAAAACTAATGAGAAAGTATGTACCAGGGAGTCAAGACCTTTTATTTGATATACTACTTGATAGGTTTCAGTTAGTTTTGAAATTTGACCTTGAAGTTTTCCTCATATGACCTTATTTTCCTGACCAAGTTCAAGGTCAATCATGAAATTGACATATACGCTCGATTGCTATGTCTCTTCTGAATGATATGGTTTGAATTTCATGAACCTACAACAATTCAAATGGATGTTATTACCGGAAACGTGTTTTTCTGAGATTTCGATGACCTTGACCTTGACCTTTGACCTTTGTACTTTAGTTACTAGAGGTCATTACTGTCAATATGCACATCAAGTTTTAAGAGATTCCATACAGTATTGACGATGTTATGGCCTTTTGAAATTTCGGAAATTTGACGTTTATGACGTCATTGTGACGTCAGTGTACATCGCAGCGCCGAAAATAAGGTATCACTGCAATCAGGGGGTCAAGACCTTTCCAACGATATACTACTCGATATGATTCGCTGACCTTCGTACTTGACCTTGACATTCACCTCATGGCGAACTTCTCAAGGTCAAGGTCAAATGTCAAGGTCAAGGTCACAGAAGATAGAACTCGAGTTTATCTACAATATGAACTTGGTTTGAAGTCTCTATAAAGAATAGAACCGGAGTTATGGCCACTTATGTGTTTTTAACATTTTGCATGACCTTGACCTTGACCTTTGACCTAGAATCACCAAAAACGTGCAGTCGCGAACCATCATCCTAGAGAATATGCACACCAAGTTTGGGGAGAATCAAGAGAAAATTGTGGACGCTAGAGGGGGCACAAACAAACAAACAAACAAACAAACACACAAACCGACAAACCAACCGACCAACATACTTGCCGGAATTTAAAATTCCGGCAAGTAACAAACAGACAGACAAACGCGACTGACCAACATACTTGACGAAATTTACATTTCGTCAAGTAACAAACGCGACTGACCAACATACTTGACGAAATTTACATTTCGTCAAGTAACAAACAGACAGACAAACGCGACTGACCAACATACTTGACGAAATTTACATTTCGTCAAGTAAAAATCGGCCATAGGCCAACACTTGACGAAATGACTAAACATTTGTTTACATTTAAAACATTTACCCATAATTTACACATTGAAAAGATTTACTGAACAACTCCTCGACATTTGAAGAAAGATACTTTTTTCATGAAATTTTTACGTTGGGCAAACTTTTCAAGGTCAAGGTCAAAGTGCACATTCAAGGTCAGCGGACAAAGACCTTTTGATATGCTACAATATGGTGCCAGTTTGAACTTTCTATGACGAATAGTTCCGAAGTTATGGCAATTTTTGTGATTTTGACCTTTTCTTTGACCTTGACTTTGACCCTTGACCTTGGGTCACGAAAATTGTGCATTGCCCGTGCATGAAGATGTAAATTATACTTGAACAATTCCATCAGAATCGAACAAGAATTCCGGACACTGTGGCTTTTCGAAATTTCGAAAAATTTACGTACATGAGGTCACTGTGACGTCAATAAACGTTACATTTGAAAACTGATGGAAACTATTTATCATGGTTTCAAGGCCTTCCATTTGATATATTACTTGATAGCTTTTAGTTAGTTTGAAAATTTGACCTTGAAGTTTCGCTCATGTGACCTCATTTTTCCGATCAAGTTCAAGGTTAATCATGGAATTGACATATAAGTCTGATTGCTATACCTCTTCTGAATGATATGGTTCAAATTTTATGAGACTACAACGATTCAAACAGATGTTATAACCGAAAAGGTGTTTTTCTGGGATTTCGATGACCTTGACCTTGACCTTTGACCTTTGTATTTCAATTCGTAAAGGTCAATGCTATTAATATGCATGTCAAGTTTCAAGGTATTCCATACAGTATTGACGCTGTTGTGGCCTTTTGAAATTTCGGTAATTTGACGTTTATGACGTCATTGTGACGTCAGTGTACGTCGCAGCGCCGAAAATAGGGTATCACTGCAATCAGGGGCTCAAAACCCTTCCAACGATATACTACTCGATATGGTGCGCTGAATTTCGTACTTGACCTTGACATTCACCTCATGACGAACTTCTCAAGGTCAAGGTCAAATGCCGAGGTCAAGGACACAGAAGATAGGACTCGAGTTTATCTACAATATGAACTTGGTTTGAAGTCTCTATAACAAATAGAACCGGAGTTATGGCCACTTATGTGTTTTTAACATTTTGCGTGACCTTGACCTTGATCCTTGACCTTGAGTCACGAAAATTGTGCAATGCCTGTGCATGAAGACATATATTATACCTGTATAATTTCATTAGAATCAAACAAGATTTGTGGACACTATGACCGTTTGAATTTTCGAAAAATTAACGTTTATGACGTCACTATGACGTCAATAAACGTCACATCTCAAAACTGATGAGAAAGTATGTACCAGGAAATCAAGACCTTTCATTTGATATACTACTTGATAGGTTTCAGTTAGTTTGAAAATTTGACCTTGAAGTTTTCCTCATATGACCTTATTTTCCTGACCAAGTTCAAGGTCAATCATGAAATTGACATATACACTCGATTACTATACCTCTTCTGAAGGATATGGTTCAAAATTGATGAACCTACGACAATTCAAACGGATGTTATTACCGGGAACGTGTTTTTCTGGGATTTCGATGACCTTGACCTTGACCTTTGACCTTTGTACTTAAATTCGTAAAGGTCATTGCTGTCAATATGCATATCAAGTTTGAAGAGATTCCATACAGTATTGACGATGTTATAGCCTTTTGAAATTTCGGAAATTTGACGTTTATGACGTCATTGTGACGTCAGTGTACGTCGCAGCGCCGAAAATAGGGTATCACTGCAATCAGGGGGTCAAGACCTTTCCAACGATATACTACTCGATATGGTGCGCTGACCTTCGTATTTGACCTTGACATTCACCTTAGGCGAACTTCTCAAGGTCAAAGTCAAATGCCAAGATCAAGGTCACAGAAGATAGAACTCGAGTTTATCTGCAATATGAACTTGGTTTGAAGTCTCTAGGACAATTAGAACCGGAGTTATGGCCATTTATGTGTTTTTATCGTTTTGCGTGACCTTGACCTCAATATTTGACCTTGACCTCCCAAAAATGAACTCATCCATCTATATTGGATTGCACATCTTCTGACCTATTTTCATGATTCTACGATAAAAAATGTGACCTGTGGAGCGGGCACAAACAAACAAACAGACAAACGCGACTGACCAACATACTTGACGAAATTTACATTTCGTCAAGTAACAAACAGACAGACAAACGCGACTGACCAACATACTTGACGAAATTTACATTTCGTCAAGTAACAAACAAACAAACAAACATACAAACAAACGGAACCGATCAACATACTTGACAAAATCTTTGATTTCGTCAAGTAATCAATCAATCAAACAATCAATCGTGGGCCGCTTGGCCAGAACCGTCGGATGGACTGATCACTTACACACATGGTTACAATTCACACGTATGTCGCCCAAAGGCCGCAGGGCAGCCTTTGTAGCGCCCCCACGGATCTCAAGTGAATATTTTGATGACCTTTAATTTGAAATTTGACTCAAGCTCTTATTATTAATTTACAGCTGGTGGACATATAGGAAATGATATAGACCTCTATGCTGAATATTCTCGTGACCTTGAATTTGACCAGTGACCTTAGGGGCCGGTCATTATTTATCAGGTGGGGGAGTTGGGTAAAAACTGGGGGGGGGGGGGGGGTCACACTTTCATTTTCAACATTATTGGGGGGGGGGGGGGGGTCATACTTTTATTTTCGATGGGACTGGGGGGTTCGGAGTTTGAAATTGAGTTAATTTGAGAAAATCTGAATAGTAAAATAGTTAAATAATTAGGTGAAAACAATTCTCTCAATATCAGTACATGGACTGATTGGAGTACGCGATGGAATTTCAGAACATTTTCAGTAAAACCATAATCTCACCGAAACCGGATCCCGCAGAGGACCATCCAGGAACACCAACATCGAGAGATGCCGCAATCCGTGTCCATCAGGGCTCAAAATTTATAATTTTATCCAGGAGCCAAAGGCTCTATTTCGCTCCTATTCAACAATTTTTAGGAGCCAATTGGCTCCTAGAAGCATATTTCAATATTACCTTAAACCGATTTTCATCAGCCAATTGGCTCGAGAGCTCTATTGCCTGGGAGCAAATCTGAAAGCCTATGGCTACCCATAAGTGGCAATTCTGAGCCCTGATGTGCATTGATCAACGCTCATCACTCAGATTGAAACATTGTCACCAAGAATCAACTTTGGACCTAACGAGGCAGCACTATGTAGCTGAACACGGTGCCAGCAAGGATGAACCCAGATCAGCAGGGCCCTGTCACAAACCAACCACGGATCAACCAGTCCATACCACCTTGAGCAACATATCATCCCTTACGATGAACCCGAACCAGCATGCCAGAACCACAGACCGGTTTTCCACTCAAAATTTTGTCAACACATGACCCCACTGAGGATATTCCCCGAAGACCTCAGGACTATCGCAAACCACCATGTAAAAGACATGGACCTTTTCACACAGAATGGCAAAATAGTCCTGGATTGCCCCGGATGACCCGGGTAGTGAATCTGACTCACATGATTTGGACGGTGGCAGAACATTATGAGCCCACCATAGAGCCAACACAGACCTGATCCAAGACTAGAGAAAAACCAGTTCTGAATGGCCTGATTCACCAATTCTTCCCTGCTCATCAATGATATGTGAAAGAGCCCTGTATTTTTCGCGAGTTCGCTATGGTGTCCAGTCAGTCCGTGAGGGTTTTCATACATTTTTTCCATTCCATCAGAATTTCGGAGTCAAAGAATCAACTGAATCATCTTTGACCTAGGTCTCGAGTGTTTCAAGTGGGCTCCGAAACGATGGCTTGTGTAGTGAAAAAGAATATGCTAGTATCATACAAGTAATAATTGTTGTAATGGCATTCACACTTGAAGCGAAGGAATGGTGGATACACGGAGAGCACAAATCATAATATTCACTGACCTTATAGTATATGTGTATCATAAATTTGCGACAAAAGTCACAATTGTTTCAATAGCAATGTAAATAAAGCGCAAAAAACATTCAAGTATCATATATATTATGTTACTGGTGCGTTGTAATTGTCATCAATTGTGAAGCATAGCCTTATATTCATACATGGGGATTGGGAGGGTCATACTTTTATTTTGGATCTTGGTGGGGGGTCATAGATTGGTTTTCAATATCGGTGGGGGGGTCAAACTTTCAAAATTCATTTCTCAGAAAAAACATCCAACCCCCCCACCCAGTAAATAATGACCGGCCCCTTATTTCCAACGTCATGGGACAAAATGGTTAAAGCTATAATCACTTTTAGAATTGACAAAATTATTCATTCTGTGGTAGCTTCATTTTGTCTATAGAATGAGGAATCGTACAAACTTGGGTCTGAAAATGTGTATTACGTGCCTAAATTGAGTTGCCAAATCAAGATTCAAAATCGGGCCAGTCAATCTCCAGTCAATCTCGCAAGCTTGTTTCAGTAGAATACACGACACTGTATTTTGGTCCAAAATCACAAGAATATATCGAATCCTGGTGAATAAAAACACAACCAAATACCGAATATATGCCCAGATCCCTCAGATGGTGAATATAAACACAACCAAATACCGTACACCATATTTTGGCTGCTTCATGTTCGAAGCGTGTGTCTCCCTAGAGATGCATTGTCATTTATCGACCCATGCACTGTTTCAATGGCTATGACGTTACACCTTCGTGCGCTGGCAGCTATAAATACTGCCAGTCCATGGTTGCTAGGGCCAGAAACCCACTTAGAATAGGATATGCACAAATAAAAACAGTGCCGACCCAAGCACCATATCAACTTAATTCATAAATAATCGACAGAAAGTCTGCAGATAGCTTGACTTGGCATTTCACAGCCATGGCAACCATGGGTAACTATAGCAACAGTACAATTAGTGTGGATATTGACTATTTGTACATAACAGTATGCACTAGTCAGATCGTCTGAACCTTCAACTACAATCATTATTTCATGGCCTAAAATATCCTAATGAATTTTTTTCCCCTCATGAGGTCATGAATTCTCATTAACATCTAATTTGCATATTAATATGCTAACTTGCATTTTATCATCTTTCATACACATCATATTTGCATGTTACTAGTAATTTAACGACGGTCGATGATGATAGGCAAATCTGGCTGTCTTCCCCATGCATCCCCAGTCGGATGACAATTTTGAATTTGGAAGGAAATTCGAATGGAGAAACCTTCACATTGCCAGGATGAAAACTCCACCTACTTTGTGTTGGTGACGGGGTTTGAACCCGAGTCACCTACCGCCTTTGAGTTTCTTTGCTTAAAGAGCCACCAGTCCAAGCCACTCGGCCACAGGGGCGGTTAACGGTGGATGATGGTGGAGCGCAGCCATGTGCTCTCATTTCCTCATGTCTGGCTAGAGGCCCATTGAGGTCCCTGGGGACAATTCCAATTGGGTGTTCAGAAGGTGGGCTACTTTGATCCGGGTACTCACGTACCCTGCATTGGTAGTCTCTCGTCCTTGGATGGTGCGTACAGGCTCTGGCAGACCGTCGGGCTATCCAGGGTTCTATCCCCGTGTTGGACCATCGACGAGGCCGACCAGCAACATGCCTGTTGTGTATGTGCATTGCGTAAGCCAATAGGGTGTTTTAGGTATTCTATATTTTGTCAATAAATCGACATATGATCTAGCTTGCGGTATTTACTTTATGTTGGTGTACACGCACTTGTACCGTGAATATATGGAATATAACACTGGCGACGAGAATTCGTACTCATGTGGGAAGTTTCGATTGTAAACACTGTTTGAATCGAGTACGTTGTGATCCCGGTAAGGTGTTTGTTAGTGAAAATTGTTCCCCATTATCGCCCAGCCATCAGTATGGCCGTCTATGGAAATGTTGGTGCGTTCGATGAAGACGTTGAAGCGTTTGATGACTACAAAGACCGAGTAGAGGCATTCATGAGTGCAAACAAGATTGCTGCCGATGAAAAAGCATCGCTGCTGTTGTCATTAGTAGGGGCCAAGACATTCAAGTTGCTGAAAAATCTAACAAGCCCCGATCGCCCCAAAAATAAAAGTTATGATGAACTCATAAAGCTGCTGGAAGAACATTATGAGCCCAAGTGTATCGTCATTGCAGAAAGGTTTCGATTTTGGAGTGCCCATCAAACTGAAGATGAGTCAATTTCACAGTATATTGTGAAATTGAAGCAGCTGGCATCAAAATGCGACTTCAAAACTTTCTATGAAGAAGCCATGCGAGACAGGTTGGTCAGTGGTTTGCACAAGAAAATGATCAAGACTCAGACTCATCTACTGACCAAGCCAAAGTTGACATTCGATGATGCCAAGAAGATTTGTCTTGCAGATGAAATGGCAGACACAGCTAGCAAAGAACATATGGGGGAAGGAACATTGCCCAGTGACCCAATCGTCAATAAACTTTCAGCAAACGAAGCCAGTAATAGTTGCTATAGATGTGGCCGATATTATCATTCACCAGATACCTGTCGCTTCAAAAATGCCACCTGCCACGGATGTAACGAAGTAGGCCATATCAAGCCTGTTTGCCCTCGAACAAAAAAGACTGATAACCGGCAAAGAAGACCTTTCCGTGGTCGTAGAGGTGGCCAGTCTGCTCATACTGCAAAACATGTTGAGCAAGAAGATGTTGAGTGTTTTGGTCTATATCGATGTGGAACTGATAAACCAACTAATCCCGCCTATTATGCCTCAGTCATCATAGGTAACTCCCTGGAATTGAAAATGGAAATTGACACAGGAGCTTCCAGATCCACAATAGCAGAGAGTGTATACAGAAAATCCCTCATGAAGTATCCTCTTCAGCCGTCATCCATGACGCTGCGTAGTTATTCTGGAGATACTATTCCTGTTGTGGGTATCATTGATGTGCCAGTCAGATATGGCAGCAGGGAGAAGCATCTGAGTCTGGTGGTGGTATCTGGGGACATGCATGCATTGATGGGCAGAGACTGGTTGTCGGTGTTCAAATTGGATTGGAACACAATTTTCAACACAGAAAACATTTCGTCACCACAGCTACACAACATACTGACCAAGCATGAACGACTGTTTGACCCTAACAGTGAGGGTATTCAAGGTTTTCAGGCTAGCATGATAGTAAGACCTGACCAGTCTCCTGTGTACCAGAAAGCCTGGCAGGTACCTTATTCGCTGCGCCAAGTGGTGGAACAAGAACTGGATCGTTTGGAAGCCAACAAAATTTTGCAACCGGTGGACTCCAGTGCGTGGGCTTCTCCAACTGTGAATGTACCCAAGGTCAAGGGCGATCAACCATCAGTCCGTATCTGTGGCGACTACAAGCGTGTAAATCAGTGTCTTGAAGATGACAAGTACCCATTGCCCACCACACAAGATCTGTTTGCTAAGCTGGTGCATGAGGGAGAGAAACCAAAATATTTCACGATTCTTGACCTTGTGGGAGCCTTCAGCCAACTACTTCTAGATGACAAGTCAGCTCCATTGCTGTCGATAAACACACATAAAGGATTGTTTCAACCCAGCCGGCTCACGTATGGTATCAAAACAGCTCCAGCTATTTTCCAGGCAACTATGGATAAGATACTCAGTGGAATTGACAACGTATTGTGCTTCATCGATGATATCTTGATTATAGGCACTACAGAGGAACAACACCTGAAAACTCTGCAACAAGTATTTGAGCGCCTTGAGAAGTACAATGTGCATTTGAACAAATCCAAATGTAAATTTCTCAGCTCCCGTGTGCGCTACTTGGGACATATGTTGAGTGAAAACGGAATTGAACCCATTGAAGACAAAGTGGCTGCCATCCAGAAAGCTCCGCAACCTGCAAATGTCTCAGAACTGAAAAGTTTCCTTGGGATGGTCAATTACTATGCCAAATTCGTTGAGAACCTATCCAGTCTGCTGCACCCACTTTACAGCTTGCTCAACACTGATGCAGAGTGGTACTGGTCTGAAAGTTGCCATCAAGCGTTCAACAGCTGCAAGAAAATCTTGTCTGGCAACAGGGTTCTTGTACACTATGATGCTAGCCAGCCGCTAGTTCTAAGTGCAGATGCGAGCGCCTACGGAGTGGGTGCTGTGCTTAGCCACCGGCTTCCTGATGGATCGGAAAAACCTGTTGCTTATGCCTCCCGGACCTTGAGTCCCGCTGAAAAGAACTACCCACAAATCGAAAAGGAAGCACTTGGATTGATATTCGGGATCAGAAAGTTCCATATGTACCTATACGGGTGCAGATTCACTCTAGTCACAGAACACCAACCGCTAACACGAATCTTCGGCCCAAAACTTGGAATTCCGTCCCTGGCAGCTGCACGAATGCAACGATGGGCCTTACTCTTGGAAGGATATCAGTTTGATATTGTCTATCGGAAGTCATCTGAAAATACCATTGTTGATGCTCTGAGTCGCTTACCTGTTGGCAGCCCAGAATCTGCCCATCCAGATGAAGTTCATGAAGTGTATAGCCTCTCCTCCCATCAGCTGCCCCCCACTGCACATACGATAGCAGAAGCCACCCGCAAAGAACCTACCTTGGCTCGTGTTTTCGACTACACATCTTCAGGATGGCCCCAGAGTATCACTGACAAAGCCTTGCAGCCCTACTTCATCAGAAAAGATGAGTTATCTTTGGAAGATGGTTGTCTCCTTTGGGGTTGTAGAGTTGTTATACCTCGCAAATACCAAGAACAGCTACTCCAGGAGCTACACAGCATCCACCCTGGCATGTGGCGAATGAAGGCCATCGCTCGTAGTTTCATCTGGTGGCCAGGCATAGATGCTGATGTTGAGGATCTCGTTCATGCCTGTACAGAATGTGCCAGGGTGCAGAATGCCCCAAACACTGCCCCATTGTTCCACTGGCCGTGGGCAACTCAACCATGGCAACGCATCCACATAGATTTTGCAGAGAAAGATTCCTATCACTTCCTGATCATTGCTGACAGCTATTCTAAGTGGTTGGATGTCGTCTTAATGAACAGTACAACAGCCAGCAGTACCATTACTGCACTGCGCCATAAGTTTGCCTCGTTCGGTCTCCCCATGGAAGTGGTATCTGATAATGGTCCCCAGTTTACTTCTGAAGAGCTTCGTACATTTCTGAAGAGGAATGGAGTTAAGCATACCCTCTGTCCACCATACCATCCTGCAACGAATGGACTCGCGGAGAGAAATGTTCAAACATTCAAGCGTATGCTTCTTAAGAGTGACAAGTCACTGCCTATACAACACAGAATTGCTGATGTGTTCTTCACATATAGGAATACTCCACATGCTACAACGGGAAAGACACCTTCAGAACTGTTCCTCAAACGTGCGCCCCGTACTCGACTCAGCATGCTCAAGCCAAACCTCTAGATGATCATCCAAGCCAAACAAGCTCAGCAAAGTGCTTGTCGTGATGGAGTGAACTCCCAGCTACGTCAGTTTGACCTGTACCAGAGAGTCAAAGTTCGCAATTTCAGAGGAAGGAAGGAAAAGTGGATACCTGGTACAGTTGTCGAGGTGAAAGGCCCACTCACTTACCTACTAAGGACAGCTGGGAACAGAAGGAGGTTTGTCCATGTTGATCATCTGATACGGGATGACAGTCTACCACCACATCGTGTCATTGATGAGTCAGTGTCAGCCTCAGGGATCAGTCCTTCTGTGGGGCACGATATAGAGCCAGAGACATTGTCAGATACAGATGAGCCGCTTGGACCTGCATTGGCAGATCCACCAGAACCGCTTGTGGTTCCGAGGAGATCAGGACGAACTTTCCATGCACCAAACAGACTTGATCTATGAAAGTGATTTGAGGTTAACCTTTGTTGGGCCAGAATAATGCCCTGGTGTCCTCAAGGCAATCTGGTAGTCTACCCAGAAAGCCAGTATGGTTTTTCTTGTTCAATGTTACATAGTTTCATGTAATCACATAAATTAATGAATAAGTTCTATGCATACAATAGAAGGGAGGAGTGTTGTGTATGTGCATTGCGTAAGCCAATAGGGTGTTTTAGGTATTCCATATTTTGTCAATAAATCGGCATATGATCTAGCTTGCGGTATTTACTTTATGTTGGTGTACACGCACTTGTACCGTGAATATATGGAATATAACAATGCCCACGTGCTCGTGTTCCGGGATGCTGCTCCAAAAATGCTGCGCCAAACTTTATTTGACTTCCAGGTGAAGTATGCTAAGTTTTAATTCGATACTCCATAGCATGGCAAAAATATCTGCAATATCGGTGTGAACGAGTTAGACAAATCAGAGTTGGGCCTATAGAGTCAAACAAGAAATGACCAATATGAGTTGTGTTTTGTGTGGAACATTTATCAAAACTTGGTGGCTTCTCTATCTTATTCCACATATAGTGAAACAAACTTGGAGTATGCATATCCCAAGTTATTTGAAACACAAGATATCCATCACTCTGCTTCTTCTTTGCTGATTTTGCAGCAAAACGCTGTTGGAATATAGTAGCTCGATCTGCTTGCTGCGACATTTTGCAAGAATAGGCTACGATAAATGCCTCCAGACGGATGCATATACTGCTGGCTGTGTCTTGCTCAAAATTCCAAAAAGCCTGCAAGTATTATATTTTGATTCGGGAACAGATGACCGTATTCTTTGAATCGCTAGTAAGTGTGTGTATTCATATTTCTCTAACGTGCACGTTACATTGCAGACTATTAGCCTGCCTTGCTCTTAGTTACTGTAGTCTGTACTTTTATGGCTTAATTGTCTTAATTTGTCATGCTTATAAATCAGACCACATTATGCAGAGAAATTCTCGGATGACGGTTCTTGAATCTGTCCCGTCATTCAATGAAATGATCATGCAGGGATGGCTGGGAGGTGATATTTATTTGCAGTTCGCAAATACGGAATATCCACAATTCTACTTCCGCTTAGTAACGAATCTGTGTAAAAATGGTGGATTGACTGATAAAGTTGGAAATTGTGTTGGTTATCGCTTGTTTCGCACAAGGTCAGTTGGTGTTGCGATAAAAACTGGAATTTTAAAGATCCACTGTAAATCTAATGGGCCAAATCGTGATATAGTCCCCACCGGGGACACTGTCCCCCCACCACCCCAAGACTTTCCATATACAGAAATTAGCCATAACAATGACTACTGTAGCTTATTCTCTATGAGCGCCGAAGGCGCGAATAGCCAGTCATAAATCTAATGCTCCCTCCGCATGCTAGTTCAACTTCGCCTCTGATAATATCCAAAACTATCGCTTGACAACATCAACTAGTGACATCGCGGCAATCTATTAACATTTATCCACAATCCTTACCCCTAAAAACACCAATTAACTACAGGTAGAGGACTAAATGTCGAACAGCACCAAATGTCGAACACAGTTTTTAATGTTGTCAGTGCTCAGAAAATAATGAGCGTAAATCACAACTTATGGCACATGAGCATACAAATGTGAGATATAATAAAATCTTACTCATAAAATTTTCATTTAATTTGATGCTTTTTGAGTACTGCTAAAATTAAAAATTGTGTTCGACATTTGGTGCTGTTCGATATTTAGTCCCCTACCTGTAAAGATTTCATCTTCCATGAGCTACTTTTCTGGAATCACCAAAATTCAACACTCGGACATGGCCATCTTTCGTTCGTTGCAACGGATATATCTGGATGTTTGCTGACGCGTGTTGCCTTTAGACTGTTAACCACGATTTCGCCAATTTTTTGCAAAGCCACACAGCAGCTCAAGTTTGCCACAAACTTTTTTTTAAAATCACGTTCAAACATTTTACTATTGTCATTCACGAACAAATGTTATTCTAGTATTCCTTAACTTTGTGGGTGAAAAAAAACACGTGTGCAGGTGTGCCGATGTGTGCAATGAAGACGCACGTATGAAATATACGCGAACATGCGGTAAGTGGCTAAGATAGTCACACGCGTAAGCAAACATCCAGATATATCCGATGCAACGAACGATATCCATCCACCACTAGTTCAGAAGCTAAAGAGGGCGACGGACATGATGGGGTTAGAGTAAAAATGGGAACGTTGTTTTTTTGGGGTAAATATGATCGAACGTCGGATTGGTACTCGGTGTATTTCAGGGCTCAGAGAAATAGTCCCCGGGGACTATATCACGAGTAATATATGGGAGACATCACTAGTTTAGAAGCTAAAGAGGGCGACGGATATGATGGGGTTAGAGTAAAAAATGGGGAGTTGTTTTGTCTATGTCTATGTCGGATTGGCACTGGGTGTATTTCATGGGTCAGGGAAATAGTTCCCGGGGACTATATCACGAGTAATATATAGGAGACAGTCTGACACCACTAGTTTAGAAGCTAAAGAGAGCGACGGATATGATGGGGTTAGAGTAAAAAATGGGGAGTTGTTTTGTCTATGTCTATGTCGGATTGGCACTGGGTGTATTTCATGGGTCAGGGAAAATAGTCCTCGGGGAGTCGGGGACTATATCACGAGTAATATATAGGAGACGTCACTAGTTTAGAAGCTAAAGAGGGCGATGGATATGATGGGGTTAGAGTAAAAAATGGGGAGTTGTTTTTCTGGGGTAAATATGAACGTCGGATTGGTACTCGGTGTATTTCAGGGCTCAGGGAAATAGTCCCCGGGGACTATATCACGAGTAATATATAAAAGACACCACTAGTTTAGAAGCTAAACAGGGCGACGGATATGATGGGGTTAGAGTAAAAGATGGGGAGTTGTCTCCCTCTGGACTTCGCATTGGTACTCGGTGTATTTCAGGGCTCAGGGAAATAGTCCCCGGGGGCTATATCACTAGTAATATGTAGGAGACATCACTAGTTTGGAAGCTAAGGAGGGCGATGAATATGATGGGGTTAGAATTTTAACAAAAAAGTAAGCCCGCCAATATAGGCCTGGTATACACTGTAATAATGTCAAGTGTATATATTGGGATACAAAATCCCATGCTATTATATGCTATGTCCCTCATTTCGTGAGTGCTGGGAAATACTCCCCGGCGGGGACTATATCACGATATGGCCATCTAATGTAGAAGAGCGCTATGTTAAAAAAACCTGCATGGTGAACCCTCAAAGCGAGTTTGGGTTCTTTAAATTAAAATGATCAATTCAAGATGAATTGTTTTCTTCTCATTGTCAGATGTGAAATGCTGTTACATGTTCCGGTAATGTTCAATATCTTCATACCACTAACCAAAATCGTCTTTCATGAGGCCAAGAAAAAAATAACTTCCTTTCCTGTCCACCTCCCTACTGACCTAAACTTGAGCTACTGGATATTATTTTTTTGCTGTCTACAAAAAGTGGACGTATATGCAATTAAATTTAAGCTATTTTTTCAAAATTTTCCATTCATCAATAACTTCAAGATCGTAACAGTATATTACATGTATTGTGCAATGATGAATTTATAGCAATTTCAATTCAATTGAAAAAATCTGAACAATCATGTTGTTGGTTTGATCTACTAAAAATCACATTGTGTACTATTTTCACAGAACAGCCATGGCAGGTGTCATTGCGAAAGTGGTGAGAGTGGAACAGGTGATGGACATGGACCGACCTGATTCCTTGCTGGGTGACTCTAGTCAGGAACCTGAGGCCAAGAAAACTGAGCAGGCTAAAGGTATTTACTGTTTCATCCCATCCCAGGGACAGTGATAGTATTAGACAGCTATATTTTGTTCAAGATATGTTTTAACAGCATGGTAAAATTGGCATCATACTCAGTATTCGTTTAAAGGTCATGTAACAGAGTGCTAGCTGCTATTGTTTCAAAGTTTTCAAGGATATACATGTTAATGTTACATGTTTATGTTACAATTATATAGATAACAACATGCTAGTGCCAGCTGACCAAAGTTTACAGCCTTACGAGAAACAGGAAAAAGACGACACAAACTCAGAAGTGTCCAGTCTCATCTCAGAACAGCAAGGTGATTTACCAGCAAGTGTTGTTAATACATGTTTCAGACTTGCGGAACACCTATACGTCAAGTACAATGGTATATCAAATGTTAACTGAAATTGCACCCTACTCCAGAACAACTGATGCCACTACCTGATGGCTGGCCAAAAATTGACAAGCTCCAGGAAAAACAAAGCTGGGACTACACGACTGCAATATCACCGAGCATCAACAAGGCCACTTCTCACCTTGAGCTGCTTCAGAATGCTATTGAAGACTGGTTCAAGGAGAACAGATCCAGAAATGCCAGCCGCAGTTCTAAGCGACAGATTGTGGTGCACAGTCGCACAGATGATCCCAAAGGTATGAAGTCAGACGACTTGTTGATGTTGAAACATTCTTACATATATACATGGTATATGCACACGCAAAAATGCAGCAGGTATCTTTTCCTGCTCATAACATCACAAAGCAACAAGTAATGACTTATTCCAATCATTGACTTTGCCCCTCTACATCTATCACAGGTGAGCGGAAGGCGATGTCGTTTAGTGCCAGCAGCAAGGCGCACGCTCGAGCATCAGACAGCTCCACATCCTCCGCATCTCAGCTCGCAGTCCTAGGCATCGGTGGCACTGACACTCGTATGTATCAATGTAGAAATTTCATTGCACAAGGACAATTATTATCAACAATAAAATGTAATTTGGAGATTTTGGTACAGTAAGCAGGAGAATGTGAAAACATTCCCACCTGTAATGATGCTTCCTGACCTCAAAGTAACAAATGTGATCCAAATGATATACCCCAACCCTGTCCCACTGCTACAGGCGAGAAAAGGACAAAGATCGTTGAGCCGCCCGCTCCCGAGGAGACCGCCCCAGAGGATCCATACCTGGGAGCGGAGGAGGTCCTGGACGAGGTGGTCACTCTCCTCGCAAGGCTCGAGGCGGACCGCTCTGAGACGTTGGCGGCGCTCAAAGCTGAGAAGGAGAGGGTAGTCATGTTACAGTCGAAGATTGACGGGCTCTCTAACAAACGTCTTGTGGACCTGCCTATTGCCGTGCAGAAAGGTGTGGCCAGTGGGGTTCAGTGATGCTATGAATTATTTGAAATTGAGGAATAACATTTTGCCAATTTCATAGGACATGTATCTACTGTACTAGTAAACTAGGTAAAGTTTCTAAATGGGTGTGGTATCGATATCCATAAAATCACTTGTATTCATCATCTCCATATATGCTTTTCTCTTTGGTGAACACTGTGCATTCTTGCTTGGCGTAAATTCACAAGGGTGGGAGAGATGGCTGCTACATTTTCTTGACACTAAATTTTCAGAACATGAGGACTGTGCCATGGACATCAGTGAGCTGAACTGGCATGTATCATACCGTGGCCGTATCCTTGAGCGAAACAATCACAAAGTCTCCGTGGCTGATGCCCTTAACAAGCAACTGAAGGAGGACATCACCTTTGTAAATCAACATGTGTAAGTCGATTGATACTTTCCACATTGCATTATGTGGCATTGTTTCTGATTTGTTTTGTTCTGAACTTTTAAGTTTCTTTGAATGTGTAGATCTTTTTCATTTTGTTTTGATATTTTAGCCCCCTTGTTATGGAGAAGTTGGACCTTGAAGTTGAGGCAATGGACAGAATAAAACAAGCACAAATAGATGTAAGACTTGATTTTATGACTTCTATCAATATATTTGTGAGAAATTTTCTTTCCTGTGATGCAATACTAATAAATTATTGTCAGCATGTGTGAAATTGATTTAATGAGTTAATTAACCTGGTATCCTCTGACTCTTAGACCAATGAGGAGCTGGACATCACACTGGAGCGATGCGGCCGAGTGCAAGCCAAGTCCTCAGAAGCTAACTCCAAGGCTGATCAGGAGAGAGCCACCATCAAGAATGATCTGGATAATGTAAAGTCAGACCTAAATAGGATCAGGTAAGCATCAATGCTTTCGCCCTTCAAAGCATATCTCTGGTGGATTATCATCTACTCATTGAGCACAGGATAAATGGCATGATATATATGGCCTGATATGCAAATTAATTAATGTGGGATGCTCTGTTTCAGCAATGAGCTCTCCGAGGCCAAGATGACATTCCAAACGTACACACACACCTGTAACGACCATCGTCAGCGCCTTATTGACAACGACCGGGAGCTGGAACTCCTGCTTGTCAAGGAGGAGAACCTCCGGGCAGCGGAGGCCATGCAAGCGGCCAAGGTCAGATTCATGAGTAAAAACAAAAACATGTTTACGCCATACATCACCAAATTCAAACTACTACATGATCTTCATGATTTTAATCGAGAGAAAAATTCAGTATAATTATGTTTGAAACCAACTTGATATGATCATGATTCATGCTAACCTGTATGGGTGTTCTTACACAGGTGGAAGCTCTGGAGGCTGAGATCAAGCAACAAGAGATCCAGCACAGAGGCTTGCAGGACGAGAACGAGAAACTCAAGCTCAGACTTGACCACAATGTTAGTGACTTCTTTCTAATAACTCTCCGTGTGTTGTCATTCATCTGACAACGGAATAATTGATAACAACGGGATGTGTGATGAGGTCACATACATGTGCATGCCGAAAATGTCTAAACTTGGCATTGACTCATTTAAATTCAGCCAGTGCACACTCTTCTTAGCTACCAAATAGTACTTGCATTATATATTCAGAAATATTTTATATTGAAATTTCCAATACCAGTATATAAATGTGGATTTTCCACCAGCGTGCCAAGTTCAGCAAGAAGGAGGGTGAGATGAGATCCTACATTGATGAGAAAGCCGAGGCACTCAGAACGTTGACCCGAGCAACCAACGAACTTGACATGGACGTCGAGGACTTAGAGGGCAAGGTCGGTTACTAGGTGCTGCCTTGGATCGGTTATCCATCCCCGGAATGCTAGAAATTCTGAGAGAATTGACTATCATATTTGAAAGTGAAACATGACTGTACTGTAGTGACGAAAAAAAATAGTGAAAAAAAAAGTTGTGAGGTATATTGTGAATGTACCACAATATTTATGTAGTATTTCTGTCATCAGTCCTGAAAATAGTTTTATTTAACCAATTCAGGTTAAAGACTGTCTGCGTCAGAAGGAGGCTGACGAGAAGAACTTGGACCGGATGGCACGTGAGATGGACCGGACCGAGGAACAGATCAACACAACCATGGATGACCTCGCGCAGGTGTCCATCATCAACAACGCGGTCCGCACACAGCTTGAGAAGGAAGAGGAACGCTGTATGCAGGCCGAGGAGGCGCTCAGGGTGGGTAGAAAAAATATGTAAAACTGAGATGACTTGAATGGTTCATGGGAATATGAAAATGGATTTAAATTGTGTGCATTGTATTATGCTCACTTTTATTTAACTTTTATTGTATCCCCCGAACAAAGTTCGGCGGATACTATGGATTTACGATCGTCGCGCCGCCGCCGCCGCCGCCGCGTCCGCGTCCGCGTCCGCAGACACTTTCTTGTGAACGCGCTGCAGGTTGCAAATATGAACCGATTTTGATAATATTTTATATGGACATGTCTTATGGTGAGATCTGGACACCTATCAATTTTGGTTGCCATAGCAACCAAAATAGCCGATTGGCGTAACATTTTGTGCTCAAATTAGCCTGTTTAACACACATGGGTTGTGAACGCTCTACGGGTGGGAGTTTTCAATGAATGATGATGAAATCGCACAGGCTCAATGAGAAAGACCATCACACGAAACCTATTGTTTTTCAGAATGATCGAATAAATATTAATAAGTTTGAGAGGTTAACTTATTACGAGAATTAAAATACCTACTTTGACATGTGTGATCACTCCAATAACCTGTACTATGAAAGCAAATTGCACTGGATTCTTGTTCAGAATACAGAACTGATGTTTTTGGTGAAAAAAGAACAATATTACTGAATAAGTTAACATTGGTTTTACTAGTTAAGTCTATTATTGACCACAATAAAAATAGTTAAGATGAGAAACATTTATTATTGAGCTCAACAAGGTAAAGGTTTTGTCCAGTAGAGACTTCACAGGTGTAACCGAATAAGTTAACATTATTTTTACTAGTTAAGTCTATTATTGGCCACAATAAAAATAGTTAAGACAAGAAACATTTATTATTGGGCTCAACAAGGTAAAGCTTCTGTGCAGTAGAGATTTCATGGCTGTAGCCGAATAAGTTAACATCCTTTTTACTAGTTAAGTCTATTATTGACCTCAAGAAAATCAGGTAAGACAAGAAACATTTATTATTGAACTCAACAATTTACAAGTTTTGTCCAGTAGAGATTTCATGGGTGTAACCGGATAAGTTAACATTATTTTTACCAGTAAAGTCAATTTTTACTTCGAATTTCAACTTGGAACCAAGTTTGGCACATATTATGAATTAAAATATAATTTATGGTGAAAAGATCGATCTGGCTTGAAATTTCGTCATCTTGAAATGTTGTTTTGGTCAACTTTTACTTTGAATTTCAACTTGGAACATAGTATGAGTTGTTTGGCACATAGTATGAGTTGAAATATAACTTACAGTGAAAAGTTCGATCTGGCTCCAATTTAGTCATCTCGCAACTTAGTTGCGAACCAAGTTTGTCTTGGTTGCAGTTTGTCTTGAAATGCAGTTTTGGTAAACTTTCACTTGAATTTCAGCTTGAAACCAAGTTTGGCACATATTATGAATTAAAATTTAAATTATGGTGAAAAGTTGATCTGGCGCCAATTTCGTCATCTTGAAATGTAGTTTTGGTCAACTTTTACTTTGAATTTCAACTTGGAACATAGTATGAGTTGTTTGGCACATAGTATGAGTTGAAATATAAGTTACAGTGAAAAGTTCGATCTGGCTCCAATTTAGTCATCTCGCAACTTAGTTGCGAACCAAGTTTGTCAAATATTCTGAGTTGAAATATATAGCTTTAGGTGAAAACTTTTATCTGGCTGTAATTTCGTTATTTTTTTCGAACATGTCGAAATGGAAATTCGAATGCAGTGATTCTAGTGGTGATCTTGAATTCGACCTTCAATAAGTCTGAAAGGTTTCACACTCACAATGTACATCAGCGATATATTTGGGGCAACAGGGATGATAGGGCTACGGGGGATACACCCAAGCGGTCGTAGGCGACCGGAAGCGTCTAGTTTTATTTTTAAGTGGGCTCAAAATTTCAAAAGAATTGCTTTGTCCCTGATATTGACGATTAAAAAAAAGCATGATGATCGAATGTAATGCTCCTCTGTTCCCAGTCGACAACAGAGGCACTGAAGAAGCAGGTGAAGGAGGAGATCCATTCGAGGACGGTGCTCATCGCTCGCATCAACACGGACAGCAGCGACCTGACCAAAACACAGGAGGAGGTCCAAGTCAAGAAGGCAATGGTCAGTCAGTTTTCCAATTGCGATTTCACCATATTTTCTCCAGTTTTTCTGCAGATTGAAATATTTGCGATCATTTGTTTTCAATAGATGAACAAGAAGGTGAATGAGGTTGAGAATGCAGTGAAAGTGATTCTCGGCAAAGTGGAAAAACTACGCTCATTCCACCATGAGAAAACCAAGGTGAGTTACTTTTGTTGATGAGATATGATTTGCACCCCAGAATTTTTTTTGTTCATAGTTGTATGGAACTGCTACTTATTATTCTATCCAAACCTGTAACAGTTGCTGGGCGACTTAAATGAGGAATTACGGGAGATCGCTGAGACCAAGAAGCAGATTGGCGATAAGTGTGACCGACAGAGGAGTGAACTAATGCCAGTACACCAAAAACATAAGGTACGAGGCTGCACGGGATTGTCCTTTGTTATGTGAGAGTAAATGTTTCATCAATTAATCCAATCATCAATTTTTTTTCCCAAAAAAAAAATTTCACGGAAATTTTAGTTAAGAATTTGCAAGATTACTGGCTGGGTGTGAATTATTTGAAGTCTGTAGCTTTTACTGTGTGTTGCGCAAGTGTAATCCTGAGTTGCTGTGTTTGCAGGAAGTGCTGACAGGGATTGAGAAGAAATTGGACCACATGGAGTTCAAGACAGATATGATGAACAAAAAGATCCAAGAAATGGATGAATCCTCGGCAATGATGATGAAATCCATCGACAAGACCAATAAACTCATCGTCACACTAGAGTAAGTGAAATAAGAACAGGGACCCTATATCATGTATAAACAGATTGATTACTTATCGATATGAGTAGCAAAAAGCTAACAATACATACTCAAACAAGCCAATACATAACCGTCACTGTCGTATTCATGCTTCAACCGGTATTGGGCTCAGTTTGCTTCACAATATCTCAATTTAAGATAGGTGGATATTGGTGACATATTGAGTGTAAATAGTAACTATAATATAAATAGGTCCTTACATACACTTCTATAACTTTGTGTCATTTTTGATGCCGCCACAGAAAAGATCTGGCAGAAATGAACATCCAGATAGAGGCTGGTGAATACATGGAGGAGGGGCTCAAGAAAAGTCTGTCCGAAGTCAAATGTACGTCTACATTTGTCTCATATTGTGTCCTTCCTAATTATGTGATGGGTATCAACATTTTCTTAGCTAAAAGGCATGACTAATTTTCTCGGAAAATCATTACTTTTCCAGCTCGGATAGAAGAGACAGACCACCAGCACACTGAGCACATGAAGGACAGAAACCAAGTCCTCACAGACCACGAGGTAAAAATAAATCTACCAAATTAGTCCCCATGGCAAACATATGAGCGGACTTTTTCCTTGAAGATTTTTCATACAAAAAATATGTCACTTTGCTCAACCAGAAATCGCTGGCGTATAACATCGCCCTGAACCGTGAACTGGCGGCACGTTATCGCTACCTACAGAACTTGTACGTGGCCCAGAAGAACCACATGCTGGACCGCTACAGCGACAAGGTCAAGCTGGAGAACAAGGTCAAAGATCTAAAACAGGTGTGTACATGAGGAATACCACAAATATGTTTTCTTCCAAAAGCAAAATCAAATGTAGATCTGACGTGATGCAATTAGAGGTATTCTGTTCTCGTGGGAATAACCACTGTCTCTGATTTACCCCCAGTTGACGGGCCTTCAGCGAAGGATGCACACGGCCCTCATGGACTACCTGAAGATCCGCGGCTTGTACAACCAGCACGAGCTCCAGCGTATGGAGGAGGAATCACACGTCAACGGCGTTCGCGTCAGTGACCTGCAAGGACAGATGGACGGCGCGCTCTTCGAGATCACCTCCTTCCTCACGCACCAGCTAGATGGAGACACCATCAGGAAAATGGCGATGGACAAAGTCAAACGTGAGGAGCAGGAGTTGGAAGCGAAGAGCGATGTTGGTGTTTCAACGAAAGGAACTTTGGATGTTCCAGCTAGAGCCAGCATTGGAGTGTCATGATTTTGTTACACTGAAACAGAACTGTTGTTGGATGCATGAAATTATGGGACGTTATGATATTTGTTTCTGCTCTCTGCCCATGTGTTTGTGAAGCATTTGTGATATTTTTTATCTACTTGGTCAAATTGTTTTTGGATCTTACATAGTATTACTGTCTAATCATATTTCTGTAGTTTCTAGTGCAATATAACCTTTAATAAAAGTGCCAACCATTAATAAAAGTGCCAAACTGTTATGATGTGCCAAGTAAAATAGTAATACCGTATTACCAGTGATACAAACTTTACATGCTTGCGAACTGTAGAGTCAAACAATAAAGATGTGAAAAACATATCAGTTGTTTATTTCTTCCATTACTTCATGTGAGGAATGTAACAACAATCTGCTAAAGCACCGGTAAGCAAGGATTGTGATTGCCAATATATTTTCAACATTTGTCATAGAATTCGTCTTTCACAGTAATAACATGGACCATTCCATAAACATATACAAATCATCAAATCCCATCCACATTGTGACTTGCTCAATATATACAATGTATACGCCTGGTAATACAGAAAATAGTGAATCAAAAGCACAATAGTAATATGCTATTTGTAGTAATTATTTGTGAAAACACGACACAAATATCTTTCAGATCAATCACAAGTCAATGGTTTACAAAATGCAAATATTCATACGAAAAATAATTTTTTGAAACGGTCCCCAACTACATGACCACGTAAGTGGGGGCCGTCTCCACACCACAGTTGTTGTTTGTTTGCGACATGAGCACGTATCCATCGTTCCCCCAGTACGTGGACCAGGAGTTCTTGATGAGCCAGTACGCCTGTCCATTGATGACGCCGTAACCCACAGCCAAAACAGCATGGTCCAAGTCATCGGATCCACTCTCTGGAATAGGGAGAAGTTAGAAGTCTTTGGTGGTGGGCTTCTTTAAATATGTGAAACAAGTGATAACTAAATACATCGATATAGGTTATGTTAATTCAAATATAGCAACATCGTGCAATTGGAAAACAATTCTTCATTCCAAATTTCAGAAATTCCAAGCCTTAACTAGACGCTTCCGGTCGCCTACGACCGCTTGGGTGTATCCCCCGTAGCCCTATCATCTCTGTTGCCCCAAATATATCACTGTCAAGTGTGAAAAACTAGAGCAAGGGATAAAAAAGATTACCAGAGAAATGTTAAATCTCAAGTCACAATTGTTTTCTTTTCCCCACCAAAATTGCTGCACTGATTTTCCGAGGTTATTGAAGGTCGAATTCAAAATCACCACTGAAATCTCTTTATATGAATTTCCATTTCGACATGTTTGATAAAATAACGAAAATACAGATAGATCAATCTTTTCACCTATTTATATTTCAACTCAGAGTATTTTACAAACTTGGTTCCAAGTTGAAATTCAAAGTAAATTTTAACTCATAATACCTGCCCAACTTGGGTTTCAAGTTGAAATTCAAACTAAAAGTTGACCAAAACTGCATTTCAAGATGACGAAATTGGAGCCAGATCAAACTTTTCGCCATGAGTTATATTTCAACTCATAATATGTGCCAAACTTGGTATTAAGTTGAAATTCAATGTAAAAGTTGACCAAAACTGCATTTCAAGATGACGAAATTGGAGCCAGATGGAACTTTTCATCATACGTTATATTTTAACTCATAATATGTGCCAAACTTGGTTTCAAGTTGAAATTCAAACTAAAAATTGATCAAAACTGCATTTCAAGATGACGAAAATGGAGCCAGATCGAACTTTTCACCGTAAGTTATATTTCGACCTTTAATATGTGCCAAACATGCTTTCAAGTTGAAATTCAAAGTAAAAGTTGACCAAAACTGCATTTCAAGATGACGAAATTGGAGCCAGATCGAATTTTTCACCATAAGTTATATTTTAACTCATAATTTGTGCCAAACATAGTCTTAAGTTGAAATTCAAAGTAAAAGTTGATCAATGTTTTCATAAAAAGCTATTGTGATCAATAATAGACTTAACTAGCAAGAAATAATGTCAACTTATTTGGTCACAGCCATAAAATCTCTGCTGGACAAAGCCTCCATCTTGTTGAGCCCAATAATGAATATTTCTTGTCTTAACTATTTTCATTATGGTCAATAATAGACTTAACATGTAAAAATAATGTTAACTTATTTGGTTACACCCAGAAATTTCTACCGGACAAAACCTTAACCTTGTTCAGCTTACCTTGTTGAGCCCAATAATAAATATTTCTTGTCTTAACTATTTTCATTGTGGTCAATAATAGACTTAACATGTAAAAATAATGTTAACTTATTCGGTTACACCCAGAAATATCTACCGGACAAAACCTTAACCTTGTTAAGCTCAATAATAATTGTTTCTCATCTTAACTATTTTTATTGAGGTCAATAATAGATATAACTAGCAAAAAAAAAGTTAACTTATTTGGTTACAGACATAAAATGTCTACTGGACAGAATCTTCACCTTGTTGAGCCCAATAATAAATATTTCTTGTCTTAACTATTTTTATTGTGGTCAATAATAGACTAAACTAGTAAAAATAATGTTAACTTATTCAGTACACCCATGAAATCTGTACTGGACATACTTTCACCTTGTTGAGCTTAATAATAAATATTCCTCATCTTAACTATTTTTATTGTGGTCAATAATAGACTTAACTATTTTTATTGTGGTCAATAATAGACATAACTAGTGAAAATAATGTTAACTTATTCGGTTACACCAATGAAATTTGTACTGGACAAAACATTTACCTTGTTGAGGTTATTAATAAATATTTCTTGTCTTAACTATTTTTATTGTGGTCAATAATAGACTTAACTATTAAAAATAATGTTAACTTATTCAGTTACACCCATGAGATCTGTACTGGACAAAACCTTTACCTTGTTGAGCTTAATAATAAACGTTTCTCGTCTTAACTATTTTTATTGTGGACAATAATAGACTTAACTAGTAAAACTAATGTTAACTTATTCAGTAATATTGTCCTGTTTTCACTGAAAACATCAGTTCTCCATTCTGAACAAGAAACCAGTGTCATTACCTTCCATTGTACAGGCTACTGGAATGATCGTACACGTCAAAATGGATATTTCAAAATTCTGTAATAAGTTAGGCTGTTAACATATTAATATTTATATGATCATTCTAAAAAACGATTGGTTTCCTGTGACAGCCCTTCCCAACAACACTTCCAAATATTATCGAGATTCGTCAAAAATTGCCATCTGTAGAGCGTTCACAAGCCATGTTTCTCAAACAGGCTGTTTTCAATGCAAAATGTGTCCCCAAACGACCAATTCAGTTGCCACGGCAACCAAAATCGATTGGTGTCGGGATCTTACCATAATATATATGCCTGCAAAAAATAATGGTGATCGGGTGAGAATTGCGGCCTGTAGCACGTTCACAAGCCATGTTTCTCAAACAGGCCGTTTTCAATGCAAAATGTGTCCCCAAACGATCAATTCAGTTGCCACGGCAACCAAAATCGATTGGTGTCGGGATATATGTGCCTGCAAAAAATAATGGTGATCGGGTGAGAATTGCGGCCTGTAGCGCGTTCACAAGAAAATCTCTGCGGACGCGGACGCGGACGCGGACACGGACGCGGACGCGGACGACGAAGCCAAATCCATAGTATCCGCCGAACTTTGTTCGGGGGATACAATTATACTCACTGCATTCTTCATCATAGTAAACCCCGTTAGCATAGAAGGAAAGTGTCTTATGCGAGGCGTCAATAGCGACAGATATCGGTCCGTGGTTGGCAATGGCCACTTTCAAGTTATCAGGCCCATCTGTTGAGCTGACATTGACGTATCCCTTGATCTGTGCACGTGCTGTCACGTTCATTGAGTGGCAGAATGAATCCTAGTTGGGAAGAAGATGAGGATAAATGTTCCAAAAGTTTTTTTCGCAGTGTTATTTTTTCTCTTTTAGTTTTTCTCTTTTCACAAAAATTCTCTGAATTCCCAAAATGTGAAGACAGCACTTACCTGTGCGAGGTATGGTCCATACGACTCCTCAGTGGCGAGTCCGTGATCTTTGATCCAGCGATACGCTCGGAAGTCCTCTCCCCCGTCACACGCGTTATTTCCCTCGTCCCAGCTACAGTCCATCAGCTCTTGCTGGGAGAGTCGCACCAGCGTCCCTGTCTGTAGGGTGGTGTGTTTTTTTTGTATTTTTTTTGGGGGGGGGGGGGGTGGATGAGGGTCAAAGGAGCGTAGAGATGAAGATGAATAGCAACAAAACAATTTCAAAACTGGTGGATGACACAGAAATGTTGGTACTTGTACATAACTCATTTGAGATGTTTTGCAGAGATGCTATGGACAGTTCTGCAATGACTGATATCATGAACGAAGGTTTTTTTTCACCTTCAAAAAGAGAGCTCCCTCCACAGTGCCTGCTGTTCCAAAACTCCAACACGAACCACACGAGGCCTGGTCCTTGACTGGTGTCACTGCACCTAGTAACCAAGGGGAATATAACTGATCAGACAGAAATATAATTGATTGGATGGTCATCTACTATAGCCTTGATTATTTGTGGGTTACAAGTCCACACTGACTTCCGTTCCGGGTCAAATTGACTTGTTCACAAACATACAGTCCTGAATTTGACTGGCTCTTCACAATGACACAAAACCATAGTAGAATACGTGACATTACGCGTAACACAGACAATTACCATACAGACGCCAATCCACGGAGTCCGGCAGATTCTTCAAGTCGTACATATACTTGTTGAAAACAAGGGCATGAGGATCAAACTTGTTGGTGTGTCTGTAGCCACGCAGTTGTCTCATCTCAGAGTCGGAGCGATCAGCGAGGTGATTGACGGCAAGACTGTATGACAAACCAGCTCGGTTCTTGGAGTGGATGAATCTGGCAACAAACATTAAGAAATATTCTACTCAATTCGCAAATGGATATATATTTGTATTTGTCACTTAACTTGGTATGATATGCCACTTGATTAGTTAAAGAACTTCACATGAATTTAACGAAGAATTTCATACAATTCGAATGAAAATACTCTCTCACTATGACTGAACCATTCCTCACTCACGAACTACCTTTAGCCAATTTTATGAGTTATCGAACATAGATAGACAGCATAATAGTGTACAAATAGGGCGCCCAGTTCATGCAAATTATGGCATTCTCTATAGCCTTATAGAATCACCTGATGTTTTGTCGGAAGACGTGCTGTCGCTGGCTATGTTCCTTCGTGTCTCTGTACTGCTTGCTGTGTGTTTTCTTGAAGTGGTCGAACATTTCTCCAGTGTGTGAGTCGTCGTTACTGATGTACTCTCGCATGGGGTTCATCGTGACCCGATGTTCTGAGTCACCGGGTCCGGGGAAGTCCCCACAAGACTTACCTGAAAACATTGACGTTGATGATTGAGTATTACAACAAATGTACATGTACATGATGTATGTTATAGGGAACAGTCATCTTTCAATAAAGATTACAAAATATCCTTACTTTTCAAAGATATGGGCATCAAGCCATGAAATTCGAAAGAAAATACATTTCAGGCAAATGTTGATTGTCGTGTGGACACCAGTATGAACAAAATAACGATTTTACTTAATGTTTTGCCCTGTATTTTTGTTTCTAGACATTGATATGCACGATAAATCCCTTTTGTTGAAGTTTTCATCTACAGCTTACCCGTTACTGGATCGGTGAACACTGTTGCCGAGAAGTTTTTCACCATGTTGTTGTCGTAGTCAAGGTAGTACTTGTCATAATGCGACCCGAGTAGCGTATCGTAGCCCATCATCTCGTACCGGACGGGTTGACCATCGGCGGACATCCACATCGTGTAAGTGTTCTTCTTCTGGCCCTGGACACTCACCATCTGGTAAACGTCACATTGTCTGCCCAACATCGACTCCTGGCCGACTTTCTGGAAAGGGGAGCAAAGAAAATACTTTGATTGAACTGGATGCAAAAGTCAGCTGGCTGCACATTATGAATCGTTTTAAATCAGATGAATCTTGTTTGATGAACTAATTTTAGATAACTGGTAGTTATATTATCTGCATTAAACACAGTTGTATTTAGCACCCAAACTTGAACATGTACCACTCAAAAGCACCTCCATGCCCTGCATTGATTACCACATAAACGTCAATATATAGGAATACACGTACTGTGAAGCCGGTCAAGTCTGGTAGGATGGGTTGAGGCGACACGGGGCCATCAGCCGTCCCATTGACCAGGAAACACTTGATTGTCTGCTTGTTCTGCAGAAACGCTGGGGCGATCTTGTAGCTCTGACCATAGACCTTGGGGGTCTTAGCCAGGGCCCCGATCTGGATTGTTATCACAGTCTCTGAAGAATGGGGGGGGGGGGGGGGCGGTAGAGAGAAAAATATAAATGTGATGATATACAATGTCAGGTGACTGCAAATGACAAGAATCACATTCAAATCTGAGACCAATGACTGTGTCAAAGCACTATGACGTTGGAATCTTATTCTTCTGTATTGTACAATGTACATGTATTGGTCAGCTGTTATATTTATTACACCAAGTATCATGTCCACATGATAGAACTCGCGATAGTCATACAAGTTTGCATGCACTTGGCTGAACTGTTCATCCGGGGATATCAAAGTCCCATGACCACAGTTTGGTACATAAAACTTACACTCAATTATCATGATTATCAGTCAACTATTACAGAAATAAGCAGTTAAACAATGTCCAACAAATGTACCGGATATGTAATTTATTTGTTGTATTTATAATATTTTATTTATTTAACTACGGTTGGCAACATATTACATACTAGTATTAGGTTTACTGTCATGCTCACATGACCATGTTGACTGCAAAAGCACTGAAACAATGGACCTTGCTTGCTGCGTACTTGTACATGTCAACATCCTAATTACCCTAGTTACCAGTAGAGTACACTCACTGTTATAGTAGTCGACACGACTCCTATTTGTAGCGGAGTCAAAGTATGCAGAGAATGGTTCCTCTATCTCGGCATAGGGCAGCTTCAGAGTGCCAGTGATGTGGTACATTGCAGGCCACTTCGGCAGATCGTTTGCACCCGTCAATGCCAACAGGCCTGCAAAAGTCAAGGACAACAGTTACTGTCAGACATGAATCATTGGGAAAATATCATTAAAAATCTCAAATCAATAACGTTACACTTGCACAAAATGATGACCGGTCAGGTAAAAACCTCATTCGGTCTGATAAAACCTGCCCGAATCGGCAATGTCTTGTAAAATCTTGAATCCTCACAGAATTGGTGACCCCTTTTTAATGGCCATGTATGTTTGTACATATTACACTAATTAATACTATGTTCACACCCTATAGCACTATCATAGCGCTGTGAAACCACTTGGAGTGTTCACACCTACCAGGTAATAGCGCTTTGTCCACGAAAGTGAATTTATGTGTAATGACAAATCATACATCACAGGTGATACATTTACAAGTTTGAAAGAGATCACATGACCTCATGAAACTATTTCCGATTTTTTCCCGATGATTTCCTTGTCAATCTTGTGATTTCACTAGCGTTTATCGCTACTTTTCAAGACAAAAACTATATCTTTATTTGTTCTCGGGTACGGGTAATGAAATTCCGACCCGGGTAATTGTATGACTCGCCCCGAATTCGGGTACCCGTCGACTCGTCCGGGCTTGCTCGATTCCCGCTTACAGCTTGGTACTGGTCCATGCAAAAAAAACGGCTGCCGAAGGGCCTGGATTTTCGTGTTGGACCAATATCTCATGAAATACACTTTATACAGGGTGTGTTCTCCAATAAATGTGTCAATTGCAATTTCACAAATCGGTGATATAATCATTATCATTAAAATGGTATAAATTGTTGCAGATAATATTATTTACCTGAGATAACTGACCAAATCAACTGTCAGAGGCATATTTACCATCAAGGATAACATATTCCAAAGAAAAACCAAGAATTCTAAAAAAAAAATCATGCTTGAGAGCAGTTTGCTAACCCAGGTAAAGGTTGCCAGAAATCTGTCCCATTTCGATATTAAACTGGAAAATATATCAACTGTATGATGTAGACTACTCAAACAGTCCGGACAATATAGCAAAAGCGTATTTCTGCAGAACTACCATTTTTCGTAGTCCTGCAGAAATACGAAATATTGTATTCAAAACATAGAAATACATGAAACTGTATTACTGTTGTCAGTACAAATTACACAATTTCGTATTTGTAAACACTGATTGTTTTTAATACAATATTTTGTATTTCTGCAGGAATACGGAAAATGGTATTTCTGCAGAAATACGCTTTTGCTATATTGTCCAGACTGTCAAAATGTTTCCATAGAATGGCTATGAGGGTCCCCCATGGATCTGACACATTTATTGGCACATACAGACTGAATTTGATGAGATAATGGCTCAACACGAAAATCCCGGGTTTTCAGGCCGTTCGGTGACCTTTTTTTTGCATGGACTAGTACCAAGCTGTAGGCGGAACCAAGCAACGTCCGGGCCCTAATTTTGGTACTCTACAGCTGCGCAGTGTCACCGTCGTGCTCATTCTTGGGCATTTGGACATTCTCAGGGAAGCCCAGTTTGCCCAGGACAATCTTGGAATATAAAATGTTTCTTATTAAATATTGGATGTAGGTCTAAACAGCAAAAAATATTTACACAATTTTCCTTCCAATTAAAATCGAGGAATATAAATTCATAAAATTTTCCCACATGTTTATTCAATGCTTAAATAAATTTATATGGAAGTTTGTTTTATTTACATTTATCAGTGAAATTCACGTTATTTCCCTGCTTGCCAATTTTCTGCCATTTAAATTAGCTTTGTATACGAGCCGTCCGTCCTAAATTCGCCGCATTCCCAAATTCGCCAACAGGGTTTCAGACCTTGTACTGCAAATGAAACAAACCTATCATCTATCATCAATCGAGACTCTGATATTCAATCTTTGTACCAGCAGTTTGTTTACCATAAAACGAGTTTCTGAGCTCTGATAATATTGAGTTGTCGAATTTTGGGATGCGGCGAATTTAGGACGGATGGCTCGTAATCCAACTTGGTTATAAACATAAGTTACATTAATATTTTTTGCCACATAATTGTCAAGAAATAAATAACAAGAAAATGCAGCTAACTGCGAGAGACGACATTAGAGCTCGAGCACATCATCAGCACCACGACAGCTGAATGTATCTTACACAATGTTACCCCCCCCCCCCCCCCTTCTGCAAAAAAAGAAAGAAAGTTGAACCATATCATGCCCCCATATGATTCCAATTCATTCCCTATATTATGATGAAACACATAGGCGTACTTCAATCATATTCCTAATGAGTAAACATTTATTTTGAACTCAATGAAACAGATACGCCTGATAAAATGATATTGAACCTCAATAGAATATCCTTAAAATATTGGATACTATGATGAATATCTGCATCTGATATCATGATATAAATAACACATACATACTGAGCAAATTAAAAGACCAGTTTAAAATAAAAAGGTTTCGCAACCCAGCATGGAACACGTCTCAATATGTCAGATTACGGTAAATGTAGTCGTGGTACCGCAGACGAATCGTTGTGTTTACTTCATAACGCCAAAGAAGGCCACACGCAAAGTTACATGTACATGCATGCACAAAATGCTGCACAGAAAATTGTGTGTTCCAAAGAACGTGTCATTGCGGTAAAATTTGCTTTGCATTCTGGGAACGTGAATTTCCATCTGCTCCGCCATTTTGACGTTTTTCAGACGAGCTGACCGTTTTGCGTAATTTTCTCAAACCTAACACATCGATTTATGCATTATATATCTGTGGAATATTCAAAGGTTGCCATCAAATCGAGAGATTTTATGTCAAGGACGAAGAAAATCCTCATTTGAAGTAGGTGAACAAAGGTTTATATGCCAAAACGGGCGTCGATAGGTTGGCATGAAACCTCCATAAAAAAGTCAGCACATAGACATGTAGAGGGTTGGGGGCTTCGCCCCGAACGCTCTAATGTCAAAAATCGTCTTAGTAAAGCACCGTTCCAAAATGGTCCAGGGTCATTTTAGCACTATTCACGGGCAGAGCCCTATTGCACCACAGGCTAAAATGTTTCAATCTAAGATTTGGCGACAAAAGTCCCAAAAGGGGATATTTCCCGGATTATGACATCACACCCATCATCAGCTGATTGCATGATGCTCCCTGATTGGCTAATTTGAGTGGCAGCTTTGTAGCATGACAAAATTGCACCATGATGACAATGTAAACAAACAGCTGTCAAGTGACAAAGCATGGAATTAACTCAAAATTGAGAGACATAAATCGTTGGAAACAACTGAGATGGGAAGAAAATGATACACATTGTGTATTTCATGCATTAAAACCATATTTTGTTCTGAAATAAGTTCATAAATCCTGACCCACTGTGACAGGGTGTCAGGTGAATACCGTTGTCGGCTCAGGAAGGGACTAGCACTTAACTCTGTTATTGGGCTGAACTAGGGTCATTTTGGAATGCTCAAGTTTGCCGTGGATCTTCTCGAGATTGTCCAAATTTCCAAGAATGACCACAATATCACTCAGTCAGTCAATGCAAGTCAGTGTGGTGTCACCTGATTAACAGCACCCAAATACATACCTAGCAAACACCAAACTGCAGATGTGTGCATTTCGATGCTATTTCACGCAATCTCCAAAGAATTCCTCAACTGAAACGAAAATCTTTCTCGAATGAAAATCTTCCAAGCAAAACCGGAGTTCTATGAGCACAACTCAATGTCACATGATCCGGTCCTGTCACATGACATAGGTGGCGCGACTAGTCTCCTGTCAGATTTTCCCGCCAAAAATGAAATAGGCCTACGGGTTGTCCAAGCCCCATCAGGCCAAGTGCCATTTAGTCCTATTTATCGACTTTTCTCCGAATACTCAACCTTGGTACGGTAATCCAAAATTTAGGCCTACTTGACAGAATTTTAATCAAATTTTGTACGGATACCGCGTGCACTATGAATCCCTGCAATCTCCGTGCCAATTGAGGGGCCGGTCATTATTTAGGCCTACTGGGTGGGGGGGGGGGGTGGTTTTTCCGAGAAATGAGTTTTCAAAGTTTGACCCCCCCCCCCCCCACCGATATCGAAAACCAATCTATGACCCCCCCCCCCACCAAGATCCAAAATAAAAGTATGACCCCCCCAATCCCCATGTATGAATATAAGGCTATGCTTCACAATTGGTGACAATTATAAGGCCTCAGTATCATAATATATATGGTACTCGAATGTTTTTTACGCTTTATTTACATCTCTATTGAAACAATTGTGACTTTTGTCACAAATTTATGATACCATAAGGTCAATGAATACTATGATTTGTGCTCTTCGAGTATCCACCATTCCTTCGCTTCAAGTGTGAATGCATTACAACAATTATTACTTGTATGCATACTATATATGGTCACTTAATTATGACAGGTGTTTGAGCAAAACCATTATGTGTGGAAATGTCCATGTCTTTTACATGGTGTTTTGTGGTAGTCCTGAGGTCTTCGGGGAATATCCTCAGTGAGGTCATGTGTTGACAGAAGTTTGAGTGGAAAACCGGTCTTTGGTTCTGACATGCTAGTTCGGGTTCATCGGAAGGGATGATATGTTGCTCAGGGTGGTATGGACTGGTTGATCCGTGGTTTGTTTGTGACAGGACCCTGCTGATCTGGGCTTGTCCTTGCTGGCACCGTGTTCAGCTGTAGTGCTGCTCTGTTAGGTCCAAAGTTGATTCTTGGTGACAATGTTTCAATCTGAGTGATGAGCGTTGATCAATGCACATCAGGGCTCAGAATTGCCACTTTTGGGTAGCCATAGGCTCATAACATTTGCTCCCAGGCAATAGATTTGCTCCCAGGCAATAGAGCCCACGAGCCAATTGGCTGATGAAAATCTGTAAAGTAATTTTGAAATATGCTTCTAGGAGCCAATTGGCTGGTAAAAATTGTTGAATAGGAGCGAAATAGGAGTCCTTTGGTTCCCAGAAGAAGTTTTTGAGCCCTTATGCACACGGATTGCGTCATATCTTGATGATGGTGTTCCTGGATGGTCCTCTGCAGGATCCGGTTTCAGTGAGATTATGGTTTTGACTGAAAATGTTATGAAATTCCATCGCGTACTCCATTCAGTCCATGTACTGATATTGAGTGGATTGTTTCCACGTAATTATTTACCAATTTTACCATTCAGATTTTCTCAAAATAACTCAATTTCAAACTCCGACCCCCCCCCCCCAGTCCCATCGAAAATAAAAGTATGACCCCCCCAATAATGTTGAAAATGAAAGTGTGACCCCCCCCCCCCCCCCCCCAGTTTTTACCCAACCCCCCCACCTGATAAATAATGACCGGCCCATGAAGGCTTGGTCAAATGGCAACGCATTAGGTGTTTTAGTCAAGTTTGGTGAGATAGTGATATGCAGTTTCTTCAATATTCACCAAGGGTCGTTGATTAGGCCCTAGGCCCTACACTTAAAATCGCCTGAATCCGTTGCTTTCCCTTGCTTTATTTGAATTTCCAATAAAAATTTTCATGATTCAACGAAAATTTCCCAATTATCTTCAAAATGTCGTTTTTTGAAAGAACACCCAAATGTAAAGGCCTATATTATATAGCCCCCCTCCCCCCCCCCCCCCGGCCAAATATAGGCCTAATTTGGACTATTGAAGTAGGGTCTATAGAATAGCGATTAACATAGTGAGACCAATTGCACCCAGAGATGCTATATAGTTATACTAACAGGTTGACATACTTGCGATAAAACGTAGGCCTAGGTGATAATATTTCGTATTTTCCACTTAGGCCTATGAATGTCCGGGTTATTATTTCACAATCGACAAATTTAGGCCTAAATGCATGTGGGTCTCTGAGCAAAGATATCCCATTTTGCATGGAAAATCTTTGGCTATAGAAATTGTGTGAGTAACAGCCGATACAAATGTGATGGATTGACTTGACAAATGCAGTGATAGGTACGGTGGCTTCTATCTGCCACAATTAGTAGTTTAGATTTTTACTCCAGTTAAAAGTAAAAATACAAATATTAACACGCCGGAAATAGGCCTAATTATCAACGCATCGAAAACAATTCCGACACGTCAGAACAATTCTGACACGTTGAAAACATTTCAGACGCGTCATAAACATTTCAGACGCGTCGAAAACAATTGCGATGCGTCATAAACATTTCAGACGCGTCATAAACATTTCCGACGTCGAAAACATTTCCGGCGCGTCGAAAACATTTCCGACGCGTCTACAACATTTCCGACGCGTCTACAACATTTCCGGCGCGTCTAATACATTTCCGATGCATAAAAATAATTTAAGATGCATAATGAACAGCTCTGATGTTTATGCATCGGAAATTATTAGGTGCATCTTAAACATGAAAGTATTTTCGCATCGGAAATGGTTTTAGACGCATTGAAAATGTTCTAGACGCATCTAAAATAGTTTTAGACGCATCGAAAATATTTTAGATGGATCGAAAATGTTTCAGATGCATCTAAAATAGTTTTAGACGTATCGAAAATATTTTAGATGGATCGAAAATGTTTCAGATGCATCTAAAATAGTTTTAGACGTATCGAAAATATTTTAGTGGTGTTGAAATTGACTCTATTCTTAATTTCTTGCTTGAATATTTGCTGTTCTTCACAAAACTTGTGAACGTAAGAGCTAATTCATAGGATATAGCCTACCACTAATTATGGTGCCCTCGTTGAGGTGCCCACATCAGACCCTCACCATTCCTCATGAAAATGGATAGGCATGCAGGTATAATCAAATTAACCTATTCAGGGAAATTGATTGCAATTTTATCATGAACACGGGAGTTTATTTTAAAAAATTCCAAACGGTTTATGACCCACAGAGACGTAGCCTAACATCCAAAAAGTTACGTCTTTAAACATATATAAATCCGTTATGGTGAATGCACATAGCGTGTTTTTCCTGATAATCATTATGTTTCCAATGATATCTATCACATTTACCATGCCGTGTATGACATTGATTGCATGCGCAGTCAGAGAAGTGACTTGGTTTTCGAGGACCGTTTACTGTCAGAAGTCTGTAAGCAATTATTTAATTTCTCAAAAATCCACTGTTCAATCAGAACTAACGATTTTTTAGCCAATAGTTACTATTGTTTTACGACTATTACATCTTACTATACATTGACTGATTTATTCTTAGTATTTCCACACTCGCTATTGAGTAATCGACAAAATATTGAAAATGTACAATAAAATTATATAAAAAGTAATCGTCAGAGATATTTTCTACAAAAGCAGTTGATGTTTAATGGATATGGCAATTGGCAAACTCAATCTTTTCAAGAGGGCGGAGACGTAACATGGACCCAAGAAAATATATAACACGTTATATTATTTTTATACAATGCAGTAGCTGCCAAATTTTGGATAAAAAATATTTTAAAGGCAGGTTGATTCTAACAAAAACAAATTGGCTACAACAATCTGATATTTTTGGAAATGCTATTGGAATGAATTTAGAAATGGTGTCTCGTTACGTTTGTGAGAAATTCAGTCTATTTATTTCATTCCTTCCCAGGCATTCAGGTCCGCGATAATAGTTATAAAATCTGTGAGATATTTTCAATTGGCGCTGCACATGAACATGACGGAATAAACGGACGAAATACCTCATGCTTGTGTCATGGTCACGTCTCTTTTTTGTGACATAAAATGTATTTCAAAATAACTCCGCTATGGCAAACTATCTCCAGTTTTGTGGATTCACTTGCACAGCACTTCACTACATAATATTTCATCAATCTTTTCTCAGTCAATGTGTTTTAATATCCTAGGCATTTGCAAATTTGAGACGTAACCCTTTTCCATGACAGGAAATTCTGCAATAAACGCTGTTGTGAGAGAATACTGCATATTGAATAACAGTGGTTGCTATAAACGATTTAAATCTCAACAACTTCAGATCTCTGGGATATAAAATGCTACCATATATGCCTATAGATCCAAATATAGCCAGGTCTAGATGACAGCGGCTATAATGAAGATTGCTCACTAGAATACCAGTATGCGCTGAATTAAAAATGGTGTTGAATTGTTGATATTTTTAAATTACCGGACCTGACGTCTAATAACCTATATTGGCATGGCGTTGCATGCATCGTCTACAATTTAATTTTCCTGGAATTTTGAACGAAAATACTTGAAAATTCAAAGTTTTTTAAGGTTTTGTTTTGTCTTCATTTTCGCATTTTTCCGGCTTTTTTTTGGCGAAAAACAATATATATCTTGGACCTTGAAACATCTTGATGTTTGATGGACCAGTTGATGTTTTATTTTGAAATTTCATTTTGATGATCTCCACAACCTGATATTTCTGTAATTGTGATTTATTTATTTATGTGTTTTGTTTTAATGATAATGGGGAAATTTCAAATCGTCTTTCCTCTGAGACCCTTTGTGATAATTCTCACAAACTGATTTGTTTAGTATTTTGCTTTTGTGAAAAAAATATTTGATTTTGATAATCGAATTTTTTTCTCTCGAAAAAACAAAACAAAAAACAAATACACAATAGCATTTGACCTGTCAATTCACGTCAAGGTGCATGGAGTATAATTTTTGTATTACAAGCATTATAGGAATTGACTATTCTGGATCTTTTGGATATCTTGAAATTGATTCACGATGACACTGAGTACAGTGGTGGTCTTTATAGACAAAAGTCCTGATGATATGTGAAATATTTTTGTTGACTTTAAACTTGACCTGACCAATAATCTTCGTCCAAAAATATCAATGCTAAATATCATATTACAATTAAGCGCATGCCGTCCACTGCTCAGCATAGATCTAGGTATGGTTTCATCTGGATTCTTTGTGATAAAATAGTACAATAATGTACAGGTAATCATGATCAGTATATATATATATATATAAGTTTAATCAATGTAGAATAATGTTTAGTTTTTGATAATCATTTCATGGTCGGCCACGACCAAACTGCCTAGAATGCAAAGCTAACACTCGAATAGATTTTGTGAAATTTGATATTTCTAACTTTAGGTTGTCTTAGTCTAGATCCTTACAACTTTCTTGGGTTGTCTGGAAACCAGTTCTGTTTGTTTGGCGACAAAGTCGGAAGTAATTCAATTCCATTAAGTTGCACATTTAATTAACATGCCCGCTATGAAGAAACATTGAATTGCTTTTCAAACTGGATATCTATGAGTTTTTTTTCATCATGCCGTTGAATAACATTTCTGAACAGACAGTGTGAAGTTGCAACATGCTCATGGATTTATAAGGCACAGATTACATAATGACGCTGCTGTGCTTTGTTTGCATAAATATTGTGTTGTTCACTGTGGATTCAAGTCCATGATACATTGTGAATTGTACGTTCGACAAAATAACATAATTCATCGCTTATCTAGATACATATTAAAACATACTTTCTGAATTGAATTGCCGTTTGTATAATAGACATATATTTTAAAATAAGTTGAATAGATTGACCGAAGTTATTTGACTGAAACAAATGAAATCCGATGTAAATGAATTAGAAAAAAATATGTAAATCTTTGAAATGCACAAAAACTGTTAGTGAGAATAATTATTACGATTGACTGTGACCGCCATGGTGCTATAATTAATATATGTTTATGCAAACGTCGATCACATAGATAATCACTTCTGTATTGTGTTTGTCACCAAGCGCTGGAGAGCAGTGATTCTCTTTGTCTCCCGAATTGTATTAAAGTGTGATGTATCTTCTTGTTGGTGGTTGATCACTCCCTAGCCAATAAAATGTATGGGATATCAATATATGTAGGAAACTTTGTGATGGGTGTCGCAAAATGAAAAAGGATGACAATTACTCAGGATGACAATTACTCACTTCTGACAGTGAAACCATGCGACAATTTCGGATGATAAACAATTTATAAAGGAAATAGCTTCAGTTAATATGCTTCATTTCATTTCTTTATTACACCTCAAATTTTTTTATCAGGTTGGAACACATGGGCATCTGCATTACACTGAGTTTGATCATCGAAATATATCCTTCCACAATATTTGACAGACACAGACGGTATTACCTTGTTTTTACAACAGAAAACACGTGTGGATCAGGAAGGAATACCATGGACAGTCATGATTATTTTAGGTTGGCAGAAGTGATCTAATAGATAATTTGTTACCTGATTTTGTTACATAACTACTTCCAGCTATTTTCAAGAGAAAAAAAATATACAACCAGTTTATGACTGTTACGAAGTAAAGTAACATGGCACGAGCCCATCCTTTCTCATCAACGGTCGACTCGCCACTAAGTTATGTGAGTGAACGGACACCTCTGCGAACCTAACCGATCTTCACGGGATAAGTTGAGAAATAATTGTTTTCCAATAATTGCAATAGAAAGCTACTGAACATGAAGTCCAACTGTTATTATCAGATTTTTTGAGTTAACAAACGATAGTTCTTTTTCATGGAATGTCTTGTTCATGTAATTGGCATTAATGATCAGATATAAAGGTATCAAACTCGGCGAACAATATCGTTTGATTCCAATGTCGTTGGAGAAACAAGCGACAGGTGTGATGTATTGCCGTGTTTAAACATGTAATGATATGTTGTCGTAGAAACCGTGGTACACTGTCGATCGTTCATTGCTTCAACGTTAATTATCATGTTTTTTTTCCTGTCACAAAATTTAGGATTAGTCGCGATAACAAGACAAATTCTGATTGATGTTGAAAAACACCCATCTAAAGACAGATGGTTAAGTCTATAATAAGAATCGATGAAGAGATCTCATGCACTGAATTTGCATTGGTTTGAATTAGTAATAAGTTGATTTCTTTGTATGGATATTGTGAGCCGTTGCTTTCAATCTATAGCAACGTCATTATATGTAATAACAACGTTATGTGTTATTATTCTCTTAACCAGAGACCAGACAAGCCTTTTTCTGTAATGTTGATCGATGGACGATGTGCCACTTCTATTATTAAAATAGACCCTACTATTGATAGACTTGGAATGTTAAGCTAGGGAGTGTAGTGTGTAGTAGGAAGTGTAAAGGTTTACCATTTAACTGTAACTTACTTTATTAATTATTAATTTAGCTTTATTTGCTGAAGTAAATGGTGAACACATTTTACAAAAGATGACTAAAGTTATGAGCCAATAATATTACAAGGGCAAGTAATTGGATTTGATGAACTACAAGTTGCTCAGGTTCATCATAAAATTATTATACTGTAATTGCACTGGTCTATAGACTGCCCATGAACGTCTTAGCTTTGGATATGAATCAATCTCGGCATTGCCACGTGTTCGAAATAATCATCAATAATTATCCACTCTTAAAAATGACAAGGCAGTATGTCATTTATTCATCTGATGGCAAATTTGTAATCCGGACAGAATTGAATGGGTTTTTTACATAGGAATTTGTTATATTGCTGCATATGTACATTCGTGTGTGGCATGAATTCCATCAATATTTGGACAAATATCTCAAATTATGACTTGTGAAATGACACATGGATATTTAGCAAACCAGAATCCATATCAATGTAGAGGTAATATTCAATGACTATTAATTATGTAAAGCATGCGAAATAAGCTTTGTTGAACAACCGCAATTACTGAAGACTTTAATTCCCCCTGTGACGAATTCCCCCAAATTGTATTTTGCGCGATTTTAACGTAAACTTTGAATTGTATCTCTCAACAGGTAACAGGTATTGAGATATTGACATGCTGAAAAAGCCGTTCTGATCATGGTGTATCAATTTGAGCCCATATCATATTTTCATGTTCTTGGCACTATAAATATAGATAGAATGACAAATACTACTGTAGCTGATTGATATATTAAAACATCATATACTAGTATCAAAATATGGATATCATGTCATAATATCCAGACACCAACTACTTATCACGATGATAACGAGATAACAAATTTCCGTCCCATATGTCAAATATTCACCCCTAATCTTTAACTTTCCCATTTGATTCATGGTCCTTGCATTATTACAGGCTAGTCTGGAAACTAGTTCTGTCGGCGAAAAGTACTTCAACTCTTCAAAAACAGTTGCATTTTATTGAGAAAAAAAATCACGTTGATACATGTTATCAACTACAAGTGTTAAATGAAAAATGATCAAATCTTATCCTTTCTAAAGAGATATTCTCATATTCACACCCCAGTCTGTATTTAATAAGAATTAATTACGAGATCAATCCACACAACCATAACGACACAAATAATCGTAATCTTGTAACTGGCGTTACACAAATCGCATTGGAATATATCGGTATACAGACGTGAACCATTTTCCATGATATGAATGCTAACTTTCCAATAAACATGTAAATCTTCACATTGTCCCATTGCTACATGATCCGCACGGCATTCCTGGGTTGTCTGGAAACGACCTGTAACTTTGTTCGTGGGGACAAAGCCATTCACAGGAGTAGTTTAATACTTTCAAGACAAGTTAAATTTCACTAAAACTAACTTCTGAAAGCACTGATTACATAACACGGACAGTTAATCACACCTCACTAGCGTTGTCTTTTGTCACGAAGCTTCGAATCTTCATTCACCCTAGTTGCCTTAAAATGTGATGCATCTTCTTGGCTGTGGTTGATGAATTTTCAGGGACTTTATCGTGAAGAAATCATCAGATTTGAAATAGCTGTGTGTAAATGTCATGGATAGAAAATATGTATCATAGATGTTATAACAGATTGACATTCAGTGCTCTTACAAAACCTTTTTTGGCTGATAGAAATGACCGATAGGAACGCATACACACGGTTTTGAATATTCCATTCAATAACCAATACCATGTTATGGAAAACGTAATGGGTGAAAATGTGGAGATTTGTGTTACAGTGAACTTGTGAAAACGATCAAATCGCATTCAGCCCTTGGAGAAATCGAGAGGCTAACACAACATCTGACAGACATACATGTATGAACAGTAGAAATAAACAAAAGAGGGTATTGAATTAAAATTTTGTTCATGGAATCATCGGTCACAAAGATAAACACTATTCCTTTGTGTGTGTCAACAAGCACTTGCAAGCAGTGAATATTCTCAGTCTCCTGGAAATGCATTAAAATGTGATGCATCTTCTTGGCGGAGGTTGATCACTCCCTAGCGTCTATAATGTATGGGATATCAACATATGTAGGAAACTCTGTGGTGAGTGTCGCAAAAATTGAACAGATAAAAACACAGATATATCAACATTCGGATTGTCTCAGAATTCTTCACGTTTAGTGAAACATATGCAAGCTTATTGGATGAAAAACACTTTACAAAATGAAATTTCGCATGCTTTGTTCAATTTCTTCATTTCATAACACATTCTATGAGAGCAACGAATTGCTTAAAGTGACACCAGGTTGGACCACATGGACATCTGCATCAGGCGCGCCCCCAGGATTTGAAAAAAATGGAAGCACAAAGGACCAATTCGATTGGGGGAGAATATATTGGAGTGGGGTCTGGGGCCCGCCCAGGGCCCCAGAAGCTGGCGGTTACTAGGTGTTCTGTGATGGGTTCTGTTCATATATTGGAACCCTGATTGTATCATCTGAACCATATGTTTTGTCCACAACATAAACATGGAGTCGGTCAAGCAAAATATTTCATAGTATATATATGGCAACATATATATACAAGTTTTTTGTATAGATATAACCATTATAGATTATCATTGCAGGTAGACTGTTGTAAATCCCTGGTTACCACAGTTTTCAGCATAATAAAATAATTTACTTTTGAAGATATACACCAGAACTTAGCCAATGTTATCAATATTTAAGGAAAACCTAAACGGGAAATGTCATATTCTTTATTTTATCAATTCACTAATTAATTCAAATGATTTTAAATGAAAGGATAAGATTTGATCATTTTTCATTTACCACTTGTAGTTGATAACATGTATCAACGTGATTTTTTTTCAAATGAGGTGAGATCATTCAATACAATGTGACTGTTTTTATTATTATATATATTATTATAGTATTGAATTACTTTTCGCAGACAGAACTAGTTTCCAGACTAGCCTGTTATAATGCAAGGACCATGAATCAAATGGGAAAGCTAAAGAATAGGTGGTGAATATTTGATATATGGGACGGAAATGTGTTATCTCGTGATCATCTTGATAAATAGCTTGTGTCTGGTATGATATATATATTGATATGATATCCATATTTTGATACTAGTATATGATGTTTTAATATATCAATCAGCTACAGTAATATTTGTCATTCTATCTATATTTATAATGCCAGGAACATGAAAATATGATATGGGCTCAAATTAAAACACCATGATCAGAACGGCTTTTACAGCATGTCTGCTACCTGTTGAGAGTTACAATTCAAACTTTACGTTAAAATCGCGCAAAATACAATTTGGGGGAATTCGTCACAGGGGGGATTAAGGTCTTCAGTAATTGCGGTTGTTCAACAAAGCTTATTTCACATGCTTTACATAATTGATCATTGAATATCACCTCTACATTGATATGGACTCTGGTTTGCTAAATATCCATGTGTCATTTCACAAGTCATAATTTGAGATATTGTCCACATAATGATGGAATTCATACCATACACGAATGTACATATGCAGCAATATACCATTTTTCTATGTAAAAAAAAACATCTGTCCGGATTACAAATTTGCCATCAGATGAATGTTTAAAAGTGGATAATTATTGATGGTTATTTCGAACACGTGGCAATGACAAGATTGATTTATATCCAAAGCTACCATGGGTAGTCTATAGATCAGTACAATTAAATCAGTGCTCATAAGTTTAGTCATCTTTTGTAAAAATTTGTTCACCATTTACTTCAGCAAATAAAGCTAAATTATTAACTAATAAAGTAAGTTACAGTGAAATGGTAAACCTTTACACTTCCTAGCTCTACACTTCCTAGCTTCACATTCCAAGTCTGTCAATAGTAGGGTCTATTTTAATAATAGAAGTGGCACATCGTTCATTGATCAACATTACAGAAAAAAGCTTGTCTGGTCTGTGGTTAAGAGAATAATAACACATAACGTTGTTATTACATAATGACGTTGCTATAGATTGATATAGATTCAAACCAATGCAAATTCAGTGCATGAGATCTCTTCATCGATTCTTATTATAGACTCAACCATCTATCTTTAGATGGGTGTTGTTCAACATCAATCAGAATTTGTCCTGCAATCGCGACTAATCCTAGATTTTGTGACAGGAAACACATGATAACTGACGTTGAAGCAATGAACGGTCGACAGTGTACCACGGTTTCTACGACAACATATCATTACATGTTTAAACAAGGCAATACATCACACCTATTGCTTGTTTCTCCAATGACATTGGAATCAAACGATATTGTTCGACAAGAAGATACATCACAATTTACCGCTATTCCAGAGACAGAGAGGATTACTGCTCTCCATCGCTTGGTGACAAACACAATACAGAAGTGATTATCCATGTGATCGATGTTTGCACAAACATATATTAATTATAACATCATGGTTTTCAAAGTTAATCGTGATAATTATTCTCACTAACAGTTTTTTGTGCATTTTAAAGATTTACATATTTTTTTTAATTCGTTTACATCGGCTTTTATTTGGTTCAGTTAAATAACTTCGGTCAAGCTATTGAACTGAAAATTATTTGTCTACTATACAAACGGCAATTTAATTCAGAAAGTATTTTTTAATATGTATCCAGATAAGCAATGATTTATGTTATGTTGTCGAACGTACAATTCACAATATATCATGGACTTGAATCCTCAGTGAACAACACAATATTTATGCAAATAAAACACATGTGACAGCAGCGTGCATTATGTATTATGTACCTTATGAATCCACGCGCATATTGCAACTTCACATCGTCTGTTCAGAAATGTTATTCAACGACATGATGAAGGAAAACCTCACAGATACCCAGTGTGAAAAGCAATTCAATGTTTCTTCAGGGCGGGCATGTTAAATAAATGTGCAACTTCTTAAAGGAATTGAAGTACTTCTGACTGTCGCCAAACAAACAGAACCGGTTTTCAGACAACCCAAGAACGTTGTATGGATCTAGACCACGACAACCTAAAGATAGAAATATCACAGGATTTTGGATATCCATCTTGATAAATAGTTGGTGTCTCTAACGATATCAGTTGCGAGTTCATGAAATGATCGTCCAAAAATAAATATTATTCTACATTGATGAAACTTATATAGGGTACATTCAGGTAGACTGGTACATTCAAGTCGACCGGTACATGCAAGCTTTTGTTCATATTGATAATTAATCGGTATGTTCCCATCCAAATGTTTATATCTAAAAGAATGCCAAAAATGATCAGAGTGTCTGGCGCAGGTTTGTTCCTGCCATTCATTTTTAATTTAGTCTCCGCACGTGCTGAATGTGGCAGGGTTGAAGCGCGAGAGAGGATAACGGACAGGTATTAATTCGAGTAGTGAAACTTACTTAAGCATGTGATTTGAAAACGATGTATTTCAATGAAAGATTTATGTTATGTTCGCCGCAGCGAAAACGTTTTGGTCGCGGATTTAATGATTTTGGTCACGACTTGAATTATTTCTGTCGTCACAATTAAATTCGCGACCAAAACTACTCGGGAGGAACGCAGTATGGCATGAATCAGCCACCGTACTTATTATAGAAGACTCTGATTGGGTTAGTGAGACGGTGAAAACTACTAAGTTTTTTAGTAAGTACTGTGGCGCTATTATAGAATAATGGAATAAGTGGAAATAACTTGTGAGATTGTTTATTGTAACGGCACATCATTAAAGCTCTTGTTTATAAACCTTGAAGACAAGAACCTAATAATCACTTTTATCAAATTCTAAAGAGATATTCTCACACAACATTTGAGACACCCCAGTCTGTATTTAATAAGAATTAATTACGAGATCAATCCACACAACTATAACGACACAAATAATCGTAATCTTGTAAGTGGTAAGGTATTACCCAAGTCGCATTGAAATATATCGGTATACAGACGTGAACAATTTTCCATGATATGTATGCTAATTTTCCAATAAATATGTAAATCTTCACATTGTCCCATTGCTACATGATCCGCACGGCATTCCAGGGTTGTCTGAAAACAACCTGTAGCTTTGTTCGTGGGGACAAAGCCATTCACAGGAGTAGTTTAATACTTTCAAGACAAGTTAAATTTCACTAAAACTAACTTCTGAAAGCACTGATTACATAACACGGACAGTTAATCACATCTCACTAGCGTTGTCTTCTGTCACGAAGATTTGAATCCTCATTCACCATAGTTGCCTTAAAATGTGATGTCACTTAACTTGGTCATTGAGAAGCATCCTTCCACAACATTTGACAGACACAGACGTTATTACCTTGTATTCACAATTGAATACTGATGTCGATACTGCACGTTGACAAAAGGAGTGTAGGTTACGATTATTTTAAATTGGCTTTCTTCTATGATTACATGGACGAGTAAATAGATCATTTGTTTCCTGATTTGTTTTCCTGTTTCGGATTTTCCGACTAATATCAAGAGAGAAATCTACAACCAGTTTAGAACTATGACGAAGTAACGTCGTAACATGGCACGAGTCCATCCTTTCTCATTAACAATCGACACATGTGATGGATTGCCTTGTTAACATGTAATGATATGTTGTCGTAGAAACAGTGGTACGCGATTTAATTCTCGATCGTTCATCGCTTCAACGTTAATTATCATGTTTTCTCCAGTCTGACACAAGCTCTACGATTAGTCACGATAGCAAAAGAAATCCTGATTGATGTTGAACAACACCATCTAAAGATAGCAGACTGAGTATATGATAAGAATTGATCGTAATATGTCATGCTTTGAATTTGCATTGGTTTGAATTGCTGATAGGTTGTTTTCTTTGTATGGATATTGTGAGCCGTTGTTATTAACCCATGACTAGGTTATATTTATATGTTATTAAACTATTAACCAGAGACCAGATTAGCAAGATTACTAGTATGTCATATGGATTCACGTATGATGTGTCATTTCTACTACTAAAATACTATTGACAGATTTGAATTGTGAAGCCATGAAATGTTATGATAGGCTCACCATGTTAATTTGCCTTTAACATATTCTCGTGTTTACATTTCACTGTGACTTATTACAGTTAGTTTGACTTTATTTGCTGAAGCAGATAACTTTTACCAATAAAATGACTAAATTTATGAACCACTAATATTGCAATGTCATGTTATTTAATTTGATAACACCTACAAGATGCTCAGGCTATCGGATATATTACCGGTATTCATCATACAATTATACTGTAATTGAACTGATCTATAGACTACCCATGAACGTCTTAGCTTCTGATATAAATCAGTCTTGTCGTTGGCACGTGTTTGAAATAGCCATTAATAATTATCCACTTTTATAAATGACAAGGTAGTGTGTTATTCATTCATCTAATTTGACAAATGTTTTCTTTCACCGAGAAAAATGATATATTGTTGCACATATTCATTCGTGTGTGACTTGACTTCCATCAATATGTTGACAAATACCTCAAATCATGGCTTATGAAATGACACATGGACACATGCCAGCTAGATCGCGAGACATCAGTAAACCACTATCTATATCAATATAGACATTATCAAATATAGATAGAATGACAAATTTCTGTAACTGGTATTGTTCAATCATATTAAACTATACATACACCAAACTGATTATCAAGATGAATACCAGATAACAAATTATCGTCTCAAATGTCAAATCTTTACCCCTAATCTTTAGCTTCCCCATGCATCTGATTCATGTTCCTTGCAGCTTTACATGGTTGTCTGGAAACTACTAGTAGTTCTGGAAGCAATCCGATACTTTTGAGAAAAGTTGCATTTTGTTGAATATATTTCGTGTGTCTGAAGGCATCCAGTCTCATTAGAAATGTTACCGTTGTAAGCACAAATTGAATTGAACAGATAAGACGTCAGCCATTTTCCATGATATTGGTACCACTTATTCATGTCATATCTAAATCTTTACAAATGCCCAAATGCTGTGATCCTCACGGCATTCCAGCGTTGTCTGAAAACAACCTGTACTTTTTGTTCGCTCGGGGGCACAAAGTCACCAAGGAGTAATTCAATACTTTCAAGACAAGTTAAATTTCATCAGAACTAAACTTGTGAAAACACTGACTACATAACACGGACAGTTAATCACATCTGATTAACGCTGTGTTTGTCACGAAGCATTGAATCCATATTCATCCTAGTTCCCTTAAAATGTGATGCATCTTCTTGGCGGTGGTTGATGAATTTTTAGGGACTTAGATGTTGTAATAGATTGACAATTAATGCTTCGGATGAAGGCTGAAGTGCATATATTGGCATATATACTGTTCGACTGGCCTTAATTTGAGATTATGTCAAAATATCTTACCCAATTACCTTTCAGAACAGTTGAGTAAGATGCTTCATGTTTTTTTTTTTAGAATCTCAGATATTATTCACAAGATCGGCAGGAAACACCGTTTGATCCCATCCAACGTCAGTTGGAAAACAGTCGAAACATGTGGGGGAGGGGGGGGGGGGGGTTGCGTTGTTAACATGCTATGATATGGTGTGAATCAAACAGTGGTAGAAATATTAAATCCCAAAATGTTTATTGCTTCATCGTTATTTATCTTATTTTCTCCTGTCACAAAATCTAGGATTAGTCACGACAGCAAGACTATTCTGATTGAAGATGAACAAACATAACTGACAGAGTCTATAATAATTGCCGCACAATTGAGGATCAATCACACTGCCAAAGAAAATTCTGATTGATGTTGAACAATACCAACGACTGTGGAGAAGTAGTTTTTAAAGTCAATAAAAAGGACTGATCAGGAGATCTGATGCATTGTATTTGCATTTTATCAAAATTGCTGATAATTAAGTTGTCGGTTTGTATGGAAACTGTTAGCCAATCTTAACAGAAACAGAAACCGATCATCAAACAGAAAACAGGCCAGTAGCCAGTAGTTTTCTGTCATGAGAGCTGATTTAGTTATAATGTGATTTGTATTATTAAAATATCATGAAAAATCCGACAGCTATGGCCTACCATGTTGTGCTGAACTTTACATTGTCCCAGCAATCTATACCCATTCTATAAGTATAAATGGAATTCATTATATGCTCGGAGAATTGTAAGTAAAGTTTGATTCGAATTAACACTGATTACGAACATGTAGTATGGACATTCAATCATATCTCGTTAGGATTGTCTTTGTTACAAAGCAGTGAGATCTCCAATCACCTAAGTTGCATTAAAATGTTATGCATCATAAAACGGTGGGTGATGAGTTGCCAGGAACTTTCTCGTGGTGAAATCACAAGATTTGGAAGAGCCGTGGGTAAATGTCACAAATGGAAACCATGAGCTACAAAAATTAGGGCAAACTTATTGATAGAAACTTTCCTACAACTAAATTGAAGGAAATTTCACAATCATCATTATTCCACTCACAAAACCTCTGTAAATCTGACAGGATGGACTGATAAAAACGATAAATGGTCGCTCTTTAATTATATTACTCCATTACGGCAACGCACTGAGAAGAATTATATCATATGGCTGGATAAGTGGAGATCTGTGTCACAGTGAAACCTTGAAAAACAATAAAATCACACAATCGATGAGATATAAAATTGGACACACAGAAGATATTGCCTTGTATTTATTGAACACTCTTTCCGGTCAACACCCCTTTCCTGTCATATCGACAATCGATCGTCGGACCCACGGTCGTCTTTGCGAAATTAAAATATAGCGAGTCTTCACAAAAGAGACAGATCGATTGTCCTGACTCATAAGTCTCTTTGTATTGTCCATACTGATAGATATGATAAATATATATTAGACGATGAATGAAATCTAAAATATTTATAATCTGGCCCTGTTCATGCATGCGTGAACCCAGATCGTCAAAACAACAATACACCGCTGTTGTGAACAATAAGAACATTTATGAAATATTCAAGGATCGCCCAACGTAAAGGTTTCAATTATGATGCATGTGGGTAGAATATCTACACAGGATCGGTCAAAACAGCCATATATCGTAGATTGCTCAGTTGACGTGCAATGGTATTCAGTGATATTGCAATCATTATGTTTACCCTCACACATATATATTATGCATAAGTCTTAATCATGTCTAAAACCATGACTAATGCTGATCACCATCTTGCCATTCACAGGTCAGCACGGGTTACATATTGATTTCGTGATGGCAACACACCGTGATATATAAAGCTGATCAATAGTAATTTGCGTTAGTGTGGGAATAATGAATAATTTCACGATCATTCTTGGTTCAAACTGCAACGACAGCAGAACGAACTTGCATAGCTAAATCAAGATACATGCACGTGTATATAAATTTCATGTCGTATTTCTAACTTCAAATGGTCTTGCATTGCAATGCTCCCTGAAAAAAACAAAATCGGAAGTAATCCAATTTCTTCTAGAAGGTTCATATTTAATTAACATATGTATTTCTATAATAATATGTCATGTTTGCACCGAACAAATTTGGTCTGTGATTCAGCATAGTACCAGCTATGTCACAGACAGTAGGCCTAAGCAAACCAAAGGTCATATCAATCAGCACAAGTATTACAGACTTTAAAAAATGATCGTACCAAGTAAAGGTGGTAAGTCGAGTTGTCATTTCAGTTCAGTGAAATATCATGGCAATTAGCATTGTACAAGTCTCAGTAAAACAAATACAGACGTGAAGTCTTCGAAAATAAATACCGAATACATGCCAAATGTCGAAAGTGTGCCTGGATCTATTGACATATGATCTTGTCGGCATTCTAGGCCTGTCTGAAAACTGGTTCGGTTTGTTCGAGACATATCCAAAAGTAGTTCAATACTTTCAAGAAAATATACATTTCATTAAATCTATTTTTGTGAGAGCACTGATTTCGGAACATGGGCATTAAATCACATCTCATTAGAGCTCATCAGTAATTCATTGTGTTATTTATCCGACTTGTAAAATGAAAGTCTCAAACTTGATGGAAAATACCGTTTATTTCCAACATTAGATGCGAGACATCAGACACACAAGATGCCTTATCGCCATGCAATTAAATGTAGTCTATAGATTGTGAAAGAAACCATTGTGTGTTTTCTAGGACTATTCACAATAGCAAGAATAATTGTGATTGATTGCGAACAACAATGATCTAGAAATACATTTAGATGGTAGATTCTATAATAACGATTGATCACGAGATCTCATGCACACTGAATTTGCATTTGTCTGGAAGAGTTTATGTCCTACAGGAACTACAATCCATCTATATCCAATTGTCTGTCATGAAAGTCCATGGTGTCATAATTAGGGATTAGTATAAATAGCAAATTATTGGTAAACTCGCAATGTAAACCTATGAAATGTTATTCCTAGCCCACCATATTATGCTGTGTTTAATTAACACGTTTCAATGAAGGAGTTTGCATAACATCCGATGATAAGTCATATTGGTAAAATCATAGCCAATTCTACTTACCATACATGTAATATTATCATACTACCAAACTGAAATCCACCTAATAATACTTCAATATACTTATACTGTTTTACTTAAGGCATGAATCGGCCTATAACTTATAGCATCACAATGGCAAGAACTAAAAATAATTTATTATACCATGCAATGCCAAGGCTACTAGTCATGATATTCAGCGTACAATTATACATCTGATATAATAGCACTGATTTATAGACTATCCATGAAGGTCTTGACTTTCGATATAAATCAGTCTTGTCATTGCCACGTGTTCGAAATAACCGTCAGTAGTTACCTCGGTTAGGAAAAATTCTTTAAATAGGTAGTGTGTAATTCATCAAAACGTAGTATTCAACAAAAATTTTGTCAAGACAATTTTGAAATTTCTCTGTTATATTTTGTACATTTATTACCTTGAAGTTTTTCCAACTAGTAATCCTCGCAGTGTCATAGAGTTGTCTTTAAACTAGGTCTGTTTAGTCGGCGACACATCTGAGATAATTGAATACTCTCAAGAAAAAAATCCATTCTTGTGAAACTCTGATTGCATAACATGGACAGTCAATCACAGCTCATTATATTGTGTTCTTTACAAAGCAGTGAAATCCTCAGTCACCCGAGGTGCATTAAAATGTGATGCATCCCTTGACGGTGAGTGAGGAATTTCCAGGGACTTCATTTTGTGGAATATCAATATATTAGGAAGAAGATTTTGTGATATATGTCAGAAAATGTAAAGAGGAATAAAACAATGAATGATTGACCAAAACCTACAATACATTGCTTTTAGCAAAATAACCATTAACTCCTGTCACAAAGAGCTGGAAACTGAAAAGATCGACTGATAGAAACGTCTTTTTAACGGGACATAAAATGAGTAAAACGTTATCAGGATGAAACACACATATGTGTTGCCAGGAATCCGTAAAAGTGATCAACCCACATTGACATCGTTGAAAGATATTCCTGTATTTTGTAATTGAAAACCGAATATGATTCGAGAGGAAAATCATGGGTATTCAATTACATCTGTCAATTTAGGGTGAGAGGTTACCGGTTGACAACAAGATACTCAAACAGACAGACTGACAGGGAGTCGGATAGACAATCATTGTTTCTTCTTACAGTAAAAGCAATATCTGTTTAGGGTGGCGTTCATTTCACAAGGTACAAAGGAACACATACAAATGAAGCGGGAATAATAACAAAATATATTATCAGTTCACTTTTTATCTGGTACCGTCTGATATATGTGAATCTTCAATTCAACATTTGTATCGACACTGGAAATCAAAGTGAATCAAAACATAATGACTCTCCACGAGAGAGGTTGATAAATATTCTGGATATTTAAGATCCAGATCTGTGATAGATTAGAAATACTGTATAGGACTTTCTGATCAGGCCATGTGCATCCCTTGGTTTGATGTTTTTGTCTACTGTCGAAAAATATAATCTGTCAGGTTGGTTTCCATCTTTGATGGGTCTAGTGATCTAGATACACATCGGGTGCAAAACAGCCAAGCTGTCTGGTGTATTGCCATGCTGACATACAATAGCATGTTGCTGAAGAAAAAATCCCAAAATTCCTTTATCTTTGATCATCATTTCCCCCCTGTCGCACCATATAAAGGGTGAAAACAATTAATGGGGTACATTATCGACAAGAGCGTGTTTTTCTGTATATAGACCCACCTTGCCATATAAAGATATTCCAATTTTCTCAGTTTAATCATGCATGACTAAAATTAATCGATATTCATGGGACATGGTCGGTACTGACCCGTTAAGGCCCAGTCACACTGAGTCGTACGATTTTATGGTCGCACGATCAGGTTCAAATTTGCTGAGTTACGACTGATCACCAGTGATCGCCACTGCAATCGCAAGTAGCGACTGTTCATACGATTGGTGGTACGCTTGGTGGCACGATCGCGGAAAGAATGGAAAAGATTGATAGCAAGCAGTTGTACGACCACATCGCAGCGACCACCGACCCGTCGTGCCTTCAGTCGTAGCGACCACAGACCTGTCGTACCTCCAGTCGTAGCGACCACTGACCTGTCGTACAACCAGTCGTTGCAATCAATGACCAGTCGTACGATAAATCGCGACCTGACGCACGACCGTCCGTCTGATAAGACAGAAGGGCACAAAACTTGAACAGATACCATATTTTGCAGTTTTATAGTTTAGAAAAAATGCTGAAAAATATTGTTGTGTTGGGTAAAATATTTTCCACTGCACGTTTTATCCTCAATTCGGGAAGCTTCAAATGGGTGGTACCACCAATCATAAGGTCGTACTACCAGTCGGCACAGGTCGTGAATAATCGCACCACGGATCATGAAGTTGTACGACTGATTGCACCACTAGTCGCCAGGTTGTACGACTAGTAGCACGACCATTTTTGGCTAGTCAATAACGTGCGACAATGTCCGATTGGTGGTGCCACCTTTCCCGACTGGTGGCACGATTGTGCGAGACCGACGTGCGACCAGAGATCGTAGGTTGGAAGTTTTGAACATGTCCATCGACCTTGCTGCGACTAGTTTCTTGTTTGCGACCATTCACGACCTGTACGACCAGTCGTACGTTCATGTCACGATTTGTCCACGATTGCAAAAAATTTAGGTCGCAGCAAGGTCGTATCTTGGTCGTACCGTCAATGTGACTGGGCCTTTTAGGCGACTAAATTTTGTCAACATTTTTTTCAGAAGAGGCCCCTCTTCAAGAGGGCATGAAATGGAAGGTGGGTCTTTACCTACAATGAATTTGCGATTGGCGTAGGTACCCCATTACATTTTTGCATGTGCTATAATAGATTGATAACGAAAACATATTAACTGAACTGTGAAATAGTGGTATTCACCAGACCCTTTAACAGTAATTGTCTATGATGACAAGTCTAGTCAATGTGCTAAACCAATGTGCTAATGTTTACATTTAGACAAATCTCATTTCGAGTGCATCTTGACATCGGTCTTGCGATATCTTTGAGCGATTATTCTACATGCTATACCTTGTGCATTCAATATCTCGGAAACTTGCACCAAGAGACACTTAATGGACTTTGTAGATCAGTGTAAATGAGACACCACTTGTCATTTGAGACCTGAAGGTTTTTACATGTAATATGTACTTTACATGTATTCCCTCATACCCTTCAGATTCGAGAACAAGTTATGGACACAATTAATTATGCAACTATATGTACATATATGTACTGTAGTTGTCCATTTCATGACTAAAAACAATTGTGAAAAGCAAACATCCTGAACTGTGACGTACTTGGTATCAAAGTATGAATAAACCGGACAGTTTTCTTTGAAAAAAAAACAGGAAAACTTCAGTCATCTCTCTGATAAATGCTTAATTTATTCACAGAAAAATGTGTCAGCGATCAAGATTGCCATGAGAAACGGTTTCATTTGAATGACGAACAACTGAATGTACACAGACACTCGCCAACCTATCCCATGCGTTTGTCTGTCTGAAAACGGATGCAAAGTTCCAGCCAAAACAGCTCAATAAAACTACAATAAAACTACAAACATTTATCTACCTGTCATAGTGTCTGGCAAATTAGAGTAATTCCTTCATCTGATAATGCAATGTCATTACGGAAGTTATCCCCAGGGAATTGAGGATTGTACCAAAATCTGTCATGTTCAAATTAACTAGAAGCAGCAAAACACGTTCCTCTGTCATACAACATTGCACGTGTTGTCTGATTTGGATGATGTTCTTCGCCTATCCCATATCTTTATTGTATTCGAGGCAATGCATCACAGGCAGCAGTAAGTATTTACGCCGATTTTCGCCAGTGTTGAATGAATATATTGGCATGCCACTCACAGTCGCCTTACTGCATGAATGAAATGCTATGCACCACCGCAGCAGATGCGGATGCATAATCAGGGAATTAATCAACTGTGTGAAATGAAGATTCGGGTGATCCAAAATGAGTGCAACAGGAGAAAGGTATGTTTTATGCCATTTTCCAATTTTATGCAAAGTTCCAATATCACTCTACCATAGGCATCCGGTTCATACTTTACCAGCATTCAAACGTAACTGCATATTGTGAGAACACAACCAAGCGGTGAGAGATAATTGATTAACGATTTGACTACGAACTAGATACTCAACGAACTGATTACTTATAGACCAAAAACATATATTGATTGCACAGAATGACTGGCAAATCATTTCCGATGCAGAGAGCATGCATAAATAGGCAGATTTTGTGTCTAGATTTCTGACAAGACTAAGCTAGGCCACACACGCATCGTCTGCATATGAAGATAATACATGTATATACATTTCTACATTTACCACAGGCATGATTTCGCGGAGTTATTAGTATCGGTGCATCAAAGAGAAAGAGGTATCCGTAATGGAATAGGCGTTCAGAATGCGAAATGTGTAGAATGATCAATATCGAAGTATTAGGGAAACGCGTCCTGAACGTCTCCGGGCCAAGGCGAATGGATACTGAGGTAAATGGTCAAATATAGATATAACTACCTAAAAAAATCCCGTACAATTATGGTAAAAAATGTTCTCATTTGATGATTACCAAACAACAAACACAAGCCTAACATGATGGTGCTGATTTCCATGTAGGAGTACAGTATACACAAAACTTTTTTTGTTTTCTAAAGGGAAGATAAATGTAGGTCGAGTTTGGTTCACTTTCTCTTGTTGAAGTATCGAGCATATCATCTCATTGCTGTCATTACTGGATAGCATCAATCCGGATTCTCCGGATTAAATATGATGTGTATGATAGAATACATGCATAGTCTATCCTCATAGACAATATCTATGTTTCAGACGCAAACGCTAATACTTCATTGTCTGTTTGAGAGCGTCATCATCGGAATCAAACAGTACGTGGAGTCAAAGTCTGTCCAAGTTCAACCGTCTTTGATTGTCAATAATATAAAGGAAATATGCATCATTCGATGACAATTACTCTGAAAATCATGTGTTAAACGATGGTGAGTGATTGATTTGCCGACATGGCTGGTTGTCGCAGAATCCAGGTATAATTTGGATGTAATATGATATCGTTTACAGTTTTATATATAATCCCCAAGTTGTCTTGGGGAAAAAAGAGAAATAGGGGAAAAGTGACTTGGGGAAAAAAAGGTAAATTTACTCACCAACCTTTCATTGATAGATCACGAATACACAGTATCAGTATACGTTACGAATAGACTCTCATATTCACGTTTCTTTGTCTACGTAGAGCAGGATTTTCTGATAGCGCTAAATTGCGAAAAGTCAATAAAATCTTGATTTGGGCTGCGGGTGTATCCGGTCAATTGGGTCCATTAGTCCCGGTCGAACAAAAAGTATGTGACGGTATTCGGGGAACGATTCATACCAGAAACGCCACATATGTATTATGGATTAATGTATTGACACGGTCGGTTTCCATCGATTGTGAGAAAGACCTGGCACTATGACACGGCATTGAATCCACATGATAAGTGGCACAATGAGAAGGGTATAACTATCTCCGCCAGGTCAGTGCGCTTCATAGCCACCGGGGACACGAACTGAAAATAAACTGAACTGAAAACGCTGGGGCACGATTCCACCAAAATATGAAAATGATGAACAAAGTTACAGACTCCGAAATGCCAGCTCATTTCAAGAACTGTGGTGACTCCAGACCGATGCACCAAGTGGCGAAGTCCGAGCTGTACAAAGTCATGTCGCCGATGTGGAACAGTATGACTGTGATGGGACTGTTCTACAATCCGTCCTGGAAGCTTGGTGACAGGTCAATATCTACTAAACATAGGGTTGCTTTCGTCTTCGCCTCCGTCGTGTTATTGTGCCATTGGGCGAACTTCGCTCGCATGTTCATCATATTTCGGCTAGGGGATTCATTAGGTCCAGAGTTTTTCATCAAAGTCATCAACTTCGTGTGGTTTCTGATGACTGCCACACAAGCCACTTGTCTCTACATCGCCTGCTACAGATCCGAGTGCAGCATCTGGCAGTTCGTAAAGATGTGGGATGACATCTACAAGGAGACAACTGTGTGCTCCATGAAATACTTCAGGCGCAAGGTCGTACAGTACGTCATCACGGCCTGGTTCTTCATCCTGCTCAATGTAGGCTTCTTTGTATATAGCATTTGGTTCACGAAGATGATGGATTTTTCTTTAGTCCCATTCACTCCAGACTCTCGCCACATCAACGTAGTGCGGCTCTTTTTAGTACTCTTTATGTGGCTATCCTCCGGAGCCTGGATCTTGATGACAACTTTTTACTACATCATCTCCTGTGTGGTGTACCTCCAGTTCAAGAAAGGCAACGAAATGTTGGAGGAGACATGTACCGCTAGGGACTTTGCTCTCTCAGCAGAAGAAGTCAGGATCCATCGGGCTCGACATCTGAAAACGTGTGACCTGCTGGAGCAGGTTGACAATATTTTTCACATCAACACTGGACTAACCTTACTCTTCTGTCTTATCATCCTGTGCCTTCTGATGTTCAACCTGGTTTATTATCCGTACTTGCTCAGCAACCCACTCATTACCTTCATAACTATCTTCTGGTTGGTCAGTGACCTTGGGTCAATGGGAATCATCAGCGTGGGTGGAGCCTCCATCAACCACGTGGTAAGTCATCTTTGTGTGAAATAATGAGTTAGTCACAGTCTTAGAGTTACAGAAAGATGTGTGTGATCCTAATTTCTTTTACAGGCACATTACGCCTATGACACTCTACATCACATAGAATTGAATGAAATTGATCATGTACAAGCCAGCCAGGTATGTCACTCTAATGTTGATCCATAAGCGAGTTATTGGACACGATTGAAACTCCTAATATACGCAGTACAAAATGTTTCATTCCTACCAAACAAAGGTGACTTTGTTCTTGAACCGTGTGAGTTCTGGAAGTATTGGGCTGTCAGCACTGAAGATGTTCATCATCGACAAGACGACAATACTCACTGTGAGTGTATGCAGTATTGGGCGACTGGTAGAATAATCAAACGATAACTTTGATGCTTGTGTCATTATTATAAAAGTCTACGTCTAAGACAGCGTTGTTTATTATTTCCTGCAGATTATCGGGATGTTTCTGACGTATTTTGTTCTGATTGTCCAGTCTGTACCAGCTGCATCTCCAGAAAGTCTATCTGTGTGCAACTGTTCTGCCATCCTACATAATTCCTCGCTGTTTTGTACCCTCTCTGATGTACACTGAAGTCAGAGATATTCATGGTTGAAACTATTATTGAATATAAAACAGTTGTCCCAATTCTATCAATATGGACAGGCTGAAATCGTTGACGTCATTTGTTGATTTAGCCCTGTTTCACTAATCTCTAACACCACCAGCCGTACATTCACAGCCAAAAATATTTTTCTCCAAAAACTAAAATATATGAATAGGACAAATATTACGTTGCGAGATTTCTGAGAGAATTATCTTCAAATAACGTGAATGTTACTCAAGATATATTTAATGTAAGAAATATTTCGTTAAGCTGTGTTTTGTAATCAACAAAATACATGTCAAAGAACATGTTTTTTGGGTTACCGGACCTATGGTCCGATAACCTATTGGCATGGCGTTGTGTCCGGCGTCCGTCCGGCCGTCGTCCAGCGTCCGTCCACATTTTTATCTTTAAAGTTTACGATCTGAAACTTTGCACAAAAATAGCTAAAAATATTCCCAGGAAAGGTTTTTTTTTTATTATTATTTTCGCACTTTCCTTGAAATGGCGGCCATTTTCGTTGAAAAATGCCCAATTTTGGACTTTGACGGCCATTTTCTCAAAAGCTGTTCAGACAGTTTTGAGATTTTTGTTTCAAAAGATTCCCCTTATGGACCTCTGTGATGTGTATAAGTTTGGTTGCCCTTGAATCGCCGGTCTACGTGTGGCGGCCATTTTGAATTTTTGATGAGTCGGCGAAAAAAAATATTTTCACCCCAAATCGCTATACTATCCATTTTGGGCCATTTCCAGGGGGAAAAATATTTTCACCCTTTGAAAAAAATGTTGAAAGTTTTGGCAATTTTTTCCTTCATAATGGGAGCTGCCATAACTGTACTCATAGAACGCCTGAAGATAGATAAATTGGCACTTTCAAATGGGAAGTCATATATGGCGACTTATGTGGTGAGCTTGAATATGACCGTGGATGACCTTGAAAGGTCAAAACAGCCTTTTTGGGTCGAAAAATGCCCAGATTTGCCTCTATAGATGAAATGCTTGCAGATAAAGCTTATGTTTGCATTATGAACATATAGGAAGACATATATGGCACAACTAATTATGACCTTGAACTTGACCTCAGATGACCTTGAGTGCCAAATGTCTGACTCGGAATGTGTACATTAGCCTGAGCGGCCTATACACTCGCACTAAGACGTATCTTTGTATTATTAAAATATAGGAAATCAAATACCGCACCCATACATGTAATGGTGACATTGAAGTTCACATGTATGACCTTGATTGGTAAACCTCATGGTCATAATTTTCACACTGATAACCTTGATTGATAAATCTCAAGGTCTGTTACATTCCATAATCCAAACCAAAATTGTCCGGTAACCTATCTTAGCCTTTGGGCTAATTTTTTTTTTCCATTTCATTTCAGACTCGCAGCCCATATAAAAATAACAACATATAAGTGTATAAAAACAGATAAAAAGGGACATATTAAATTCACAGTGACAGGTTACCGAGTAAATGGTGCGCATAAATAGATACACTCCATTCTGTATTCAATTGTAGGCAATTGTACATATTGACCATATGATAGCAGGCACTGTATAATAGTATTAGTTGAGACTCTCAGTTATATGAGTATATTTTAGCTTCAATGTACTAAAAGAATCAATATTGTTCTCAGCAAACATTCCACTGGCACTACAACGGGATCCATAACCCCAAAAAAGTCAAAAGCTCTTGTTGAAGGCAACCCGGAGTTTGTTCATAGATGCCTAATTGTGACACTGTAGTTCACAAAGATGACCTTGGTTGGTAAATCTCAAGGTCAAATGTCACCTGCCATACTTGAAACCAAAATTGTTCGGTAACCTATCTTAGCCATTGGGCTAATTTTTCTTGATGTCAATTAACATATGATCTTGAAGTACATCACATAGAAAATGTTAACTGGTATGCTGTATAAGAAAATAAGTGTTGAGTAATATCCATTTTTACTTGATCAAGATTATATTGGGAAAGTGTTGACAATATATAAGTTAGGTACATAAAAAATGAGATCAACTGTGATCCTCCAAGGAAGAATGATCTTGTACGAACTGTGAGCTGAGGGATTTAGAACACCTGGAGATTAAACAGCGTTATTGTCACAGTGACTTTAAGTAGAGTCAGCAGAGATATTTCATTTCTCGGATATTACTACAGTCAAATATGGTGCATGCAAGAGGACTTTGTGAATGGAAAGGCCAAAGTAGCACATCTCACACATGTGACAATTCCCTGTTCATAGTTGATGACAGCTACAGTGATAGTTCAATTTAGGCAAATGCTATATTGAAACCTTCGGATGACAATCCATGGCAAATCTTCTGGTCAGACAGTCAGGTGGTCACCAACAAACAGAGAAGTGTGAAGTCTCCGTATTGAACAGAGTCCAGAAGATGAGAGCTGCGTTGGAGCCATCTCAGTAGAACTGTATATCCACGACTGACAACTCTGCTGATCATGCACCCAGAGTCATATCTTTGGCTAAGCTGCTGGGTGAATTGGCAGTCCAGACTCCTTGGACAGTTTAGATATCCAATTGCAAATCTAACCGAAATTTTGCATGACCCAGAGGCCGATTGTATCAACGGGTCGTAACATTTACGCTGGTCGTACCTCAATCGTTTCGAGATACGCCTATTGCACCAACATGTCGTAAGTGCTATGCTGTCGCAAATCTGGTCGTAAATTTATACCAAGTCAGGAGGAGGCGCAGAGTGGTAGTAAAGCCATGGCTGAATGTTTTTCAGGACTTGACTCAGTCTCAGGATATATAGAACAGAATGATCATTTTGCATTTTATAGCAATGGGCTTATTTACAGAAACGTTTCTGAAAAAATGGACTGCTTATGCTATTTTTTGGTATTTTTATTGAATGTAGAGAATAATAATACCCCCTCCCCCTTCCCCACCGAACTTTGTGAGATATTTACTACACACACACATATACATACCCACACCTCATCAATGGTCTATTATCACATACTCACAGACATACGCACTGATTACATATCTTTAAACCAGTTCCTCTCTAGAAAATAAAATATCTTGATACCACTTTCTATTAAAATCAGTTACATCTTGAGCATAGAATCACAACTGAGCATGTAAAATGAAACAGAACATCAACTAATTTACGTGTGGCAACACTTGTCTTCTGACAGAAACCTTTCTTATGGGTTTCTGCTTGTGACCAACCGTCCTGACACACCACCTTCACTGATCCCAGCAGTGGCCATCTTAAACCTAGAAATCGGTGAGGTGGTTAAGAAAACCACATGTCAGCCTTTGTTTCAAATCCTGGAAAGAGCCCGTCTACCGCTTCAAACTATGGGGCTTCTTTTTGAAACGAACCTAATACTCAAAGTTGTTTCATTTCTCATCTAGATTTAGGCTTATTGACCTAGCGTGATGTAATGTTTTGGCATCCATTCGAAGTAATTTTTTATAAGAAATAGTACCACCAACAAATTTCACACATCAAACAGTTTTGAGTGATATAGCCTACTCGCTATAAAAAGGAGCCCACGATTGGAGCGAGAGGCGAGTTCAGCCCGAGGTGTGGTGAAGCAACAGATGATGGGCAACTTGCTAGATTTTTGGGCGATCTCTCTTCCTCCTTCCACATTTTGTAAGGTTGACAATTTTGGATCCTGCATGGATGATCAAAGGAGGGAGACGTGAGGTGGAGAGGTATGGGTGTGATTTCACTTGTCTGGCTTCATAAGCAGTACACCTGGTGAAAGAGAACAAATATGATACAAACTCATTAATTGATGCTTTGAGGAGATCATTGCCAATTTGAATAGCCCAGAACTCTGGTTGGACGAGGGGAAGGATTTCATTGGTGCATGCTACCAGTTGAGAGGAGCGTTCGGGAAGGTCATTTAGCAGTAAGTGCGAGATTTCTTACTCGGTAACAATGGGACCCCCATTTTAAGTTCAATGTGCCAATCAATGCACGTGTACCAGATCACGATGTACAGCTGTAAGCAGACGAGCAGAGGATCGCATACGATCATCAGGGCTCCAATATCCACATGTGCAATGTCATCCACGACCACTAAAAACCGACTACTTTTCAGATATCTCAAAAGGAATGACATTATTGAGTGCAGATGTCTGGCGTACATATAAATGTCTCTGTTGACTGTTTGGAACAGACAGTACATGTAGTAGTACGCCATAGCGAGGACCCATTGGGACGTGTGAAACACGTGGACGAGCATGTAAGCCGTCCGAATCAACTTGTCATATCTAGAACCAGCACGGAAAGGTGCCATCGTTTCCATCCCACCATCGTTCAGGGGTGTAGCGAAAACTGAGTAAACAGCCAAGACTATGTTGGCAAGTATCAGTGACCATGATGCGACTGCGGTGTACTGTTTGCATTTGCGATGGTAGTATCGCCATTCATTAAATGTCATGGAAGAAGGGGTCTTCTTCCAATATGTATACGACATACATATCACCTCGCTGGGTTTTGAAACATGCTACATACAAGACAGTGCCCGGAGTGGCACAAAGAAAATACCAGGAAATTTCCACAAGTAACACGGGTCGTAGCATCCGACCGACAAATGCAGAAAAAAAGAGTATAAAAAAATAGGTCAAGGCCAAAGTTACCGGACAATATATGTTTAATATTTTAGATGTTTGCCAGGTCACTGGGTAAATTCAAGGTCAAGAGAATATTCAGCATATATAAAACATTACGCATATATCCTGTCCACACTTGATTGCTAAGCTGTAAATTCAATTATCAGAGAGATATTAGCAATTTTGTCCTGTGGCCTTGAAAATGAAGGCAAAGGTCAAATTCAAGGTCATCAGAATATTTGGCGTATAACATTTCCTATATGTCCATCATTGATTCCCACACTATGAAGTCGATAAGAGAGATATTGGCCATCTGGTCCAGTCACCTTGAAAATCAAGTCAAAGAAAACTTGAAAATAAGGTCATTGGTCAAGTCGAGGTCACGAGAATATTCAGAATATCAGTTGGAGTTTGACCACGATTGATTCCTAAGCTGTAAAGTTGATGATAAGTGAAATATTAGCCATTTGTGATCTGACCTTGAAAATGAGGTCAAAAATCAAGTTCAAGGTCATGAGAATATTCAGCATATATCATTTCCTGTTTGCAGTTGATTCCTAAGCTGTAACGTCGATAATACGCGATATATTAGCCATTTTGTTCTATGACCTTGAAAATGAGGTCAAAGGTCGAACTCAAAAACACCAAAATATTCAGAATATATAATTTCCTATATGTTCACATAGGATTTCAAAGCTGTAAAGTTGATAATAAGTGAGATATTAGCCATTTTGTACTCTGACCTTGAAAATAAGGTCAAGGTCAAATTCAAGGTCATCAAAATATTCCGTGTATATCATTTCCTATATGTCCGCAATTGGTTCCCAAGCTATAGTCAATAGAGAAGCAAAATACTAGCCACTTTGTCCTTTGACCTTGAAAATGAGGTCAAAGGTCCAATTCAAGGTCATGGCAATATTCAGCATATATCATCTTTCATATGTTCACAATTGATCCCTAAGCTGTAAAGTCGATGATAAGCGAGATATTTCATTTTGTCCTGTGACCTTGAAATTTAGGTCAAAGGTCAAATTCGTCACGAGAATAATCTGTATATATCATTTCCTATATGTTCTTAATCGATTCCTAAGCTGTAAAGTCGATAAAAAGCAAAATATTAGCCATTTTGTCCTGTGACCTTGAAAATGAGGTTAAAGGTCTAGCTCAAGGTCATCAGAAATTCGGCATATACCATTTCCTATATGTCCACAATTGATTCCTAAGCTGTAAAGTCGATAAGCGAGATATGAGCCATTTTGTGCTCTGATCTTGAAACTGAGGTCGGAGGTCAAATTCAAGGTCACAAGAATATTCAGCATATATCATTTCCTAATTTATGCCTAGTCTCAAATCTCAATATTAGGTGAGATATTAGGCATAATGTGTACCATTATAAAGCATAGAAGAATTTAACATAGGAAATTCCCATTCCGGCCGAGTTTGGGCCAAACTGGCTCACTTTGAGTGATTCAATGGCAACGAAACTTCAAACAGCAACGAAACCGTCAAAGTCAAAAATTGGCCATCAACGAAACTTCAAATGGCAACGAAACCGTCAAGGTCCAACATTGGCCATTTTTTGTCAAAAATGGCCGCCATTTTGAAATAATAGCGGAAATAAAAAAAACTAAAAAAAAACCTCCTTGAAATATTTTTTGGCATCTTTATGCAAAATTTCAGAAAAATTCGCCTTGAACAAAAAAGATATTTGGACGACGACGAACAACGGACGACGACGGACGCAACGCCATGCCAATTGGTTATCGGACCATAGGTACGGTAACCTAAAATAAGGTGGAAATCTCTCATCATATGAATATGTTCAATCATGTTCGGATGCGTTTTGATTACCAGCGTGATCAAAGAGTTTCCCGACCAGAAGAAGAAAGTGAAAACAGCTACAGGGAAATCCTAAATACGTAAATAAACAAACTAAATTGAACTATTCAAGGATCAGAACGAAGGTTAAATCTGCCTGAAACCAGGAGATTTTTGCCATTGGAGGGTGTGTCGGTGGATCCTCCCAATATCTCATTTTTAAGTTCGATGACGTTGAACCATTCAAGGACGAGAACAAAGGTCCTGAAATCAACGAAAAACCTGAAATCGGGAGATTTTTTGCCATCGGAAGGTGTTCCAGTGGCTCCTCTTATGGTAAAGTCCGACCATTCTCAAGCGGTATGCACTAAATCAGAACCCAATCGAGTCCGATGAGTTTAGTGCGTTATGATTTTAGTGCGAGTCATATAGGTTTAGTGCGTTATGATTTTAGTGTGTGCCATCTTTCACACCCACTTCCCCCCCCCCCCTACCAACTCCTTCCGAGATTCTTCAATATAGAAAATCACTTAACATATTAAAATGGTGTTACTATTTCAGCTAAATCTCCTGACTGGATTCTGATATAGCGCTTTTCTTCTCATGCTTCTATACAGCGCCATGAACGCCTGGTCCATTGGGCCCAAATATCATATCCTGCGCTTTCCTCTGTTTTCAATAAGGATTAAAACTAAAGGTTATCTATTTGCTGCGTACGATATTGAAAGCTAGATTTCATTTACACGCGTTAGGGGCCGGTCATTATTTACTGGGTGGGGGGGTTGGATGGTTTTTCCGAGAAATGAGTTTTGAAAGTTTGACCCCCCCACCGATATTGAAAACCAATCTATGACCCCCCCCCCACCAAGATCCAAAATAAAAGTATGACCCCCCCCAATCCCCATGTATGAATATAAGGCTATGCTTCACAATTGATGACAATTACAACGCACCAGTATCATACGATACTTGAATGCTTTTTACGCTTTATTTACATTGCTATTGAAACAATTGTGACTTTTGTCGCAAATTTATGATACTATAAGGTCAGTGAATATTATGATTTGTGCTCTCCGTGTATCCACCATTCCTTCGCTTCAAGTGTGAATGCCATTACAACAATTATTACTTGTATGATACTAGCATATTCTTTTCCACTACACAAGCCATCGTTTCGGAGCCCACTTGAAACACTCAAGACCTAGGTCAAAGATGATTCAGTTGATTCCTTGACTCCGAAATTTTGATGGAATGGAAAAAATGTATGAAAACCCTCACGGACTGGACACCATAGCGAACTCACGAAAAATACAGGGCTCTTCCACATATCATTGATGAGCAGGGAAGAATTGGTGGATCAGGCCATTCAGAACTGGGTTTTTTTCTAGTCTTGAATCAGGTCTGTGTTGGCTCTATGATGGGCTCATAATGTTCTGCCACCATCCAAATCATGTGGGTCAGTTTCACTACCCGGGTCATCCGTGGGCAATCCAGGACTATTTTGCCATTCTGTGTGAAAAGGTCAATGTCTTTTACATGGTGGTTTGCGATAGTCCTGAGGTCTTCGAGGAATATCCTCAGTGGGGTCATGTGTTGACAAAATTTTGAGTGGAAAACCGGTCTGTGGTTCTGGCATGCTGGTTCGGGTTCATCGTAAGGGATAATATGTTGCTCAAGGTGGTATGGACTGGCTGATCCGTGGTTGGTTTGTGACAGGACCCTGCTGATCTGGGTTCATCCTTGCTGGCACCGTGTTCAGCTACATAGTGCTGCTCCGTTAGGTCCAAAGTTGATTCTTGGTGACAATGTTTCAATCTGAGTGATGAGCGTTGATCAATGCACATCAGGGCTCAGAATTGCCACTTATGGGTAGCCATAGGCTTTCAGATTTGCTCCCAGGCAATAGAGCTCTCGAGCCAATTGGCTGATGAAAATCGGTTTAAGGTAATATTGAAATATGCTTCTAGGAGCCAATTGGCTCCTAAAAATTGTTGAATAGGAGCGAAATGGAGCCTTTGGCTCCTGGATAAAATTATAAATTTTGAGCCCTGATGGACACGGATTGCGGCGTCTCTCGATGTTGATGTTCCTGGATGGTCCTCTGCGGGATCCGGTTTCAGTGAGATTATGGTTTTACTGAAAATGTTCTGAAATTCCATCGCGTTCTCCAAACAGTCCATGTACTGATATTGAGTGAATTGTTTCCACCTAATTATCTAACTATTTTACTATTCAGATTTTCTCAAATTAACTCAATTTCAAACTCCGACCCCCCCCCCCAGTCCCATCGAAAATAAAAGTATGACCCCCCCGATAATGTTGAAAATGAAAGTGTGACCCCCCCAGTTTTTACCCAACCCCCCCACCTGATAAATAATGACCGGCCCCTTACCTGTACCTGCGACATCTAACGGCGAATTCCATCAGATGGACTGGATCATGTAACAGGCTTGTCAACCATGTACGACCCCAGAGAACTATTGACGAATATAATGGAATATAATGGCTGCAGTAGGAATGCATGCTTTTCTGCTTATAGATTCATTAAGTTCACTAGCACAAGCAGTGGCTCTCTCCAACCTAGAAATCGGTGGGGAGGTTGGGAAAGCCACACCCAGCCTTTGTTTCAAATCCGGGACTGCACCCGCCTTTCGGTTCAAACCGTGGGTCTTCGTATTCAAGCAAATATATTACTCAAAACTGTTTTATTTCTCATCTAGACATATTCTCATCTAGACATATGGCCATTTGGGGGGAGGGGGTCATGAGTTTCCCTGTTACTTTTGTTTTCTCTCACTTCGTATGTCTGATATGACTTTCTGTCCCCGTACTATGAGATTTGATAACGGACCCTACTTTGTTTGCTCGGAATACTTAATACTGGGTATTGATTCCACGTCTATTCACCATTATATATATCATGCGTTTCTAATTTGGCTATGTCGCTCTCTTTGATGAATTGAAAAAAAAATTCTGTTATGTTGTATGGTTGTGGGAGTTACAGTCCTCGGACTCAGTGGCACAGCTGAGCTATGAGACGTGTGCAGTTTTCATGTGTGATATAATTCACTTCTGTATTTACATAACCTCATAGCTCGAATAAATTCTATTCTATCCTATAAACCTGACGTGTGGTTCTCTCAACCGCCCCCACCGATTTCTAGGTTGGAGAGAGACACTGCTGGTGCTATATGTTCACATGCTAAATCTGTGATTCTCGAAGACTCGAAATACCCAAACAGACAAGGATCATGTCCAAAACGTATTTTATTGAAACAACCATAAACCGAGGCATCATATATACATGTATGAAGTTGTCTGTGACCTTGGCCATATCTTGATGGAATCGTGCCTCAGTATTTTCAATTTTTTTTATCAGTCAATACATGGAACATGTGTACGACGCCTGAGCCACCAGTGGCAATGAAGCGCACTGAATGTGTGGAGGTAGTCATATCCGATTATGTTTATTCAATGCCGTGTGATAGTGCCATGCTTTTCCCGCGATCGATGGTGATTTTGTTTTGACCCATTGTGCGGGTAGGCTGGATGGCTGATTGTATACCAGCAGTGTCAATACATTAATCCATTATGCATGTGTGGCGTTGTTGGTATGAATCGGTTCCTGGATTCCATCGCATAGTCTTTTTTTGACCCGGTCAAATGGCACCAAACTGATTGGATACAGCACACCAAAAACCGGCAGCCCAAATCAAGAGTTTATTGATTTTTCGCATTTTAGCTCTATCAGAAAATCTGTACGTAGATAGTGAAGTGTGAGTAAGATGTATAAAAATCGGATACTGATCACTTTTTTGTAATCTATCAAAGGGGTTTTGGGTAAATGGCACTATATTTATGACGGCACACGATGACAATTTGAGGATTGTTTCTTGATACCTCGTCCGATCATGAATTACTTGTTAAGTACTCACATTTGCGAATTTTATGATTTTTCTAGCTCTTTTACACCGTTTTGACCAAACTGTTCGACTGAACGCTACATAGGCCTATATGCGATGTGAACGGCAATAAATTTACACAAACCTTGCTTCCATTTGTTTCTTTCAAAGCACAAAAAAGGAAATTTCCATCCAAGCCAAGCTTTCCATTGCTGTATGGGACAAGGTGGACAAGTTCAAATTAGGTACTACAGGGGTGTGCGCTGCAGTATATGTACCGATAAGATGCATGGGCGGTCCTATCCCTAACGCACTCACCCTAAGTGAATCATCCGAATAGATTTTTCATCATGCGCCCAAAATAAACAGTGTGTTTACCATTATTACGCATTCTTCATTAGAGAAGATGGTTAACTTTCTCAGTTTCGTGACTTTCAGAAGTCTGAAAGGTTGCAAGAAATCGCTGCCCGATCTCAAGCTGAAGTATGACAAACTATAACACGCCATACTTCACTATTTAACATCACGAAAATATCTGCGAAACACGGTTTAAAGATGAGCGTTGATTAACTTTATCGCTGAGACTCCAACGTGCCAGTCAGTTACAGGACCCGTGTTCTCGTTTTTTGATGCACGGACATTCATAACTGTAGAGAATCATGTAAGTGGTATTTTAAAGACATATATTTATCCTCACCAGCAGACGCTTCGTGTGTGACCTAGGGATTTTTTTCTTCCACAATATGCTATTGTATGTGAATGATAACACATAAGACATCTCGGCTCCCTTCACACTCGATCTGTATTGAGATCAGTGGATCCATCAAAGATGGAAATCAACCTGACATATTTTAAGTTTCGTCAGTACAATATAAAAATCAAGAAATACATTGTCTGATCAGAAAATCCTCTAAATTATTTTAATCTATCACAGTTCCACACCAAAAATCTCCTGAATAATTACCAAACTATTCCGTGGAGATTCATTATGTTTTGGGTCACTTATATTTAGTGTTGAGATACATTTTGAAAAGACAATACTCAGACAGCTACCTATAATACGTACATTTCACCACATCGACTCACACGATCAACTGCAGGTGATTTCTTTCATTGCTAATTAGAATATAGAAAGATATTCCTATCACCATGGAAAAAGACTGTTTCAACTTGTAACCTCTCACACGTGATCAATTCCGAAAATGACAGATGTAATTGAATGACCATGATGTTTATTTCGAATCAACCTCGGTTTACAATTACAAAATACAAGAATATCTTTCAACGATGTCAATGTGGGTTCATAGTTTTCATGAGTTCCATGTAAGGCAGATTTCCAAGTGTTTCACTCTGATAGCATTTTACTCACCTGCGCTTTCCTCTGTTTTCAATAAGGATTAAAAACTAAGGGTTATCTATTTGCTACGTACGATATTGAAAGCTAGATTTCATTTACACGCGTTACCTGTACCTGCGACATCTAACGGCGAATTCCATCAGATGGACTGGATCATGTAACAGGCTTGTCAACCATGTACGACCCCAGAGAACTATTGACGAATATAATGGAATTGATGATGCTATCAACACGAACATGATGATATAATAATTCAACTGACGTAGTTGTTTTATCGTGGAAGCAATGATCTTAAATAGTACATAGGGTCCTTTGGTGAAAGTAAACCCGTTGGTGTAGTTCATAAAATACGTAAATGGATTAAAATCCAAACTTAGCTGCAGTAGGAATGCATGCTTTTCTGCTTATAGATTCATTAAGTTCACTAGCACAAGCAGTGGCTCTCTCCAACCTAGAAATCGGCGGGGAGGTTGGGAGAGCCACACCCAGCCTTTGTTTCAAATCCGGGACTGCACCCGCCTTTCGGTTCAAACCGTGGGTCTTCGTTTTCAAGCAAATATATTACTCAAAACTGTTTTATTTCTCATCTAGACATATTCCCATCTAGACATATGGCCATTTTTGTGGGTTCATGAGTTTCCCTGTTACTTTTGTTTTCTCTCACTTCGTATGTCTGATATGACTTTCTGTCCCCGTACTATGAGATTTGATAACGGACCCTACTTTGTTTGCTCGGAATACTTAATACTGGGTATTGATTCCACGTCTATTCACCATTATATATATCATGCGTTTCTAATTTGGCTATGTCGCTCTCTTTGATGAATTGAAAAAAAAATTCTGTTATGTTGTATGGTTGTGGGAGTTACAGTCCTCGGACTCAGTGGCACAGCTGAGCTATGAGACGTGTGCAGTTTTCATGTGTGATATAATTCACTTCTGTATTTACATAACCTCATAGCTCGAATAAATTCTATTCTATCCTATAAACCTGACGTGTGGTTCTCTCAACCGCCCCCACCGATTTCTAGGTTGGAGAGAGACACTGCTGGTGCTATATGTTCACATGCTAAATCTGTGATTCTCGAAGACTCGAAATACCCAAACAGACAAGGATCATGTCCAAAACGTATTTTATTGAAACAACCATAAACCGAGGCATCATATATACATGTATGAAGTTGTTTACCAATAAGGATCGGTCATAGTATACATAACACGTGGACACCGATATTTTGATCAAGCCAACAGGTAATGAATGAAAATGTTTGCTAACTGTGATGTTTATGTGCCATAGACCAAATATATAACAGAATGTTTCTCAACGGTTGTCAAATGAAATAAACTATTGTTTTTATTCTTTTAAAATTTGCATTTTTATTGTGTGACATTTTTTTTCTTCAGAGAAGCAATTGTCTTCAGGACGGAAATACTTCAAACATATATTTTCGATAATAACTCAACAGACTAGGTCTACCATTTAATAAAATAAACGATAAACTGTTATTCGTCATAAAATCATCAAAAACATTCTTAGCAGCGGGCCCTATATACGTATATCAATACAGAAAGACATTTAAATTCGAACGTACGTGTTAGCTACATAATACTACCAATAAAACTCCATACATATCTCGTAATATTCAACAGCAACATGTACATGTATTTATGTACGTTGAGAAAAACATGTAATGAGCATGCGAACAAAGTTTTGATAGAAACTGGTTATCAACTTGTACACCCTCTTCCAAGTCATAAGTTTCCAAAATATCTCCACACATTTCGTAAGCGTGTGAAAGAAGGCAATGCGATGATTGGTTGTGCGTTATACTGTGATTCACAAAACAAGGTGACCCCCCATCACGCGCTTCCATTGTATAATCCTTTGTTTGCAGAACCCTTTTTTGCAGTTTCCACTATTGCAGTTGATCTGAGTGTCACTTGCATTTTTGATGAAGTAGGTACAGCAACTCATGTGCCATTGAGGTGTGATTCTTGTGACAAAAAACATACATCTTTTGTTTGATGTGAGGTGAAACAGAAGGTGTATATGTTTGTTTGTCATCAGAATCACACCGTATTGACTTTCCCAGGCGTTGAACATCAATGATATTAATGCTCCCAGGGAACACTAGTTGTGGTCATGGCCGACTGAGATATAGTTGGTGTATTTGTACCTGAAACATTTGATAAATTCGGGTACGATAATTCAACTTAATTCATGTCATTTTTGTTGTGATACTCTTTGGTGAATAAATTATGTTATTTGCTGCTAATATAACCACTGATTTCATGTCATAAGAAGTCAAAATATCTTGCATGGTGATTTCATAATCATTATATAGAAATGCACTGCTTCTGGTGCTCGAAATTAGCCTAAAGAACAATATCATTACCTTACTTCAACGCTTTCAACATGTCTAAATTGTTAGGGAGAAAAAATTGATAGATATCAAAAATCTATCAAATCTCGAAAATCTTACAAGAATATCAGAATATCTCTAACGTTCAGTGTGCACCATCGAGGGTACAAAAGAGCGAGGAGTTCTGCAGGATGGCAGAACAGTTGCACACAGACAGACTGTCTGAAGATGAAGCCGGCACCGACTGAACAATTAGAACGAAGTACGTCAGAAACATCCCGATAATCTGCAGAAAGTAGCAAACAGAGTTGTCAGAGACGTTCCTTCTACTGTATATAATAGTATCACATGCATCAGACTCATCACCGTTATTTATGATGATTATATCAATCACTATTTACTATCAGTGTAATACTAACAGTGAGTATTGTAGTCTTGTCGATGATGAACATCTTTAGTGCTGACAGCCCAATACTCCCAGAACTCACACGGTTCAAAAACAGAGTCACCTTTATTCGGCATAGATAAATCGACATGTAGCACCATGTTTATTGGGCATTCAGGAAAACACGTGGTATTATTCGTTTATAGTACTGTATCAGAGATTGTCATGCACTTCACACATACCTGACTGGCTTGTACATGATCCATTTCATCCAAGGAAATGTGATGTAGGGTGTCATAGGCGTAATGAGCCTGTGAGAGGAATTTATATCACACATCTTTACTGTATAACTTTGGGATTGTGACTGAATCCTTATTTCTGACGCAATAAATACCTTACCACATGGTTGATGGAAGCTCCACCCACGCTGATGATTCCCATAGAACCTAGGAGACTGACCAACCAGAAGATACTTATGAACGCAACGAGTGGGTCGCTAAGCATGTACGGGTAGTAAGCCAGGTTGAACATTAGCAAACATAGGTTGATCAGACAGAAAAGCAACGTTAGGCCAGTATTGATGTGAAAAATATTGTCTGCCTGCTCCAACAAATCACACGTTTTCAGATGTCGAGCCCGATGAATCCTGACCTCTTCTGCTGAGAGAGCAAAGTTCCTAGCGGTACATGTCTCCTCCAATTCTTTGATGCCCCTCTTGAACTGGCAGTACACCACACAAGAGATGATGTAGTAAAAAGTTGTCATCAAGATCCAGGCTCCGCAGGACAACCATATGAAGAGAACAAACAAGATCCGCACTACCTTGATATAACGAGATTCTGGGGTGAACGGGACTAAAGAAAAGTCCATTGTCCTCGTGAACCAAATGCTGTATATCAGAAACCCTACATTGACGATGATGAAAAACCAGGCCGTAACGACGTACTGTATGATCTTGCGCCTGATGTATTTCGTGGAGCACACTGTTATCTCCTTGTAGATGTCATCCCACGTCTTCAGGAACTCCCAGATGCTGCACTCGGATCTGTAACAGGCTATGTACAGACAGGTGGCTTGTGTGGCAGTCATCAGAAACCACACGAAGTTGATGACTTTGATGAACAACTCTGGACCTAAAGATTCCCCTCCCCGAAACATGGTGAATAGGCGAGCAAAGTTTGCCCAATGGCACAATAACACGACGGAGGCGAAGGCGAAAGCAACCTTATGTCTAGTAGATTTTGACCGGTCACCAAGCTTCCAGGAGGGAATGTAGAATAGCCCCATCACAGCCATACTGTTCCACATCGGCGACATGGCCTGGTACAGCTCCGACTTCGTCAAGGGATGAATTGGTTTGGAGTCCCCACATTTCTTGAAGGGACCTGGCATTTCGGAGTCTGTGACCTTGGCCATATCTTGATGGAATCGTGCCTCAGTATTTTCAATTTTTTTATCAGTCAATACATGGAACATGTGTACGACGCCTGAGCCACCAGTGGCAATGAAGCGCACTGAATGTGTGGAGGTAGTCATATCCAATTATGTTTATTCAATGCCGTGTGATAGTGCCATGCTTTTTCCGCGATCGATGGTGATTTTGTTTTGACCCATTGTGCGGGTAGGCTGGATGGCTGATTGTATACCAGCAGTGTCAATACATTAATCCATTATGCATGTGTGGCGTTGTTGGTATGAATCGGTTCCTGGATTCCATCGCATAGTCTTTTTTTGACCTGGTCAAATGGCACCAAACTGATTGGATACAGCACACAAAAAACCGGCAGCCCAAATCAAGAGTTTATTGATTTTTCGCATTTTAGCTCTATCAGAAAATCTGTACGTAGATAGTGAAGTGTGAGTAAGATGTATAAAAATCGGATACTGATCACTTTTTTGTAATCTATCAAAGGGGTTTTGGGTAAATGGCACTATTTTTATGACGGCACACGATGACAATTTGAGGATTGTTTCTTGATACCTCGTCCGATCATGAATTACTTGTTAAGTACTCACATTTGCGAATTTTATGATTTTTCTAGCTCTTTTACACCGTTTTGACCAAACTGTTCGACTGAACGCTACATAGGCCTATATGCGATGTGAACGGCAATAAATTTACACAAACCTTGCTTCCATTTGTTTCTTTCAAAGCACAAAAAAGGAAATTTCCAAAGTTCAAATTAGGTACTACAGGGGTGTGCGCTGCAGTATATGGACCGATAAGATGCATGGGCGGCCCTATCCCTAACGCACTCACCCTAAGTGAATCATCCGAATAGATTTTTCATCATGCGCCCAAAATAAACAGTGTGTTTATCATTATTACGCATTCTTCATTAGAGAAGATGGTTAACTTTCTCAGTTTCGTGACTTTCAGAAGTCTGAAAGGTTGCAAGAAATCGCTGCCCGATCTCAAGCTGAAGTATGACAAACTATAACACGCCATACTTCACTATTTAACATCACGAAAATATCTGCGAAACACGGTTTAAAGATGAGCGTTGATTAACTTTATCGCTGAGACTCCAACGTGCCAGTCAGTTACAGGACCCGTGTTCTCGTTTTTTGATGCACGGACATTTATAACTGTGGGGAATTATTTAAGTGGTATTTTTAAGACATATATTTATCCTCACCAGCAGACGCTTCGTGTGTGGCCTAGGGATTTTTTTCTTCCACAATATGCTATTGTATGTGAATGATAACACATAAGACATCTCGGCTCCCTTCACACTCGATCTGTATTGAGATCAGTGGATCCATCAAAGATGGAAATCAACCTGACATATTTTAAGTTTCGTCAGTACAATATAAAAATCAAGAAATACATTGTCTGATCAGAAAATCCTCTAAATTATTTTAATCTATCACAGTTCCACACCAAAAATCTCCTGAATAATTACCAAACTATTCCGTGGAGATTCATTATGTTTTGGGTCACTTATATTTAGTGTTGAGACACATTTTGAAAAGACAATACTCAGACAGCTACCTATAATACGTACATTTCACCACATCGACTCACACGATCAACTGCAGGTGATTTCTTTCATTGCTAATTAGAATATAGAAAGATATTCCTATCACCATGGAAAAAGACTGTTTCAACTTGTAACCTCTCACACGTGATCAATTCCGAAAATGACAGATGTAATTGAATGACCATGATGTTTATTTCGAATCAACCTCGGTTTACAATTACAAAATACAAGAATATCTTTCAACGATGTCAATGTGGGTTCATAGTTTTCATGAGTTCCATGTAAGGCAGATTTCCAAGTGTTTCACTCTGATAGCATTTTACTCACCTCACCTCCTATCTATAGCGTTCCTGTGGGGTAATACTATCAGCTTGCAGTTTTGATCACTCATTTATTGTTTTATTCCTCTTTTCCATTTTCTGACATAATCACAAATCTGTTTCCTAATGTATTGGTACTCCACATAATGAAGCCCCTGGAAATTCGCCACTCACCGTCAAGGGATGCATCACATTTTAATGCACCTCGGGTGACTAAGATTTCACTGCTTTGTAAAGAACAGAACTCTAATGAGATCTGATTGAATGTCCATGTTATGCAATCAGAGTTTCACAAGAATGGATTCAATGATATTTTTTTTCCTTGAGTGTATTCAATTATCTCGCATGTGTCCCAACCCGAATAGAACTAGTTTACAGACACCTCTATGATGCTGCGAGGACAATGAATCAGTTCGGAAAGGTAACGAAAGCTCGACATGGGCTTACTAAACAAAAAAAGGTAAATAGTATATGGCGAAAGAGTGTGATATTCGTCTTGACAAATAATTTGATAAATATTTGATAAATAACACACTACCTATTTAAAGAATTTGATGGTTATTTCGAACACGTGCCAATAACCTGATAACAGGACTGATTTATATGAAAAGTCAAGATGTTCATTGATAGTCTATAGATCATACGATATATAAGATGTATCATTGCACGCTGTATGTCATGGCTAATAAGTTGAGCATTTCGAAGTATGGTAAATCAAATTATTTTGAGTTATTGCTGTTATGATGTTATAGGTAATAGGCCGATCCATGCATTAAGTCAATATCAAATAATTATTTTAAAGTGTTGGGTTTTGAGTTTGACGACATGATAAAACCATGTTGTACTCAAGTCCATTTTTAGTTCTGTTATGATGATGAAACCATATTGAACTCAAGTCCATTTCTAGTTCTGTTATGATATTATGGTTATAATTTACCATGATGACTTATGTGATGTTATGCAAACTAATTCATTGAAACATTTTGAAGGCAGAATAATATGATAATACAACATATTTTATGCTACGCATAAAATTTCCTAACTTTACATTGTCAGTCTATAATAAAATTGCAACGACACATTATGACTGAAATTACACATTATGACTGCGTCGACTCTGATGACAAGAAATTACTGACCTGGTACCTTTTAATTTGGATATTATTAGATTGCAGTTTCTGCACGAAAAACCGTCTTCAAGACAATTGTAAATTCGGCGCATGAGATCTCATGATCAATCCTTATTGCAGACTCTGCCAACTAGATTTAGGTCTATCAACATCTATCAGAATTTGTCTTGCTATCATGCTCAGTTCTATATTGTGCGACAGAGGAACACAAAAAGGTAAAAATGGAGCGATAAGCGATTGAGAATTGAATCGTTTACTATAGTTCCTCTGATAACGTATCATTGCATGTTGACAACACAATCCATCACATATGTGTCGGCTGTTACTCACATAATGCCGGACTCAAACGTTTTGCGAAACTAATATTCTGATTGTTATGAATAATAATTGCTTCATACATAGTAGGTATCCAGTGCAACATTTCGAGAGCTAATGACAGTAGATGTAGGAGATTTCAAATGTCCTGACATTTGTCCCAAACTGAAACACTCAAACAAAATACAAGTCCTGACAACTTTGGTGGAAAAGATTGAGTTTGTTCTGATTGGTTATAAATTATAGCAGAAAAGTACACTTCCACTCTTAGTATAAGTTATTCAAGCCATATCGAAAATTCAAGATAAACTTAGAAGGTTATTTATTGAAGCTATGTTTATACTACACTTAGTAACTCTGTAATCAGATATGCACATGATTATTTCCTAAAGTATACGCTTTAATGCCACAGAGGCAACAACAGTTTCCTCACATATTCTGAGTGATAACGGACAGTCGATTTTGCCTAACAGTGGACTGGACTGGACACTGAGATTCGATAACGGAGTCAGTAATCCAGTTCGCTCGGAGGATGTTTTACTCAGGTATTGGTTCATAAGATAATATTGGTTCATAAATAAGATACATTTTTGAAATCAACATTTGAGATATTATTACGGTGCAATGAGATGATTATTCTCGCTTTTTTTAAGTAACAAAACGAAACGATTGAATTCACACGCACACAAATATTCCTTAAGTTGCGAAAAAGAAATCCAAGTCATGACACAATCACTTTTGCTGTGACACAAATATTTATGTTGCAATGTATATATTTCTGTCACGACACAAATATTCCTGATGCAACAAAAATCATTTGCACTGCAACACAAATATTTCTGTCATGACACGAATATTCAAGTCAGGTTAGCTACTGAATCTTAGGTATCCTACATTCAGTAACTCAGTAACTTCTTTATCACACACGAAACTGATTTCACAGGGTCTACCGTGAAGAACACAATGAATATGGAACAGGCAACACTCCTCTACAGCAACTATACGCACAACTTGACATTACTTTGGCTTGTGATGAGGTACTTATGTACTTGTCATGTATCTATTCCATGGGGTTTGTTTCGGATTTCTAAATTAGTTTCATAGGTTGTTGGGCAGTTGTATGCTAATTCCATCAGGTATACAGTAGAAACAATTACATTTCTCACACTGTCTGCTCCTGATGACGCCAGTGTGTCTTTGGATAAACTAATTGGTTGGGCTTTGTTTCTCTTGCAAAATGTTGTATTTTATATCTGTTATTTGCAAAATCAAAATCTAGTTTATTTGATGGTAACAGATTGATACTTACATCCACACCGCATGATGAGAAAATTTATCCACACTGTTATTCAGTGTGGAAAGTAATTCAGTGTCTCTATTCAGAGTGGACATAATAACGAATCGTAAGCATTTTGAAAGGAACAGATTATATTACTTCTGAGTTCAAAAAGCAAGACTGGTATTTAGACATCTCGTTTTTTTAGAAGCATGAACACGACAATGTAGAAATATGGTCTGACATTAAGGTTTTCAACTTAATTTTGCTGAACAAGTTGGGGTTGCTGTCGTGGTAGTTTTAAACCATGAAATGATAATTCATTACTCTATATTAATACAAATTACTATTGATTAGCTTCATATTATATAAATGGGTGTCATGCCATCAAGAGAAATCAATATGTAACCGTGCAGAGCAGTGGATGACAAGAAGGGAATCAACATTGCTCATATAATGAGCACAATATAGTTTTAGTCAGTGATAAGGCGTGTGCGGGAGAGAATAAAACAGGAAAGATGATGATTGCAAACTCCACTGAATACCATTACACGTCAACTAGGCAATCCAACATAAATGTCTTGCCCGATACGTATGTATTCTTCAGCCATACGCATCACAATTGAAAATTTATGTTGGGCACGTCTTGAATATTTTAGGAACATTCCTGTTGTTTTCCTATTGTTTTGACAAGCTGTACAGCAACCCACTATTTGCCTCTGCACAATTTTTTTCCGTATTGTAATACTAAATGTTGCTAACAATAATTGAACTCAGTGTCACCAGCCGTTTCAAAATCAAAGGCTGTTCCATCAATGAATATAAATGTATATGGATTCAATAACTGGAAAGAACTGCCAATTCCCCTCAACGACTTCCTCAACAATACTTTCCTGAAAGGACCCCATCAAAACCAACGCTTCATTTGTTTGATCTTCTCGGCTGTTTTCACTATGGATAGTTGCAGCCCTCTGACAGCTCTACTTGGATTGGTTGTTTAAATTCGGTGTACTTCCCTGTATGGACTGGCAACAGCATGTTCTGGTGGGTTATTTACCAGACATCAACATTTCCATGGAATGTATTCACAATTAGCGTTTTTCAATCGAATCCCGTCACAAAAAGCCAATGCATAATTTACACCAAATGTTTGTGATCAATTCACAACTGATTCACAATGTGTTCATTGCGTGAAGGTGAGGCCCAGATACAACTGAATACTATTGATACAACTCCAGTCTGCCCTAATGACTAAGCATGTGCATCGTGACACAATATATGCAATTGTGAGGTCATCATAAAAGATGCATACCGAAATACCGTCAATACAATATGCCTTGCAGTTGTTTTGAATGGACATTGTGTATAGTGTAGCCGACATTTACACTAGCATATTTATGACCTGGTAATATGCTCGGGAATGAAACTATATTTGCGTCTGTACGTCTGTAGATCAATTTACTAAAAGTAAAATGGTGACACCATGGCGCCGTGCATTGCCGGCTACACGTATGTCAAAAAAGTGATGAGAACAGTTTAATCAGTATAGTGTGTGTAGCCTGGAGGAGTGATGATTGAAGAAAAAACGATCGATGGTGTTGAAATGTAAGTATCAATCTATTACCACCAATACAGCCAAAGTTTGATGATTCCAATAACAAACGTAAAATACAACACCTTGCAATAGAAAAAAAGCCCGACCAAATACCTTATAAAAAACACACTGGCGTCATCAGGGGCAGACAGTGTGGTAAATGTAGTTGTTTCTACTGTAAACCTGATGGAATTAGTATACAACTGCCCAACAACCTATGAGAATAACTTAGAAATTCGAAACAAACCCCATGGAACAGATATATGACAAGTACATACGTACTAGCTAAAAGGCTAGTGAGTTGATGGTATTTGATGTAGTCAATATTTCTGCTTATATCGAACTGAAATATAATCAATTTGGGCGTTCATATTGAAAAGTGTGTAGAATGTTTGAATCATAGCCAAAGTTAAGGGTAGGAATTGATGATGATCAACACGAATGATTGTGGAAGGATACGTTCTGGTTTTGTATGATTTCATAAATTAAGATAGACAAATAAGGGTCAGGAAATGTAGTAAAAGACATGTGTTGCCTCTCAGCCGTACATAGCTCGATCCCAATGTGGGGAATGGGAAGTTTATTTGAGTCTGCATTGCTGTAGTTTTGACATACTGTAAATATAGTCACATATTTTTCACTATTATATGAATAACAAGATCAGGGACTTAGCATACTCAAGATGGAACAATTTCCAGACCTTTTCCAGACCTATATCAATTCTAAACACCTATGCATGATAGCTCGTTAATATAAATCTAGCATGCTACATAAACTTAACTTGTACGTTTAGGCTCCATTATTCACATCTATACATATAGTATTCGACCTGTAAAACAACATTTTTTGGGTGAAATATTTCGTCAAACTGCATCGAACGAGAAAATTAGTTATAAAACATATTTCCGCAAAGCATTGTGCACCCTGTCACCAGTACCGAGTAGAAAATCGATACAGGCACAGCGCCCTGCCTTTTGTCTGTTTTTAACTGACTGTCATATCAATATATTCCCATAAAGTGTTGTAGATTTGAAGATATTCCTATAAATGCAAATGCCTTATATGTCTAAATTCTCGTTGAATGCTGCAAAATGAATGCCCATTCAATCATGTTCGTACCTTCATGATCGCAGGTATACTGGGTACATCGGTTGATAAGGAGAGAACCGGTACGTGCATGAATATTTTTTGGCAAACTTTTTCCCCGACATTTTGAATGGTGGGCGATACGTACTCATTCAAGAATGACATCTTTCGAAACAGTGCTCAAGCCATGAAGATATCAACAAGCCATCCCCAAGTAGTCGGTGAATTCCAGGGAAGCCGCTGTTTGATCGGTCAAATCTATCGAAGTACTCGCAATATTTTGCGGTTGTCAGGCATGAAGAAAATTTGAGAACGTTTCACAATCTAACTGGAATATATTTTTCAGTGATTGTCTCCATCTGCTTGTTGACACTAAAAATTTTAAAACAAATGCTGCGGTACTATTGCAGGACCGGACCAACGCATCTATCCATGGGCCGTTTTGATCGTATTAGAGTATGTCGCCTCCTGATTGAGGCAACAACAACAACACTAACATAGTGACATGGGAGTAATTTCCATGTAAGAGTACAGTATACTAAATCATTAGTTTACAAGCAAAGATTTGCAAGCGAAGACTTGATTTGCAAATAAGACATTTTTTTTGCATGTAAACATGTTAATGTGATAAAAAAGATTGTTAGTTTGTTATCCAAAGTTTTGCCCGTTGCTGAAGGCTGTATTGCTAAATATATAGTGTTACTCCGTATAAAATTCGCAAATCTGAGTACTTAGCAAGTGATTCGTGATCAGACAAGGTGTCAAGAAACTATCCTCAAGTTTTCATAAAGTGTCGGCATAACTAAAGTGCAAATCACACACAAACAAATATGTTATCAGTATCCAATTCCCATATAATATGATATTCACGTGTCTCTATCTACGTACAGCTGGAATTTCTGACAGCACTAGATGCGAGAAGTTGATAACAACTCCTTGTGGTGCTGTATTTTATCAATAAGGTGCCATTATTTCCGCTCGAACAAATAATATGCGACGGTCTTCAGGGACGGATTCACACCAGATACAGCACATGTGCATTATGAATTAATGTACTGACACATTCTGTATTATCGTTTCACAAACAGTCAGTCAGCCTTCGTGCAACATGGATTACGACAGAATTTCCATCGATTGTGAGAAAGGCATGACACTATAACGTAGCATTCAATCCACATAGTGAGTGCCCTTCATAACCACTGGTAACTCGGAATTCGTTCGCTCGTTACATCGGTCAAATAACTGATAATAACTTGAAGAAAGATACTGAGACACGACTCCACCGAAATATGAAAAATATGGACAGGGTCACAGACTCCGAAATGCCAGCTCACTTCAAGAAATCTGGGGACTCCAAACCAACACACCACGTGACGAAATCCGAGCTGTACAAAGTCATGTCTCCCATGTGGAACAGTATGGCTGTGATGGGGCTGTTCTACATTCCCTCCTGGAAGCTTGGGGACCGGACAAGATCTACGCGACATATGGCTGCTTTCGTCTTCGCCTCCATCGTGTTATTGTGCCATTGGGCAAATTTTGCTCGTTTGTTCATGATATTTCGGCGAGGGGAATCTTTAGGTCCAGTGTTGTTCGTCAAAGTCATCAACTTCGTTTGGTTTCTGATGACTGCCACCCAAGCCACGTGTCTCTACATCTCCTGCTACAGGTCGGAGTGCAGCATCTGGCAGTTCCTGAAGATGTGGGATGACATCTACAAGGAGACAACTGTGTGCTCCATGAAATACTTAAGGCGCAAGGTCATACAGTACGTCATCACGGCCTGGTTCTTCATCCTCATCAATGTGGGCTTCTTGATATACGGCATTTGGTTCACGAGGATGATGGATTTTTCTCTAGTCCCATTCACTCCAGAATCTCGCCACATCAACGTAGTGCGGGTCTTCTACATACTCTTTATGTGGTTATCCTGCGGAGCCTGGATCTTGATGACAACTTTTTACTACATCATCTCCTGTGTGGTGTACTGCCAGTTCAAGAGGGGCAACGAAAAATTGGAGGAGACATGTGCCGCTAGGGACTTTGCTCTCTCAGCAGAAGAGGTCAGGATTCATCGGGCTCGACATCTGAAAACGTGCGATCTGTTGGAGCAGGCTGACAATATTTTTCACATCAACACAGGACTAACCTTACTCTTCTGTCTCATCAACATATGTCTCTTGCTGTTCAACGTGGTTTACTACCCAAGCTTTCACAGCAGCCCACTCGTTGCTTTCATAAGTATATTCTGGTTGGTCAATATCATTGGATCTATGGGAATCATCAGTGTGGGTGCAGCCTCCATCAACCAGGTGGTAAGTTGTCTTTGTGGCAGCAATAATGAGCCACTCACAATCTCTATGAGTAATATAACCTGAAGTTACAGGGATGTCAAAGAATGTGTACTTTAAATTATTTTGACAGGCTCATGAATCCTATGACACTCTACATCACATATGCTTAGATGAAATGGTTCATGTACAAGCCAGTCAGGTACGTGAAATACCAATGTCTAATATACCTTTATCTAAAAACTAGTACTTCACATGTGTTTGCCTGAAAACTCAAGATATACGGTACTACATGTCGTTCCATCTTTGCCGAATAAAGGTGACTCTGTTTTTGAACCGCGTGAGTTCTGGAAGTATTGGGCTGTCAGCACTGAAGATGTTCATCATCGACAAGACGACAATACTCACTGTGAGTGCATAATGCACATACAGTACATAGTCAGTGAATATTAATTGATATTCGAGACTATTATAAAAACTGGACGTCTTCCTCATCTTTGTTTGTTATAATCTGCAGATAATCGGGATGTTTCTGACGTATTTTGTTCTGATTGCCCAATCGGTACCCGCTTCTTCTTCAGACAGTCTGCCTGTGTGCAACTGTTCTGCCATCATGCAGAACTCTTCGTTGTTTTGTAATCTTGCTGATGTAAATTGAAAGCCTGACATTTTGATTCATTCAGTGAAAATATAGTTTGATGTAAATACTCGTGTTCGATTTTTCACCCCCTATATTGTTTTTGGATATTGAAACGGAATGGATGTTTATATATGTATTTTATCTGTATATTGTATCAGATTGCAGCATCATTTGCCTGCACAGTAGAACCTCTCATGATTTGTATTTTGTGTAAAATCTGGAGATGGAAAATATATTTGAAGTCTGACTACCTAGAAAGTTTAAGTTATTATGACCATGTTTTGCCATGTACTAGTATGTAAATTGCTCGTAAAGTCATCAACACAAGTTTATTTTCATGAATAAGAGTGAGCGGGAGCGTCCTTCAACTGTCGCGGGCCCGCCAAAACCCGTTATTTCGCTTCGTAATTTGAATTCTGGCCAGAGTTTGTCACTTCGAGTCAAGATTTTGTTGTAATCTTTGTTTGCCAGCAATTAAAACTTCCATATTTCGTATCTGTGATGTTAAATCTATGTAATGACGATATATTTTGTACCTGATGCTGGTTATTTTTGTGCTTTTTCCTGAATTTTCTTCAGATCGACTTCCCTCCAAATTTTCTAAGTTCCGATTTCGTGCAGGCAATGCGCTCATGTCACGTGACCACAAAAAACGTCAGACTATAAATACCGCCGTTCCCCGTATTTCGGTGCAGATGATTCATTGGCCTCTAGCTGTAAGCACGGCGTTCCAGCCAAAATATGATCTTTGCCATCGATATAAAATGATGAAATTAAGTTAAAGTATAGAACTATCATCTATTGCTAAATTGCAATAGTTTTTGAGTGCAAAGTGTGCTCAAATACAGCGTAAGATTTGAGTTTAACAGGCAACCCCCGGTGGCTGAGTAGCCCGCCAGGCCTGATTTGTTACCATAACTCCTAGTATTTTGCCGTTCATTAATTTCTGTGTCCTTCATTGGTGACGAAGTGGCATTCCTGGAGGATAAATACTTGGTGCATCGTAGTAAAACAGTCATTTATAAATTCAGAATCCCAAAAGAGCAACCTGCGACCCGTGCACATTGCCTGTACTTATAATCAAATAACATAAACTTGTATACAACTACGAGTATGTATAGAGTAATTTATTCATTGACCCAAGTCAAATATTTATTGAATGAACTAGCCATTGTTCAATCATACAAATTCAAGTGTTTATTGAAAACCTATACATTATATAATTATATACATTCAACTCTTTATTGCGTGAACCATTCATTGCACAAATTCATGTGTGAGTGATACAATAAATCTAAAAATTGGAAACAATCGTTATTTATCGAGCCACCTGACAGTGGAGAGATAAATGTAAATCTGCAAGAAAAATCATTTACAAGTATATAACTGAGAGATACATAGAAATCTGAAAGAGATATCATCTACAAAAGTATACATCACAGAGAATAATGCACAAACCGGTAATGTGAGATAGTCACAAGGGATACGAACTAAAGAAATATACAAGTACTGGAAAAATACATAAACTCAACTTGAGAACAGAAGTCTAGAGTTACAATAAATTAACAGAGATAGAAATAGGTTAGAAACTTCCAAATTAAACAATGGATCTTGTAGGTTAATCAACTGCTAAATTCAAACAAACTAAATTACCGAACATATTTTTGGTGTCAGAAGTGGGATTTATTTAAATTGTCTAAGTAAATCTAGTGATACGAACCCAGAATTAGCAGTTGTAATCTCTATGAAATATGACTGACCAAAGTGTGAAGTCTAAACGCCCAAACACTAGGCAAGCTCAACTTGGTCACAGGACCCCATTGATCCACTCAGATTACCCACACCTTTGCAAGCAAGGTCAGATTGTAAACAGATGAATGGCAAGGAACATGTGACTGCCTTTGGCAGGGTGTCTGAAGTACCCAAGGGTGTCTTTGGTGACACAAATGCCAATAAAGGAGTCACTGACCAAATGATGAGTGAGATGATGGGCCAACTTAGACATGAGTTCGTGGGAATGATGAGGGGCGTAGTGAGTGATTTGCACCAGAACATGCCAAGAGTAATCCCAAGTGACTCCGATAGCAGTGTGATGAGTCCGCCTAGATCTAGACTTCAAGTTCGAAGTCAGCACCGAATAAACCGTGGTGACTCATCAAGTGATAGTTCTGACACCTCTTCAGTAACTTCTCCAATCCGACAGAACCGAAATAGGTACCCAGGAGGTTCCAAACTGCCTCCCTTTTATGGTAAAGAGGCATGGAAAGTATGGTACAATAGGTTCAAGGAAGTTGCCAGAATTCGGGGATGGAGTAATGAGGAGAAATTGTCCGAGTTATTGCCACGGCTACAGGGGATGGCAGGAGATTTCGTATATGGGCAGTTACCTCATTCAACCAGGACTGACTATTCCTTGCTAGTGACCGAACTGAACAACAGGTTCAGGGTTGTTGAGATTAGGAAGACATTTGGGGCAAAATTCAGTAACAGGGGGCAAAAGGCCTCAGAAACTGTGGAAGAATACGCAGCCGAGTTAAAAATGCTGTACGATAAAGCACATGGCCGGCGAGACGCTGATACTCGACGTGAGGACCTCTTGAGGAGGTTTCTAAATTGCCTTTATGATGAAACGGCCAGCTTCCATGTCGAATACATTAAAGACCCTGTTGACATTGACCAGGCCGTAGATGAAGTTGTAAACTTCCTAGAGACAAGACACAGACCCCTGAACCGAGACTCTGACCATAGAATCAGAAAGTCGGTTCGAAAACTGGTCGAAGACAAACAATCTGGTCCAATCCGAATGGTGCGACCAGCGGACAGTGACGATGACGACGATGAGAATGAACCTGTCGAGGGCAGGGTGGCCAGAGTGCCATCAAAGTCCAACAAGGAGAAACTTATTAAAAAGCCAGTACAGTTCTCACCGGAACGACAGGAGATTCTGGACAACTTCATCAAACAGCTCCAGAATCGGCCATGTGATCCGGTAGCTGCGGCTATGAAGATCTCAGGAATCGATGGAAAGCACTCTACGGCCGAAGCAGGAATCCTTCCCACCCCCGTCCATTTGTCATCCTCATCTTCTTCGTCTTCTTCCGCCACAACTTCACCAGATCAATGCCCTGACCAGGGGGTAGATATCATCGTTGTAGAAAAGGAGGAGTACCTCAAAGAAGAGCATCTGAAGTCAGTCGACAATCCTCCCCTGAAACGAAAATTTGATGCAGCACCAGCCCCCAGTGTTCGGCCCAAACGACCTTGTTCACCCGGTCTCGAAACGCTCGACCTGGAAGAAGAGTCCAAATCCATACCCGATTACGTCCCTCCCAAACCACACCCCGTGATGCAAACAACCGGCACCAGCCCACCTGCTTTCCCAACATCCACGGAAAATGCCATCCAGGAAGTGTCAAGGATAATTCAGGAAGAGTTTAAGTCATTGAAGTTACTCCCCACAGCAGCAATGGATCCTGGACACCTCAACAATGTCATCCAGAAGTTCATTGTCATGAACAATAATCTCGTCGACTTGACCTCCAAAGTGGATCTTCTGGCAAACAGACACCAAGCGTCCCATGCATCTTCCAACAGTTTGATGTCGGACCCGCGGAGAGAACTCACCGCCTTAAATCACAATCAAAATAAAGTTTATTCAGTGACATTTAGTCTGGAGAGGACAATGCTGCAGATGATTTCGTCCATGAAAGCGCACGCTTCAAAGATGGAGACGATAGCCACTGCCATCACCAGCAGTCTGCATGCCGTCGGCGACGTTCTCCAGCGAACTTCCGTTCCGGCATCGCCAGTCCACGCCCAGCGCAGTGGGCCATCCATGCCTGCTCAGCCTTCGTCTTTCCAACATTCCATCGCAGGACCCGCTATCCGGCTCATCGGGATGCCTGTGCCTTCCCTGAGGGAGAGGTTGTCAAATCACTAGGACACTGGAACCAAACAAACACAGTGTGTATTGAGTTGTTATTCGAGTAATCCAAGGTAACGTAGTGATGGTTAAAACACATGTAAAGTTTGTTCTCCAGTAAGTATTTACTGCGATTGTTAAAATTTAGGTATATGTTTATACAAATGTGTATTAGGATAGATGATAATTTGCAGGATGTTCTTGTTAAAACTTGTTAGCATTTCAATTTCTGAGTGATGAGAGACTCCTGTGATATACATGCATCACCAGCTTTAGTATTTGAAGTTATCTGTGGTTGTAGTAGATATTTCTTGTAGTTGATAATTGTTACTATATCACCTGATTGTTGAATACTTACATGTTCTTGTTAGCTGGTTATGAGTCAAATTACCCGTGTGACAGCGAGACGGTCTGAAAGTGTACAAGTATACATCATTACCATCTGGTTTTTTTTGGTATTTAATGTTAAAGAGGACTTTTAAACATTAAAACAGGGGGTAGTGAAACGGAATGGATGTTTATATATGTATTTTACCTGTATATTGTTTCAGATTGCAGCATCATTTGCCTGCACAGTAGAATCTCTCATGATTAGTATTTTGTGAGTTTGTCACTTCGAGTCAAGATTTTGTTGTAATCTTTGTTTGCCAGCAATTAAAACTTCCATATTTCGTATCTGTGATGTTAAATCTATGTAATGACGATATATTTTGTACCTGATGCTGGTTTTTTTGGTGCTTTTTCTTGAATTTTCTTCAGATCGACTTCCCTCCAAATTCTCTAAGTTCCGATTTCGTGCAGGCAATGCGCTCGTGTCACGTGACCACAAAAACGTCAGACTATAAATACCGCCGTTCCCCGTATTTCGGTGCAGATGATTCATTGGCCTCGAGCTGTAAGCACGGCGTTCCAGCCAAAATATGATCTTTGCCATCGATATAAAATGATGAATTTAAGTTAAAGTATAGAACTATCATCTATTGCTAAATTGCAATAGTTTTTGAGTGCGAAGTGTGCTCAAATACAGCGTAAGATTTGAGTTTAACGGGCAACCCCCGGTGGCTGAGTAGCCCGCCAGGCCTGATTTGTTACCATAACTCCTAGTATTTTGCCGTTCATTAATTTCTGTGTCCTTCATTGGTGACGAAGTGTCATTCCTGGAGGATAAATACTTGGTGCATCTTAGTGAAACAGTCATTTATAAATTCAGAATCCCAAAAGAGCAACCTGCGACCCGTGCACATTGCCTGTACTTATTATCAAATAACATAAACTTGTATACAACTACGAGTATGTATAGAGTAATTTATTCATTGTACAACTATTAAACCCAAGTCAAATAATTATTGAATGAACTAGCCATTGTTCAATCATACAAATTCAAGTGTTTATTGAAAACCTATACATTATATAATTATATACATTCAACTATTTATTGCGTGAACCATTCATTGTACAAATTCATGTGTGAGTGATACAATAAATATAAAAATTGGAAACAATCGTTATTTATCGAGCCACCTGACAATGGAGAGATAAATGTAAATCTGAAAGAAAAATCATTTACAAGTATATAACTGAGAGATACATAGAAATCTGAAAGAGATATCATCTACAAAAGTATACATCACAGAGAATAATGCACAAACCGGTAATGTGAGATAGTCACAAGGGATACGAACTAAAGAAATATACAAGTACTGGAAAAATACATAAACTCAACTTGAGAACAGAAGTCTAGAGTTACAATAAATTAACAGAGATAGAAATAGGATAGAAACTTCCAAATTAAACAATGGATCTTGTAGGTTAGTCAACTGCTAAATTCAAACAAACTAAATTACCGTAACAATATGCTGAGGACATAGGGTACTGACAAAGGTGAATGGCAACAAGCAAATAACAATTCCTCCGAACTTAACATATAATTCGATGTGGGGGTATCATTCGTTGTGCATTTACACAATCATATCACCACACAAGACACAATGAGATAAAATTTTGACGTAAATAAATATAGATTATCTTCATCAAGATTTATCAAATGTCTCAAGCACACACTCACATAATACTAATGACAGATGCAACGATAATAATCACAAGGTTGGTGTCGAAAATCCGCAGAGTGTCAGTGGACTTCACGACACTCCAGACATATACCCACACATATTTAGGGATATAACCAGGATCCATACACGGTGCATTGATGAACAATGCCTAAAGTTTGACAAAAAGAATAAATAAAGATATTCATAACTGTTTTTATTGTTTACTAATTTATTTGGTTATTAGGACAATCTTTCAGGCGATAAATAAACATTTTTTTCTTCCTCGTTCGTCGTTTTATTCCATATGAGGTGATTGGTGTCTGAATGTTGCACTTTTAAATTTCAACAATATATGTATTATAATATATATAATCCTACTGTCGCTGGAATATTCCAACGGGGTTGTGGTTTCACAATACCAAAAGCTACCTTGGATGATTTATATGAACTGCATCTTGACGTTGTTTATGATAAAGTTTTTGTTCGAAAACCCTCATAACTTCACAGAAGATTTGCCGCACATTAATTGTTTGTTCAAGATTTAGTCCTTCCAAGAAGATGCACAATGGGGTTTCACAGATGTAGTGAGCGCGAGTAAAGAAAATCTGATTTTAGTATTCTGTCACTAGAAACGTTTTTTTTTTAAACACTACTCAAGTTGCAAACATTAGGCTATGCAGTTGGAGATTGGATTTTTATAGAAGTCCATAAACCAACCACTGTGTCGACCGTGGCAATGAACAATGGCGTGTTACCTTTGTCAACTTTGGTGAAATATGGGTCTGTTCTGTGTTAGCTTTGTCAATGGCAGCGTATAATGTGTCCAACCCACGTGCTCAACCTTGATATAGGCAGAGGTGAATGGGTTTGATCCATCAACGTGTTTTATTCCCTGCATGTCACTCTGATCTGTGCATACAATACGGACGAATGGCGAGAATATACATGTATATATGTACAACCAATACGAATTTCCAGTTTATAATTGTCATCCCAGAAACCGATGCTCTGCTTAGCAGTTATACACTAACAAAATGAGTGTGATGGATATAAATATAAACACAACTGAGCAGCAAAGTAAGAACTCCAAATTTAGAACAATGTACCAGACGCTTATGCCCATGTACAGAAGCATGAGAGTGGTCGGACTTTACTATGAAAGACCAAGAGGAGCCAAGGACACATCATCTGATGTCAAAAAATCACCTGGTTTCTGGTACTCAACCTTCGTTCTCGTCCTCGAATGGTTCAACGTCATGCGGTCTTTTTCCGTATTTGTCGGCCAGACGCTGGGTCCAGTGTTATTTGTGGAGATTGTCACGGTTTCCTGGTATATTCTTTGTGCCACTCAAGGCACTGTCTTGTACGTAGCCTGTTTCAAGGGCAGCAGTGGGATTTGTGAGTTGCATACATACTGGAATGAGGCATCTTCATCTACGACATCGGAGAAATGGCGATACCACCATCGCAAATGCAAACAGTACACCACAGTCGCCTGGTTACTGATACTGGCCAACATAGTCTTGGTTGGTTATGCAGTTTTTGCTACATCCCTATACGATGGAGTGATGGCGCCTTTCCACGCAGGCTCTAGATATGACAAGTTGATTCGGATGGCCTACATGATCGTCCACGTGTTTCACACGTCCCACTGGGTCCTCGCTATGGCGTACTATTACATGCTGAGTACGACTGTGTACTCTCAGTTTCGAAAAGTCAACACAGACTTCGAGACTTACGCCAGAGAACAGCACTCGATAGTGACCGCAGATCAATTGGAATCTTTCCGTCTGAGACATCTGAAATGTTGTCGGTATTTAGCGATCGTGGATGACATCGCACACGTGGGTATAGGAGCTCTGATCGTATGCGAGCTGCTGTTCGTCTGTCTATTGCTTTACATCGTGATCTGGTATACGTGCATCCTACACGATGGACTCGTGGCCCTGATGAACGTGTTTTGGCTGACTACTGGCCTCTCAGTCCTCGTCGTCATTGGTATCCAGGGCGCCTACGTCAACCACGTGGTAAGTCTTTTCGTAGCCTAATTGCCAGTCAACTATACAATTTGTTGGACTGGTTAATTATGGTTAGAATCTAGTAAAACTGCCCGCTTTTCCCTGTAAATGTAAAGTTATCTCCCGATACAACGGACTAGTATCACACCCCTTCCGCACTATCGGATTTGGTTATCACACAAAATTAGTGTACAGTTAAGCAGTTAAGATTTTCAATTGAACCGCTTCCTGTTGTAGGCCCATGACGTGAGTGATACCGTCCACAGTCTCAAGGTGGTCGACTCCACAGTACAAATGTCACTGCAGGTGTGATCCATCTCCTATGAGTTGTCATCAAAAGCATATCTAGATTCAATCAATCCGTATCGTGCTGTGCGTGTAATTTACTTCCCGTTGTTCCACTTAATTAGGTCACATTATTTCTTAACCGGATCAGCAGTGGGAGTATTGGTTTTACAGCTCTGAAGATGTTCGTGATTGACAAACCGACCATTCTGACGGCAAGTCTCATCCTTTCACATGCATATTAATGAACACAAACTCAAACTATTTGCATATATGTGTACAAGCATAATATGGATAGGTCGGAACTGATATTCACACCCCCACAATAAAAACGGAGATTGATTTAAATGTAGTTGAAATTAGTAGGCATTTTATCAGTGATGTTCGAATTGCTACATGTGCTTTCTGTTGGTTTTCATACTTTTACATGATATGCGACACCAGGCACTTGATACCTATTTTGAATTAATGTCACTAATTTTATGCAATTAAATGTTTCAGTTGGTGGGGATGCTGCTGACGTATTTCGTGCTTATTGTCCAGTTCGTACCGGGATCGGATATTTCAAGCACGATTTGTAACAATTCGGCTCCATTTCTGGATGGACAAGAGTCTGTCACAGTCCCCCTAACTGGAAGTCCTTGAGGAACGTCGGACAGTCTGCCAATATCTCATTTCTCGTATCTCTTGTTTCTAATATTCGTACACACATTTTCGTTCATGAAACATACAGCAATACATGATACACACAACAAAGAACAAACCCAGTAGTATAAAATGAAGTCAATCTTGCAACAAATGCACTTTCCCTGTGGCAATAAAATTTTTAAATGAAATGGTTAATTTAACGAAGTTAGTCTGTCAAAATCGTTGTTTATTCGCCTTTCAATTGTGTTATAGCGTCCAATTTATCAGTTATGACTATTCATTGTTAAATGGCAATGGGGTACCTGCTGATGCCATGTGCTTTTGGGGCTCTGAAACAGTCTATTATGCCTAAAAAGTACAAAAAACGTCATGTCCATTGTCTGCATTATGCAAAAACAAACATGACAAAATTTTAATGCAACATTATTACGTTTTTGTATTATATGGCACAGTAGACTGTTTCTATGGTTTATCTATACCCGAATTACATGGTGGCGATCCTGGTGGCAAACAGGAACCTCATTGGCCCCAGTATGTAAATACATTTTTTTAAAATATAAAATGATCAAGAAGCCACTCTGCTAAAAATTGTTTCCATATTCTATACTGAGCGCTACGAACAATGATTGAACTTAACACTATCCGTTTTGAAACAAAACGTTGTTCGATATGTGAAATGTAACTGTAAATGCACTCCCGAACTGAATAGTCGCCAATACCCTTGAACGACTTTCTCAGTCGTTGTTTGTTGCTAGTCAGACAGACAGAGCTCGTCTGTTTTATCATAGTTTTCTGCATTTTATCCATTGATCGTTACCATACTATGTCCATGTAAGCTAAGGAATTATAGCACTGCTTCAATTGGTTGTATACGTTCGATGCAATGTCCTATGTGGACTGGTTACAATGATCTGGTGGGTTATTTACTAGAAATCATCGTCATGGCATGTATTCACAATTATAACATGGCATCAGCATCCAGACCCACAATGCGGCAATGTTTGAGCAGCCAAAGCCGGTCTCTAATACTAGTAAGTGTTAGAGACTGGCATTTGAGACCGGCTGCTGGTTGCCATGACGTCGTTGTTTTGTTCTCGTAATATGGGCTTCTGCGCGTGCGTTGTCATGGCTATTTCATGGATCTTTTTCTTTCCGGACCGAAACTTTGGGCCTTTCCCAGGTTGAAAATATTGCAGCTTCATTAACGTCGAAGGCAAAATAAGCGTTATTCCAGCTCAAAAACATATGCAAATCAAGTACTCTGATTTTTCTAACTCGTTTACACTGTTTTTCTCTGATAACTTTACTATGCTACATGTTATCTTTCTATAACTTCGCATACTTCACTCAGGAGTCAAACGGCAATTTTCTACCAAATTTCAGACTTCTATCGCAAAAATTGAAGAATTTGGCAATCTACCCCAATGTTAAATTTTAGGTGAAAACGGGATCTTGAGAGAATGAGCATTTTCGAGGATTTAGTCTTGTTTATATCCACTAGGATATAAAGTATTCTCGTAATTTGAGACGAGAAGACACATTGGGATGTATTCTGCGCAAACATGTTTATTTTAAAAGATTGCACCGCTACAAAACCGAGCAAATGCACAAAATTGTGTGCGGGCTCAGAAAATACATGACAGGGCTAAATTTAACATTGAGGTAGATTGCCAACTTTTCCAATTTCCACGATAGAAGTCTGAAATTTGGTGCATAATTGCCGTTTGACTCCCAAGTGAAGTATGCCAAATTATAGAATGATACCATTCAGCATCGCAAAAATATCAGAGAAAAACAGTGTAAACGAGTTAGAAAAATCAGAGTATAAGACACAATTAGAATTTAATGCCATGTTATAATCGGGATAAAACCCTCGGGACTGTGCCGCCACATTTGAGACCTCCCCCTCGGGTCGGTCTCAAATCTGCGACACAGTCCCTCGGGCGTTTCTAATCGTCACAAACGTCATGGCAAACCAGTTTTTATCCCTTAATTAAAGGTATTTTTTTCGATCGAGTCCCACCACAAAATGCTAATAAATAATGTACATCAAATGTTTTAGAACAATCCACAAATATCTCACAATGTGTTCTTGCCTGTATCCCAAGTGAAGCTCTCGTTTCTATTGTTACAAATCCAGTCTGCTCAACTGACGAAGCATGTTCATGTTATACCTTTGAGTGATGTGAGATTAAAGACCTTATCACGAAGCAAGCTCTCAATCATTTAAAACCGTTTTCGCTCAGGAGATGTGCCTCGATAATGAAAACAATACTGTGAAATTTACAGGTGGAGTGAGTGGCGCAGTGGCTAAGGCGTCGGACTTGTAATCCAAATATCATGGGTTCGAGTCTCGAGCTGGACTGCTGTGCTAATTCACTAGTGTCCTTAGGCAAGGCATTCACCACTAATGTGTTTATCTTCACCCAGGATTAAATGGGTACCGGTTGTTAATGGGTGTTGTATAGAGCGCTTTGAGTGTGACTGCTCCAAGTACAATCACTCAGACTGGGTTTGAAGGGTAAAGCGCCTCAGAAAGCTCGAGGTCACAGAAAAGGTCGAAATAACTCTGTTTATATTTATGATCAATTTTCTCTCTTGCTCTACCCTCGCTAATCTCTCCTGCCTTTCCACTTCGAACCGCCTGTTTTCTAGGTCGAGACGTTCTCGGTCGAGTGCCAACTGTTCCCTCCGGAGCTCCACCTCGGACTCGTTTTTCTTCGACACAACCTGGACCCAATCACTGTCCGTGGACTTTCTACGCTTCGGTGTGGGCAATAGGGACCTTTAGAACGCAAAACGAGAACGGAAACGAGAACGAGTGGTATGACGAATATACTCCCGTATTCGTTTTCGTTTCAAATATTTAGCCAGGTTTAGAAATTTGTCACTGGAACGAGAACGAGTGGCGTAATCGTGTTTAAAAACGGCTTGAAATTTTTAATCTCGTCTGTTTTGCATCGAAAACACGGGGGTGGGGGGGGGGGGAGGGGGGGGGGGCGGAGTGTAGAAGAGCATCGAAAATAGAAGGGACACTGAAAACACCTTACCGTTCTCAGAGACTATATATATGAGCCAACCAAAAATAGCAATAATTCATCACCGAAAAAGTAAGACGAGTTGATAATTGGACTTTTTTTAGTAGATCTATGCCTAGGCTACTGGCTTATTCGTTGAAATTTCAACTTTAAGTTAAACAAATTCCAATAAATCTATATATCCAGATAAATCTACTCGTAGCCCATAGGTCTATGCCTGTCCAGAGCCTATGTCGCCCGGCCTATCAGGTTTTTTTTTTAAAAAATAATTATCCTACAGCTGTAGGGTGGCCATGTTATGAGGTCTTACTCTAGAATCAAATCCACACAACATCCTGATGTGTTATGATGAAATATTTGGGTATAGATCTATTGTAGCACACTGTATCCATTTCCGCACGAACATGTTTTTTGTGATAACATAGATCTTGTCCTAAATACCTCAGGGCACGTGCGCCAAGCTGGCAAACATGTTCACGCCGGGTAAGCGAGAATTTCGACTTGCGCACAAAATACGTTATTTCGCCGAATTGCGCACAAGAATTACCGAGTCGCGCATAGGAAATGCCAAGGCGCGCGGAAGTTTTTAGTTCTTGGACTCTCGTTTGTCAGGTTTCAAGATTTTACGAAGAATGGAAGACAGGTGTGTATATATTAAAAGTCTCATCCGGATATATGAACATCCTAAATTTTTCCAATTAACGTGTTAGATTCTCAAGAGGCCAATTTACACAAATTGTGTCAGACGTAACTTCCATATTTAGTCTTCAAGATCACCTAAGGTCATGTTCAAGATCGCCAAACGATGCACCAGATATGACTTCCTATATTACAATCCTGAGTAAATCATTTATGTATGTACATGTGTTTAGGTATCCAGGATCTAATGTACTAGTATATGCTCTACATTTCACGACACACGTGACATTGAGAGTTTTTTAGCACTCAATTCACATTACGTCTAGTTCAAGGTGACCATTAGGTGTGCCATACAGGTATGTGACTTCCTATACACGCTTGCTCATAAAGCAACAGTAACATCGAACCCGGACCATCACGGACCACCTATGATCATCCCAGATCTAGCCATTCCTTGGTCCAGGGTGATCCTGGGTGGTGCGGGGTGATCCAGGTGAAAATGTATTGGCGACTGGCATTATTTGTTCCTGTATCGCATCATCCCGGACCCAACACGACAGCACTACGAATGAACATGGATTCTTCCCGGACTCCCTAGGATTGGAAAAAAATAGTCCCGGACTACCCAGGATCACCAAGGATCATCACGGATCCAGCAAGAACTTGGTCCCAGACCAGAACAAAATTTGACTGGTACACATTACAATGACTGGTACACAATACAAACGTACGCTCCATCTATACTACAAACATTTTGTCTGCAGAGGCCAATTTACATATTTCACAATTTACATAATTTACATAAGTCGTGATTTCGAGCAATTGTTACAACTTTATTTAACGGGTTCATGTTTTCTCCCAACAATTTAGGTGCAAAAGTATTTTATGTATATCGGTGAATCAGTATAGTTACATGCGTGTATTTAACAATGTATTGTGTTGTACTTATTGCAACTGGACACGTTGAACAAAGGTTATAGAAAAATCAATAGAATGTCAGATCGGTCACCTTTCTGATAAGGCGATATTGTTATCGGGTGACCGTGGTCACTACAGTCTATGTAACGGTCACCTCTAGGTGTATTTATCCTCATGTGAGTAAGAGTAATTTAACTAAAAATAATAATGACAAGCCGATTTACGTAAATGCAAATGAGAAGAATTGTAAATAAAAGGAAGGTGAGAAGACCAGCGAGTCAATCAGAATCAGAGAAGTCAGCCGGAGGGAGTCAGCCTGAGAGTTCGGAGTCTGGAGTTGGAAGCTGATGCTCGGGAGACAAGCTGGACTCGAGACAGAAGGCGCGAGGAGTGGAGAACGAGATCTGGCGCATACAGTGGAGGAGCGGACTCGGCCCCCGAGCGAGCTGTCGGACGAGACGAGCGGGCTGAGATGCACGAAATATGACCTGTCACCTGTACATTGACGTTAGCAAATTGTCACAGGCTACAAAATAAACCTCCGATTGAGTGAACATGATCGAGTTTGTGATCTGTCGACCTGAGTGACCTCGTAAAGTATCGTTGCCCAGCCGCAGCCAAGTAGAGTTACAAAACGCAAGATCAGCTGTGGCAACACAATTCAATGCATCCCATATTTTATGGGCTCCAACGATTTGTACACCGACTGGTTCGTGACCGGTGGGGGGAGGGGGGGGGGAAGGAACAGTGTAAAAACTGGACTCATGCTGCTGACCTATCGCCAAAGCCCCAAAAAGTTGTCCGAGTTTCACAAATTACGTCGGCAAACTTCTCTTTGGCCAATAATAACGTTTTATTATGATGAGTTTGCCCGAGAAAAGACTCGGACAAACTGCACGCCGCCCAAGCAGACATCACAATGGTGTGCGGCACATCATATTGTGTGTTGAAACCACGTGCTAGCACCTCACAATGTGTGTACAAGACATCACAATGTGTGTGCTGCATGCACTTCGAAAATCCAACTTCGGCTCGATTTATCAATAAATTCAAAAGCTGTAGCAAAGTTAAATAAACCATTAAGCCCGTATGACCGTTTTACAGGAGCCATATCATTTCCGACCATGATTTTGTCTACTTTACGCAGATATTTGCAGAAAGTGTCATGGCTCATCACAATGTGTGTTCATGGAAACTCACAATGTGTGTGCAGCATACAATGTTAGTTGAAAACATCATTTGAAAACAAACTGATTACTGGGGAGAGAGAGAATGGACTTGTAGGCCCCAGGTATTCAGTAAATGTTGGCTTATATTTCATTTGCAATATCTCCACATATACAGCATTATTAGGCTCTATACTATATGTGTTCTCCCATTCCCACACGCACAACAGTGCGTAGGTTTTCTGGGTGCTTGAAACCCATGATATAGTTCATTAGGCATATAGATCCATCAACCTTCATGTATCTGCGTTTATTCCGTTAGAATGCAATTTTCTCGAAGAGCATTAGACACTAGAATATCTTTTTATGTTCCACAGAAGATCATGTAATATATAGAGCTGATCCCTAATGATATACATGTAGGTAGATATTCATTTAGGCGTGTATTGATATGTTTTGCAATACCATTTGTTGAAGCATTTTCGTATTTCTAATATACCACAAATTGAGACTGGGAAAACATTAGACTTCATAATATGTTTTAAGATATAATATAGTACGTACAAAAGATTGTAGAATAATAATCACCACATGCACTTGATGTAGGCAGCCGATGCCCTCTGCATGTATATTGCTACACTGCAAGCAAACACTAAACTGCAAGCAAAAGTCGTTAGCATTGGTACAAAAACATTCAAGTAATCATCAAGGCTGGAAATGAACATACACATCATTTATCGTGGTCACATAATCCGGATGCATTGCACACACTTTAGAAGGTGCCTTCACACACATTGTGATGTCTCGGAATATTTATACAAAATCACAGTGTGAGTTGAAAATGATACCACAAGCTCACATCAACTGCTTCGTACCTGTGCAGTGATGTAACACGGTATTCCTGCTGTTTATATGTACTGGTTAAATGTAAATTATTTGGGGAAATATGCATTTCACGTAAGTGAATTTGTCATTTTTGCCACACATACCACGTTGTATCGCGCACTCCACACACTGTATCAACTCTTGACACTTGCCAGTCGGAAAGACAAAACATAGATCACAGGGGAGTTTATGCCAAAAACAATTATCATATCTAGTACATTTGTCTCTCATCTGGGGTCGACTGAACAAACTTTGTCCACACACATTGTGAGGTGCCGACGTGGTTTTTTACTCACAATATGATGTGCCGCACACCATTGTGATGTCTGTTTGGGCGGCGTGAACTGGTTTGGCGATAGGTTGATTCGGCATTCTAGCTTCAACCAGCGGGATGTTCTATGGATCGAACGAGTTACTGTAAAACGATTAATATTGGCGGACGATTTATTTGGCGGTAGGGGAAAACCGCCAAATTCAATCGTCTGCAAATTAAATAGATATATCATAAGAAGTATGTGGTCCTCAAACCGCCAAATTAAATATCCGCCAAATTTAGAAGCCGCCAAAATTAATCGTTTTACAGTATCTACTTTGGATGCGATAATCACAACAGATCGAATTACTAAATCGTTATTTTTGTTAGGGAATTGTTTCTATAACACCAAGCGTTCATAATTTCCATATATTCAGAGCTTTTATTGAATGAAACTGGAAACATTGCTTCGCGTTCTTTCAAACGTGGAACCCACCATTTTCTCGTTCAGACGAAAACGTCAAACGAATGAGGAGGGATTCCCCAGTGACTTGATGACGTCATTTTCTATTCGACGTTTTCGTTCCCGTTCTCGTTTCATTTCTAAAGGTCCCTATTGTGTTCTCTTTACACTCGTCGTCGACTTCATGTGAAGCAGAATAAAATACTAAGTCTAAGAATGAAATCAGTGAGCATTATAAGTTCGAACTTCGTGATTAATGTGAATCACATAATCATAGATTGTTTTTACGATAGATATACTTTTGGTGAACTAAAGAAAAAATATACAACATATTTATTAATTTACCAATAGACTTCATGGCGGCATCTCTAATAGACTGGCCTCTCGTCCTGACATCCGCGTCAGTCGGTCTCTTCCTCTTTGGCGCATCGCCCTCTTTCTTCATCTGTGATATATCTTCCAATAGTTCTTTCTGCTGGTACTGCTCCTCAATTCCACTCCTATATGTACAATACTTCAGGTATAGGTAACATGCGCGTACTGAAGTCAACTTCATCTACTAGTGTCAGTGAAACACTCTTTTTGGCTATAGTTTTGGATCATCATATCAAGTTGAAATTTTGTGTCTTAATCATGTACCATGCCGCAATTTTTCACTTAATTTCAGAATTTTATCTTTAGAAAATGAACAAGTTAGCAATCTAACTCAAAGGTAAATTTCAGCCTCTACATGGATTTCAGAGTCTGCACAAGAAAACCCAGCCCAATATACGAGTTATATAATGTTTCAGAATAAACATGTCTACCTAAATATGCATCGACTACGCATTTAGACTCCAAAATTGTGGAGCCTTGGGGGAAAGCAATCGCCCCCCCCCCCTTAAATCCGCCCTTTATGCAAAGCAAAACTATAGCCAAAAAGCGTGTTTCACTGATAGAAGAATTAACTTTACACGCATGTATGTGCCGGTATAATGTAGCTTTATTTCAGGATTTTATCCCCAATTACATTTCACACACGGTATGATTACTCCATCAGGTACATTGACGTGTTAGTCTATTCTTATTGTATTTGTAAATAAATAAATAAATAAATTGATACAAATGATTAATTGAATGAATATGGCAAGAATTAATGAAATGAACGAAGTAAATAATGTAAAACAATTTAGGAGGCCTACAGGTATAGTTTACCTTTTGCATTTTTCTTTCTGGTCTTTATCGTGGTAGTCTAGCAATAGCAGACACCTCTCTCTCACACCCCTAGCGGTAACATTGAGCGCGTCCAAAACATTTAACTCCTCGGCCACACCAGCCCAAGCGCGCGTGGTGTCCTCAGCCGCCCATGGATTAACAGACGCGATTTCTGCTAGAAGCAAAATGTCCATTTCGCAACTATATTTGATTTTGCTGGGTAAGCAGGGCTTAGCCATGGTTGTTCACTTGTAAATATCAAGCTCTAGTGTAAAACCGTTCCATTGTGCAGCTTGTTGTACATGAACTGTGACCAAATTCATTCAAACGGAACGGTACCGCAAAAATTACGTCATTTACTGACCGCCCTAGTTACACACCACTTATCTCACGTCATTTTTCAACGCTCCGCTGGATCGAAACGGATATCTAAAGGTACCTATTATCGCCCAAAGTCGATCGATGGTGTTGACAAGTATTTAATGCAGTCAAATAGATCTGATTATATCACATTGAAATAGAATGAATGTTGTCGATCAGAATGCAAATATATGTAGAATATTTTAGTCCAGTTGCCAAATGACTATTTTCTTGTGAAGCATGTTTTGGCGTCATTATGAACTTTTTTTGATGATTCATCATCTCTGAGCATTCCTGAGTCACAACAAAGATTTTCTATACCAAGATAGCCCACTCAGGCCAAAACGGAAGCGAACAATCCCCCTGGCGGTCAGACTGAGGAATTACTACATTTGCGTTTTTATGAATGAATATCTCTGACCAAAACGTCATTTTATGAATGAAAACCGCTATTGGAAATACGTCCAACATTCAGTCTCACCGCCAGGATCGACACTAATCAAATGTTCGCTTCCGTTTTGGCCTGAGTGGGCTATCTTTGTATAGAAAATCTTTGGTCACAATCAGTCGGGTGCCACCTTGGCACCCTTGGGGAATTTTTTTTCAGAGCCGAAAAACAAAATGGCTGCCACCGAATACCGCTGAATTTACTTCTTTGACAATATCTCCGCTTCTAGGCCACTTAGAAGCACAAACTTGGTGTCTACTACTAGGTTTTCATGGTCAAGGAATCCAAATATAATACTGCCGAACTTGTATATATAACAGCTTATCCGGTTTTTGAGATTGACGAACCCGATTTGGTTCTGTTCAAGTCATATGCATTTTCCACTTTAATCAACAATCTTGGTGTTCACTACTGGGTTAGTGAATCTATAGTACTGACCCAACAAAAGCTGTATGATTTTAACTCATCTACTGTTACATGTGACAACATTGTGGGTCAATTACAGATCATAACTTGATCAGTCATCATTATAGCCTTCCTGAACAGGTTCTTCTTTGTATATACGTTGCAATAATCTTGGCTTAATACAGCCACGGAACTTTGAACAGCACATCTGTTGTTGAGCAGCGGATTTCCACAAAACTTGCATTCGAGCATGGTGTACATGCTGAGCAAAGGCATTTTGTGATGGGGCAATAACTTCAGTTTTGCAGCTGATGTGATCTTCGAGTTTGTCATCTTCACCTTCCGTACAAATGTCGGTAAACAGACATTGATCACTTCTCCGTTTGAACAATAACAGGCAGCAATAAAGGCAGTCGTTGTTTCTTCTGTCCCTAGTTAACCAAGTTAGTTGAGGCGATGTCCTCCCATATGGGACTCCAATGGTGAGACATTCACAAACAGGTATCAAGATACAAAATTGCACAGTAGGGCCAGCATAATATACCGTTTGGGGTGCTGTGAGGTTTACCTAATCTTTGATAGATACAGACCAACACAAAGCAAATGACAAGATCTTGCCAGAGGGTAAAAAATGAAATGATAGAAAAACATCAGCTCATTCTATACACGATACTATTTCTGCAAAATGTGGTTCACAGAGTAACCTACAACAAGGCTCGACTGAAGCCGTTCATCTACTCCAGTGGAATAGCCACCAGTCATGTCTTGAAGACGACCAAGGAGGGCGAGCTGATCACACTCTGGGTAAGGCCATTTCAATCAGGTGTTGTGCCGGAATAAATGACTGGCACATGTTGACAGTTGTTTCATATTGTGCGAACTGCTGCTGATCGTTTGGTCGCCTGGTCCTTGTCTGAGACAGCTCAGAAGGATGATGGTCAATCCATTGGCCATCTTATAGAAACGGGTCAGCGTCATTCTCCTTCTCCACTCCATGAGTGATATCCATCCGAGGTCATTACGGATAGCTGTAATGCTGTCAGAATGACGATTGTCATAGGTTTCGTTTGCTAGAAATCTGGCCACAGATCACTGAACCTTTCCAAGCTGGTGTTATAGCTTGGCCTGATGTGGGCACCGGACCACACAGCAATATTAAATGAGGTCAGATGAGAGAGAAATTTTTCCTTTGGCTTGGATGACTTGTCACATCGAATAAAATTTCTACAAACTTAAGGTAGCATAGTACCCGAGTCGCCGTCGTTCATGGGTTATCATCCTGTACTGTCCTGCCACCTATGGGATATTGATACATGTAGGTAGCAATAGGTTTTGTGGCCAGTGAAATTCTTACAATGTAACAGTTTTCAGTATTGAAATCTATTTGCCTTTTGTGAATTCAGGCTACCAGTCTGTCAATGACATTGTGGGGCAGAATGTGATCCTCAGTTGAAGAGATTTCATGAAAGATCAAACAAATATCTGCACGCAGCCTGGTGGTTGATGTTAAATTCATCGTGATGTCATCCAGAGTAGAAACAGCAGGTACTTGACATTCAGAGGCCAGATTTCAAACCACGTGGATCTTTTGGGTTCTCTGATCCTTAAATGAACCAATCCATAGAATATGTTTGTTTCTGATTCCATAATACCCGGTAGTCCAGTTCTGCTTTTTAGTCTGGAGTGTAGGACCCCATCATCTAGTATGTCTGAAGTCTAGTATGGCCATATGTACTTGTTTGCATCTGTTTGGGGAAGTCAGGTCGTGAATCGCAATGATGAGTTAGGACTCATATGGACGTTTAGCTCGGAATCTGTGTTGGCAGTCGACTAGGATATTTTGTTCGTCAAAATGGTCCATCATGTTGCTCACCAGAATATGCTCTATTACTTTGCAAATCACGGTAGTGCCGCTATATCTTTATCACATCCACACTGGGGCCACATTAACTTTCCTCCAGCATTCGTCAAACTGCTCGAACACACCGAAGCATAGCAAAATATATGCCAGGTGTACATGTCTCAATGGGGGAGGTGGGTGTGACACTGTGTACTACAGTATCTGTTTGGCATTGGAAAGGCCACAGCATTGAAGACCCCCAAGAGGGGAAATCACCTAATCTAACTTGGTCAACCAGAAGCAGATGAAACAAACCTGATGCCAGAAACGACTGCTTCTTTTGCTGCCTATCATGGTTTCTGAGAGATGATATGTTTGTTCACCACCATCCTGTGAAGAACACATTAGCCTCGAAACAGAAGGTATTGCCCTTATCACAAGATGACTCTGTTGAGCATCTACATCGTATTCAATTACAATTCGCAGGTATAAATCCGCTGCTCAATCAGATCTTCCACACTTTGACCCGACCCGATATGGTCGGAATACTGATGGAGACGGCACAACATGCGTCCAACCCCGCTTCCAACTGGTGTATACATTGAACCTGTCGTCATTCTACAAACAGTAGAATGTGGATGCTCCACCAGCAGGCCATGATCCTATGGGAGATGTGTCTGTGTAGTGCCACAGATGTCTTGTTTAAAGTTCTGTGCCTGTTATTCTGGACCAGATTGTTGCAATGAACATACCAAGGAAGAACCTGTTCAGGAAGATGATGATGATGTCGGTTCAAGTTACGAAGAATTGCCAATGACTCGTAATGTTGCCACATGTAACACCTAATTTAAGAGTGAAACATATTGTCACATTTATTGTCATTGATTTATTGAGCCTGAATACATAGTATTGGACAGCAATATATGTTGCAACAGCAATAAATATTGTACTGAGTGGCAAATGCATGAGTATTTAATCACTTGACCAAAACCAGATTTTTCAAATATCTGGGTGGTTAATCTCGAAAATCTGATGAGCTGTTATATACACAAGTTTGGCATTATTATAAATGGATTCCTTGACCATGAAAACCTAGTAGTAGACACCAAGTTTGTGCTTCTAAGTGGCCTAGAAGCAGAGATATTGTCAAAAATGTAAATTCAGCGGTATTCGGTGGCAGCCATTTTGTTTTTCGGCTCTGAAAAAACTTCCCCAAGGGTGCCCGGCTGAGTCTGATTCAGGAATGCTCAGAGATGATGAATTAGCAAAAAAAAGTTCATAATGACGCCGAAACATGCTTTTCTGCAGTTCTGCTGGACTAATACTAGAAATGCAATATGTTCATTATGAATTCATGTATTGACACATTATGTATTGTCGATTTTACAATCAGCCATTCAGCCTAAACTCATCATGGAGTATAACAGATTTTCCAGCAATGGCGAGGAAGTTTTGCCACTATGCAACGGCATTCATCCATAGTCAGTGGTCACTCAGCGCTTCATAACCACTGGTGACTCAGGATTTGTACGATCATTCCATTTGAATTGAAAATATCGAGGCACGATTCCATCAAAATATAAAAATAATGGACACACTCACAGACCCCGAGATGCCAGCTTACTTCAAGAAATGTGGGGAACCCAAACGAATACACCACGTGGCGAAGTCGGAATTGTTCCAGGCCATGTCGCCGATGTGGAACAGTATGGCTGTAATGGGGCTGTTCTACATTCCCTCCTGGAAGCTTGGCGACCGATCAAGATCTACTCGACAGATGGTTGCTTTCGTCTTCGCATCCATCGTGTTACTGTGCCATTGGGCAAATTTTGTTCGCCTGTTCATGATATTTCGGCGAGGGGAATCATTAGGTCCAGAGTTGTTCACCAAAATCATAAATTTTGTATGGTTTCTGATGACTGCCACCCAAGCCACATGTCTCTACATCGCCTGCTACAGATCCAAATGCAGCATCTGGCAGTTCGTGAAGATATGGGATGACATCCACAAGGAAATAACTGTGTGCTCCACGAAACTCATCAGGCGCAAGATTGTACAGTACGTAATTACGGCCTGGTTCTTCATCCTGCTCAATGTAGGCTTCTTGATATATGGCATTTGATTCACGAGGACGATGGCCTTCTCTTTAGTACCATTCACTCCAGAATCTCGCCACATCAACGTAGTGCAGGTCTTCTACATACTGTTTACGTGGCTATCATGTGGAGCCTGGATCCTGATGACAACTTTTTACTACATCATCTCCTGTGTGGTGTACTTCCAGTTCAGGAAAAGCAACAAACAGTTGGAGGAAACATGTACCGCTAGGAACTTTGCTCTCTCAGCAGAAGAGGTCAGGATTCATCGGGCTCGACATCTGAAAACGTGTGACTTGCTGGAGCAGGCAGACAATATTTTTCACATCAACACTGGTCTAACCTTACTTTTCTGTCTCATCAACCTATGTCTGTTGCTGTTCAACGTGGTTTACTACCCGTACTTTCTCAGCAACCCACTCGTTGCTTTCATAGGCATCTTCTGGTTGGTCAATATCCTCGAAACAATGGGAATCATTAGCGTGGGTGCAGCCTCCATCAACCACGTGGTAAGTGATCCATGTGTAAGAAATGATGGGTCAGTCACAATCTCTATACCCTAAAGTTACAGGAATTATGGAGAATGTGTAATCTGAATTCTTTTTACAGGCTCATTTTGCCTATGACACTCTACATCACATATCCTTAGATGACATGGGTCATGTGCAAGCTAGTGAAGTATGTGAACTAATACTAATTACTAATAATGTGGCTTTACGACTTATTCTTATGAATGTGATTGCCTGAACTCTCAATCCATGGTGCTACATGTCGTGTTATTTCTGCTGAACAAAGGTGACTCTGTTTTTGAACCGTGTGAGTTCTGGGAGTATTGGGCTGTCAGCACTGAAGATGTTCATCATCGACAAGACCACAATACTCACCGTGAGTGCACATGCAGGCAGCTGGGATGGATCTTTCATCCCAATTGGTTTTGCTGAGGACATGCTGAAAATGTTGAATGGTCTATGGTATCGTTGGTTGTGCATTTACACAGTGATTATCATATCAACACAGATGATAAAAAAGATAAAAGATACGATATGATTAACTTCATCTGACGTAAATAGTGATAATTTCTTTATGATTATCAGGATTTTTTTTCAAAATCTCAGCACACACACTCACGTAATATCAGTAATAGATACAGAGATTGCAATCAGGAGATTGGTGTGCAAAATCCGCAGTTTTGCAACATGTATTTATCAATATAACCAGGGTTTATAATTCAATAATATAAGTATATATATCAAAAATATGTACAATTCTACTGTCTCAGGACTACTTCACGAGGCTATGTTTTCACAATACCAATAGCTACCACTGATGAACTATGTGAAATTCATAGTGAAGTTGTTCATAATAAAGTCTTTGTTCGAAAACCCTCAGTACTTCATCGTTGTTGCATGTGATTTGAAGCACATCAATTGTTTGTTCATGATTCAGCCATCTATGAAAATGCACCATTGGGCGTAACGAGCGCGCAGCAGTTGTAATGAGCATTTCGGATTGCTAGTAATTTTTTTCACTAAAAACGTTTTATTACAAGGTGTGTTGAAAAAAATATGCTGTGCAGTTGGAGGTTGGATGTTTGAAGAATTCAATAGGTCTACCACTGTGCCGTCCATGACAACAACGATGTGCTAGCACTGTCAACTTTGGCAAAATATGGGTTTCTCTTGTGTTGGCATTGCCAACAGCATTGTGTTCAACCTTGACATAGGCAGACGGGATTGATCCATCAATGTCTTATTGATTTGCAATTGTTTGTTCATGATTTAGGCCATGTATGGCTTGAATAAACTCCATTTTTGGATTTTTAGTATTTTGTCAACTAGAAACGTTTTTTTTTGTCACTAGGTATGTTGCCAGTTATGCTTTGCAGTTGGATATTGAGTGTTTGGATGATCCCATAAAACTACGACTGTGCTGTCTGTCACAATTAACAATGACGTGCTAGCTTTGTTAACTTTGGCAAAATATGAGTCTGTTTTGTGTTAGCATTGTCAATGGCAGCGTGTTCTATGTTTCACCCATTGTGTCAAACTTAGGCAGAGGTAAATGGGATTGATCCATCAACGTCGAATTGTGGAGGTTCTATTCCGTGGTTTTCACACCGCTTTGTGTGTACAATATGGACGAATGGCAATACTAGTAACAACATATACGCACTGCCGGCCTAATAATGTCATTCCTGGACTGATGTCGTGCCTAGCAGTCATACACTAACAAAATGAGTGGTATGGACACAAATATAAACACTGCTGAGCAGCAGAGAAAGAACATCGAATTTATAACAATGTACAAGGCCCTCAAGCCGATGTACAGAAGCATGAGAGTAGTCGGACTTTACTACGAAATACCGGGAGGAGCCACGGACACACCATCTGATGTCAAAAAATCACCTGGTTTCTGGTACTCAACCTTCGTACTCATCCTTGAATGGTTTAACGTCATGCGGTCTTTTTCCATATTTGTCGGCCAGACACTCGGACCCGCGTTATTTGTGGAGATTGTCACGGTTTGCTGGTATATTCTTTGTGCCACTCAAAGCACTGTCTTGTACGTAGCCTGTTTCAAGGGCAGCAGTGGGATTTGTGAGTTGCATACATATTGGAATGAGGGATCTTCATCTATGATATCGAAAAAATGGCAATACTACTATCGCAAATGCGAACAGTACAGCACAGTCGCCTGGTTACTGATACTGGCCAACATAGTCTTGGTTGGTTATGCAGTTTTTGCTACATCCCTGTACGATGTTGTGCTGGCGCCTTTCCATGCTGGCTCTAGATATGACAAGTTGATCCGGATGGTTTACATGCTCGTCCACGTGTTTCACACGTCCCACTGGGTCCTCGCTATGGCGTACTACTACATGCTGAGTACGACTGTGTACTCCCAGTTTCGAAAAGTCAACAGAGACTTCGAGACTTACGCCAGAGAACAGCACTCGATAGTGACCGCTGATCAATTGGAATCTTTCCGTCTGAGACATCTGAAATGTTGCCGGTATCTAGCGATCGTGGATGACATCGCACACGTGGGTATCGGAGCTCTGATCGTATGCGAGCTGCTGTTCGTCTGTTTACAGCTGTATCTCGTGATCTGGTACAGGTGCATCCTACACGATGGACTCGTGGCCCTGATGAACGTGTTTTGGCTGACTACTGGCCTCTCAGTCCTCGTCATCATTGGTATCCAGGGCGCCTACATCAACCATGTAGTAAGTTTCTTCATAGCACGTATTTTCCTGAAAATATCAAGTAATCTCTTGATACAACGGACTTGTATCACCCCCCCCTCCCCCCCCCCTCCCCCCCCCCCTCCTCATCTATCGGATTTGTTCATCACACAAACAAATTGGTTTGCAGTTAAACAGTTAAGATTCCTAAGTGAACTGATTCCTGTTGTAGGCCCATGACGTGAGTGATACCGTCCACAGTCTCAAGGTGGTCGACTCCACAGTACAAATGTCACTGCAGGTGTGATCCATCTCCTATGAGTTGTCATCAAAAGCATATCTAGATTCAATCAATCCGTATCGTGCTGTGCATGTAATTTACTTCCCGTTGTTCCACTTAATTAGGTCACGTTATTTCTTAACCGGATCAGCAGTGGGAGTATTGGTTTTACAGCTCTGAAGATGTTCGTGATTGACAAACCGACCATTCTGACGGCAAGTCTCATCCTTGCACATGCATATTACTAAACACAAAAAAACTGATATTAATATTTAAACAAAACATTTTTTTAAAACATTTAGATAGTTTAAAATTAGTTGACACACTCAGTGATGTTCTAATTGCTACATGTGCTTTCTGTTGGCTTTCATGATATGCATGATATGCGACACCATTTGATACCAGTCTGTATCTCTTTTGAAAATAATGTCACTCTTTGTGTGTGATTACATTTTTCAGTTGGTGGGGATGCTGCTGACGTATTTCGTGCTTATTGTCCAGTTCGTACCGGGATCTGACATCTCCAGCACGATTTGTAACACATCGGCTCCATTTTTTTGGGGAAAAGAGTCTGTCACAGTCCCACTAACTGGCAGTCCTTGAGGAAAGTCGGATACTCTGTCAAGTCATTGTTTCTATTAATCCGTCGGGTTCATGAAACATACAACAATACACGGTGCACACAACAGAGAATGTTAGTTGGGGCGAGCCACACTCGTTTGCCCCACTTGTGACATAAGGATTCCAGGGTGTAAATGAGTTTATTCTGAGCGTATACAAAGCCAAAGCAAAACTACCAAATCTAGTCAACTTGTGGGATTCATCCTGCTGTAGTTTGATGAACTGTTTGGCAGTAATGAACGTTTTATTTAGTGTGATCGAGGATGGATGTTTAAATTATAAAGCGCGTTTCAGAATGGCATGTACTAAACCAACTGATGGATATTATGAAGTCTCTAAAATTTATAAATGAATTAGTTACAATTACTGTTACTGTGTCGAAATCATCGTTTATATTTCCTTTTTAATTGTGTTTTAGCACCCTCCTTTTCAGTCATGAATATTCTGTGTTAGGTGGGAATTGACCTCTGTATGGGAAAACATGTTTATTTTTTAAAGAAATAGCAACTCGCCCCTCTTTGCCCCTGCACGATTTTTAGGTTACCGGACCTTTGGTCCGATAACCTATTGCCGTGGCGTTGCGTCCGTCGTCGTCGTCCGGCGTCCGTCGTCCGTCGTCCGTCAACATTCATATCTTCAAAGCTTATGATCGAATCTTCCTGAAATTTGGCACAAATATGCTTAAAAATATTTCGAGAGGGAGGTATTTTTAAGTTTTTTGATTTTCGGATTATTTTCAAAATGGCGGCCATTTTTGTCGAAAAACAGCTAATTTTGGATTTTGACGGTCGTTTTCTCAAAAACTGTCTGATCAGATTTGAGATTTTTGTACCTCTGTGATGTGTGTAAGTTTGGTTGCCCTTGAATTGCCGGTCTGCGTATGGCAACCATTTTGAATTTTCGACGGGTCGACGAAAAAAATTTTTTTCGGCCCAAATCGCATTACTATCCATTTTGGGCCATTTCTAGACAAAAAATTTTTTTTCACCCTTCGAAAAAAAATTTGCACTTACAAAATTTTCGGCACTTTTTCCCTTCATAATGGGAGCTGCCAGGACTGTACTCCTAGAACACCTGAAGATAGAGCTTAGAAATTGGCACTTTCAAATGGAAAGTCATATATGGCGACTTGTGTGGTGATCTGAATTTGACCTTGGATGACCTTGAAAGGTCAAAACAGCCATTTTGGGTCGAAAATTGCCCAAATTTGCACCTTGTCTGTCTTATCTCGAAAACTGTCTGATCAGTTTTGAGATTTTTGTTTCAAAAGATTCCCCTTATGTACCTTTATGATGTGTATAAGTTTTGTTGCCCTTGAGGTATCACAGTAGTAATTGCGTCACATCCGGGTTGAATGGTAAATAAAAAAAATTTCGAAACATGCGTATTTTCGAACTGTGGTTATTTGTGTCAAGAAAACAGAAAGAAATTCACGTTTTTGTATTTGTTTGGAAAGCACACAAGACAACTACGTGATTCATGGGTGTTTTGATGTGAATAATGCTAGAAAAAATGTGAGTTTGACCAAAAATTGCATATGGTCTCTGTTTTACACATTTTTTTTTTCACCAGCAAATTCTAGTGCGGTTCATCTTTCAGTCCATAGTTCCAAAACGAATCACACAACATATATCTTAAACTTGATAGAAAATATCCCAGAGAGTACGGCTTTCCTATGATATATTACACTAATGGATCAGGAAATTTTAACATCCACTAAAACGATGATATTTGGACGATGATCTTGAAATTTCGTCTAAACAGAAAATATTTACTACTGTGACACCTTAATTAGCTCAGCTATTGTCTAATAATCGGGAAAATACCAGCCTTACAAACCTCCTGGATGATATATCGGATTTATTTTTGTAAAATATGTTTAATTGCTCAGATAAAAATGCTCATTTGAATATAGGTTATGTGTTTGGATTTTTTTATATTGACCATTTCAATACATGTGTCAGTGTTTGCGTGATTCTCGCCAAAATGTAGCGTCAGAATGTGATTTTGTAGCTAATCTTTCCCCTCTGCACCAAATTATGTTGTATACTAAGTGAAATGTGTCATGTTTTATTCATTTGCATTAACAGCTGGACAAAATAATGAAAAAAAATAGTTCATTATCTGCAAGTTAATTACTCATTAAGGTATCACAGTAGTAATTGCGTCACATCCGGGTTGAATGGTAAATAAACAAAATTTCGAAACATGCGTATTTTCGAACTGTGGTTATTTGTGTCAAGAAAACAGAAAGAAATTCACGTTTTTGTATTTGTTTGGAAAGCACACAAGACAACTACGTGATTCATGGGTGTTTTGATGTGAATAATGCTAGAAAAAATGTGAGTTTGACCAAAAATTGCATATGGTCTCTGTTTTACACATTTTTTTTTCACCAGCAAATTCTAGTGCGGTTCATCTTTCAGTCCATAGTTCCAAAACGAATCACACAACATATATCTTAAACTTGATAGAAAATATCCCAGAGAGTACGGCTTTCCTATGATATATTACACTAATGGATCAGGAAATTTTAACATCCACTAAAACGATGATATTTGGACGATGATCTTGAAATTTCGTCTAAACAGAAAATATTTACTACTGTGACACCTTAATTAGCTCAGCTATTGTCTAATAATCGGGAAAATACCAGCCTTACAAACCCCCTGGATGATATATCGGATTTATTTTTGTAAAATATGTTTAATTGCTCAGATAAAAATGCTCATTTGAATATAGGTTATGTGTTTGGATTTTTTTATATTGACCATTTCAATACATGTGTCAGTTTTTGCGTGATTCTCGCCAAAATGTAGCGTCAGAATGTGATTTTGTAGCTAATCTTTCCCCTCTGCACCAAATTATGTTGTATACTAAGTGAAATGTGTCATGTTTTATTCATTTGCATTAACAGCTGGACAAAATAATGAAAAAAATTAGTTCATTATCTGCAAGTTAATTACTCATTAAGGTATCACAGTAGTAATTGCGTCACATCCGGGTTGAATGGTAAATAAAAAAAATTTCGAAACATGCGTATTTTCGAACTGTGGTTATTTGTGTCAAGAAAACAGAAAGAAATTCACGTTTTTGTATTTGTTTGGAAAGCACACAAGACAACTACGTGATTCATGGGTGTTTTGATGTGAATAATGCTAGAAAAAATGTGAGTTTGACCAAAAATTGCATATGGTCTCTGTTTTACACATTTTTTTTTCACCAGCAAATTCTAGTGCGGTTCATCTTTCAGTCCATAGTTCCAAAACGAATCACACAACATATATCTTAAACTTGATAGAAAATATCCCAGAGAGTACGGCTTTCCTATGATATATCACACTAATGGATCAGGAAATTTTAACATCCACTAAAACGATGATATTTGGACGATGATCTTGAAATTTCGTCTAAACAGAAAATATTTACTACTGTGACACCTTGAATTGCCGATCTCCGTGTGGCGGCCATTTTGAATTTTTGACGAGTCGGCGAAAAAAAATGATTTCGCCCCAAATCGCATTAATATCCATTTTGGGCCATTTCTAGGCAAAAATTTTTTTTCACCCTTTGAAAAAAAATTTTGGACTTTTTTTTCGGCACTTTTTTCCTTCATAATGGGAGCTGTCAGGACTGTTCTCATAGAACACTTGAAGATACAGCTTAAAAATTGGTACTTTCAAATGGGAAGTCATATATGGCGATTTGTGTGGTGACCTTGAATTTGACCTTCGATGACCTTGAAAGGTCGGAACAGCCATTTTGGGGTAAAAAAATGCCCAGATGTGCCTCTATAGATGAAATGCTTGCATATAGAACTCATGTTTGCATTATGAACATATAGCAAGACATATATGGCACAACTAATGATGACCTTGATCTTGACGTCAGATGACCTCGAGTGCCAAATGTCTGACTCGTAATGTGTAAATTGACCTGAGCGGCCTAAACGATTCCACCCTGATATATCTTTGTATTATGAACATATAGAATATCAAATGCCGCACACATACATGTAATGGTGACATCGAAGTTCACACGGATGACCTTGATTGGTAAATCTCAAGGTCATTTGTTCACACTGCGAAACTTGATTGGTAAATCTCAAGGTCTGTTACCTGCCAATGCTGCCATGGCCAAACCAAAATTGTCCGGTAACCTGTCTTAGCCTTTGGGCTAATTTTTTTCCATACATGTATTCTGATACGAGGCGCTACGAACAATCATTGCACTATGTTTCAACGTTGATTTCGAAACAAAATGTTGTTCCATAGATGGAATGTAAAAGTATATGGACTCTTGAACAGAGTACTCGTCAATTACTTTGAACGACTTGGTCCGTAGCATCTTGGTGAATGAACCCAATCAAAAAGCAATGCTTATCTGCTTTGTTCTCTTCTGCTTTCACCATGTGTACCAAAGAATAATAGAAGTGATGGAATTGATTGGGTATATTTTGGTGCACTGCCATATATGGATTGGTCACAATGTTCTGATGCATTATCTACTGGACGGATATCTTTTCTATGGGGTGTATTAACATTTGATAATTTTCACTCGGAGTCCCACTGCGGAAACCAATGCTTACCCTCATCAAATATTTGTGAACAATCCACAAATGTTTTTTTTACAGTCTGTTTCTGTGTTTCTCAGGTGAAGCTCTCGTTTTGTCACAAACCCAGTCTGCCCAAATGACGAAGCATTTTCTTTGTGACACATCATACACATTTGTGAAAACCGAGGTCATCATGAATCATGCATAACAGGCCGTCAATATATTGGCCCTGCAGTTGTTTTGAATGGAAATCGGGTATGGTGCGTAGCTGTTATTTTCGTCTGGGTGATGAAAGTATTTTTGCGTCTTTAAGCCTATGTCACACAGCCACTGCGTACAATTTGTGCAAATTACACGTATGAAGTTTTGGTCATTCGTGATACATGTGCGATATACGTAATTCATAAGTGTTTCATGCGTCTTTCATTCGTCGATGTGTGCATGTATCACGAATGCCCAAAATTTCATACCTGTAATATGCACAAATTGTACGTAGTAGCTGTGTGACATAGGCTTAAATCATGTAAAGACCAGTCTGCCAAAACCCTCGACGTCATTTATACACGATTAATTGGTTCTTTATGTTATGCAATTCATTCGTGGTTTTCAGTGTTTCATGCGTGGAAAACTCAGCCGGTTTGTAGCCAGATTTGACTTTTTCGTACATTTACGTGTTCCTTGTGTGGTTTTAACATGATAATTTCGTGATTCATCTCTCAAAATTTCACGTTAAAACTATTCCACGTATATCCATGTATGACCATAGAAATATATGGTATGACCAATTTTCATAGGTGTAATATGCGCTAAATTGTACGTAGTGGCTGCATAGAAATATACGCACATGCATATATTTCTATGGTGGCTGTGTGACGTAGGCCTTAGGTCAATTGACTAAAAGTCAAAAGGGACACTATGGCGCCGTACATTGTTGGATGATAAAAATCCATAAATGTTACTCCTTTCATAACTTATCTGTAGTAATTTCAATCTAGCCTCCATTAATCACGAGGACCCCAATGGACAAAAGTTCCATTCGGAGCTTTCTCGAGTTTTCCTCGGGAACTTTGAATCCTGACCATCGGTCCGATCACCTATGGTCCCTTGGGCCTATGTTTTACAGAATGGGAGGCATTTAGATATATCTTTTTATATGCCTTTTCGAGTCTATATATTGGCATATTATTACATTTTCGTTCCCAAACCTGGTAGTAGCAATAGATTATAGTGCCCCTCCCCCGTCTCCTGATCTTAGCCCGAGCGACAAAATTCACCTCTCCCGTCCTGTGTTACTTATGCATCACTTGTATTTCAAAAGTTCCAAATGGATAATTTTTCAGTTGTATTTGTACATTTTATTTATAGGATTTAATCAATAGATTAATATATGAAATATAGGTCGAGTAATATTGAGAAATACCAGTCACTAAGTTTTGTATTAAATATATCTTGTGCACATTACAGGCCAGAAGGAAGACAGTACCATTTTGTACTATTTTTGGTCTACCCAATAATTTGTTATCTCCAACTTAATATGTGTATACTATTTGTGTAAAAATTTATTGTCAAAGTTGGGAAAATAAAGTCATTCATTCCTGTATATTCACCTAGTATATAATTCACCGCTTCATTATCTTTCATCCGAATGCCATGTATATAATTTTCTAATATCATATATGATCTGATTTCTGTTACATGTTTGTAATTTACCCGTGCGTTTCAGCACACTACATGCATCTTGTTGTTGGCTGCACAAATAAATCAAGTTCAAAATCAACCACTCAGTTTCCCAAAATGTGTTTTGAAGAGGAATATCTATAACGAATTCCTGTGTATATTTCGCCCACGTTTGTTATTATCCCCACGTTCACACATGGAGTCCAACATTATGATAAGAAATGATCAGTGAAATGGGACAGCAGTACACACGCATTTTCTCATAACGTCCCAAATCTGAAGTGTAGCGATAAATTTAGCGATACATAATGGACACGTATGAGCAGGAAATTTTTTTCCCTTTCGAAATCGTTCCAACATGGATTCGGTTCGGCCTTTTCGTCATTATGATTTCGCCAACAACATGTTAGTTGCCATATGATTTGTTAACTGAATATAATATTATTTCCTCCTATTTCTCAAGTAATATATTTTGTCCATTTACTTAGGCAATGAGTAGTAAACGAGTGCTTATCGGAGGGGTTTTACTCCACAGGATACCACACGACACACTTTGGTAAAAACAAAATAAATAAGTTATTATGTAACTACTTATCCCTAGATTATTCATTTTCTGTAAACACGATACCCCAGTAAATGTTCTATAGTTTTGTCGGCATTGAAGGTAACGTATGTATGCAAATGATAAATGGGTTGCAACAACAGACACCATTATACACCAAGAAACATCTTCCTAACGTACCCCTCTGACTGTTATGTAAATAATGATATTTTACCGTTTGAAGGGATTCCTAATTTGTTTACACCAAGGAATGCAGAACTCTGAAAGGCAGTCCCACTATTATACTGACATAACCATGTGAGAATCTTCTCAGAGTGTCTAGAAACTGGCTCAGGAATATTTTCGAATATTCGAAAACGACAATTCTCCTTGGTACAAAGTTTTAGGTTATTTTTGTGTTCAGAAAGGAGACTTTCTGCTGAATTATTTCTGCTTTTAAATATGTCAGACTGCGGTGGATATATTCTTTCAACTTGAAATCACAAAATATCCCACAATCGTGCACATCATCCATTCATCAACCATCAAGTATAGATTAATTAATTTATGGTTACAAACACGACTTGGATTGATCAAACTCGCCTAAACCAACAGTATTCAATACCTCCACCAGTTTGTTAGTTCTTGAATAACGTGATAATCCTTTTTCAACATAAGAATTACGAAATGAAAAAAAAATGGTTCCAGTCATTTGTTAACGAAGAACAAACTATGAAGTTGAAACTATATTGAGAAATGGCGCAGGATGAACAATTGTATTCTCGGTGTGAAGCAATAAATAGCCGACGAGAAGCCAAAATAATATTTGCCTGAAAAAATCATTGTTTGATCTTGTAGCTTTAAATAAATTCGCACACAGTATGATGCTTGCTGATTAATATCAATCTATTATATATCCAGTGGAGATCTAAGCAACGCGTGTGGAAATTCCAAGAAAAAATTGTGGGAGTAATTTCAATGTGAGAGTGACGATCAGTTAGTTACACAGTGGATACCACACCGTGAATTGGAATGTTATGTAGCTTATCATTTACGCACATAATCTATATCAATCATTCCCGCCACTAAAGGAACCGTTGAAAGCTACCAGGGAGATTATAGGTAGTATCATTGCACATACATTTCAGGACGTAATATCCAACTACGCTATGCTGGCACGCTGGGCGATGTTGGGCGAATTCTCGATTCAAGCAATTGAAAATGTCACCTATGCATCATTCCCATCCTTTCTCATTAAGACTCACCCAAGTTAATGAATCCGGTGTCACTTGTTTTTCATCGACATGTTCTGTGTTTTAATGAAGGTAAGTGCTTTGAACATTTATTACCTACAACGCTTATTCTCATTTTCGGGAGGACTAATAATTGTGAACTGATATACCATGGGATAATATCATTTTCTTTGGTTGGAAATGCCCATTTTGATTGATAGTGTGTTTTCCGATCCGGGTAGAACATACGACTCCATAGAATAGAAGCTGATTACGGTTGCTTTCCGTATTAATGTAAATGAAAGGGAATAAACGGGCGATTCTTGGAATACATCACTCTAGTTATGAATAGTTATAGATCTACCTAGTTCATAGGCATTTGGTTTTAAAGTCAATACATGAACGATTGAAATGAACGGATATATAATCAAAACGAGGCTATACCAAACAATTACCCCAATGTCACATTTTCGCCACCAGGGTCAGACTCTCAAACGTGAAGGTACACACCATTAATACACAACGGCTTATTTTGTAAAAAAAAAAAACCTTATGAAATGGGTGCATGGAAAGTACATAGATATCCGATCGAAAAGCAACTGGTTTATTGATATAAAATATTTGATTGTATAGGGCATAGTCATGTAAGTGCCTTGTTATTGGCTAAGTCAGTATCTTGGAGAAACGACATTTCCAGACTAATAAACCAAGAATAAAACACGTCTGGCTAAGAATAAATTGTCATATATACAGAAGAGCGTGTCATTGTTTACTTGCAGAATGAGATCTTCATATATATTCTCACAATACACGATGAGTGTTCTATATCTTAAAGGTCACGAATTAATTTCTGGGAAAATGGGAAGTTGGTGGAGTACTAGTGATTCTATTCTCATAAACAACGCACGTTGAATGTGAATACACTGTTACAAACTCCAGAGAGATCATGGACGATGAACATAAATGAAACGAGATGTTATTTCAATATATGTTTATTTAATAATTACGTGTTCAATTGAACAGACGCGGAATCACCAAAATAATTTATTTGTTGATACATACGAGTACGGCTATATTATATTTACCCTCTACCACGAGCGTGCATTGAGAATTCCACATCTGATTGGATCAGAAGTTGAATAGCTTCCAAATTAAAATATGCCCATTCCATTTGTGATGTTGTTGATATTGGCACTGTGTGATGTAGTGATCAGCACACACGCTGATAGATAATCTGGAACTCTACCAAGCTGGATTTGATCAGATTTTGTTCCTTGTTGCTTTTTCAGTATCACGCTTAGCTGGAATAATATATCGATGTTTCTCCCGATATGTTGATCGCCGGAATGGCGATGAAACATGCTAATTAAACCAGGCAGGATAGCCGTAATGGCGAATTGCAAATTGGTCTATTTGTCACCATAGTGTATGGATTAGGTGTAACGACAGCAGCGGCGGCCGTGACGAAGAGCACAAACAAAGCATCCATCATACGGTCGCTTATACCTGGCATGATTAGGTGCGGAGATATTCGTGACATTTTAATTGATTTTCTTCAGAGGCTTGTTCCTATCAAATAATTCCATCAACATGGGCTACCGCGTCGGCATAACATTGTGATCATGTGATTGTTTTCAACATTTCCCTTTGTGTCTGGTAGCTGCCTTCGCTTTCCCGTCTGTTCATTCAGTCGAATCGTGAAAGGTGCATTATGCTGTATTTTTTTTGTCCAGCATCTGTCACGGAAATGTGGCTGCAGTTTAAGAGCAAAAGTACAAAGTGCCTGCTATATATAAGACAAAAGTTAGTTATAGTTCAGTTTTCCAAAGCGATGTCCAACCTTCCTAGCATATACCATGGTTTTCCATTACACTAAATACACATACATGACACTATATCCGTATGGTACTGAACAATGTTTGGTAAATAATACTTTTATGGGATTATTATTATTATCATGAATCAAAAGTACACAATATCGCGAATGTTCCAAATCGAACATAATTCTATTGTTTTCATACGTAATCTTTATTACTATTACTGCTTTTACTTGGCTAGATCCAAAAAGTACGAAGATACAAACATGTAAAGTGGCACCCCAGAACGTGTAATTAATGACGTTAACGTGGCACCCCAGAACGTGAAATTACCGCTGCCTTCACATGAATCTTTTTTTAAAACGGAAACGATTTGGATGTACGATTTGGATTTTACCGTTTGAAGGGATTCCTAATTTGTTTACACCAAGGAATGCAGAACTCTGAAAGGCAGTCCCACTATTATACTGACATAACCATGTGAGAATCTTCTCAGGGTGTCTAGAAACTGGCTCAGGAATATTTTTAAATATGTCACATTTCTCCACTTTGTACACAACTATACCTCATTCTGAACTGAAGTCTCAGCTTAAAAAACTAATCAATAATTCATTTTTCTCTAAAAAGGGACAACGTCGGTACCAATATAGTGGAGTTAAATATAATACCGCTTATTTTGTTAAAGGCGACTCTGATGCTCCATACAAATATACTGAAATAGATGTGATAAATATGGTAAATTTTCTGATTGATAATATTTTTGTGGAATTTGGGGGTCGAATATTTCAACAAAGTATCGGTATTCCCCTGAGTACAAACTGTGCACCATTATTGGCAGACCTGTTTTTATACTCGTATGAATCAGATTTTATCCAACATTTACAACGAGGAGGTTCTAAGAAACTAACATGTAATTTTAATTTCAATTTCCGATACATAGATGATGTATTGTCGCTAAATAATCCCAAGTTTGGTGATTATTTGGATGTCATATATCCTAAGGAACTTGAAATTAAGGATACTACAGACTGCGCTAATTTTTCCAACTATCTAGACCTGAGTTTGGAAATTGATAATGATTCTAACCTCTCAACTAGATTATATGACAAACGTGATGATTTCAATTTTTCCATAGTCAATTTCCCTTTTCTAAACAGCAACATTCCTATGTCACCGGCATATGGTGTGTTTGTTTCTCAACTTATACGCTATTCCAGAGCTAGTTGCAAATATGAGGACTTTCTCTATCGAAGTGCCCAGCTAGTCTCTAAACTGCTGCGACAAGGATATGTTTTACCAAGACTTATAGCTGCGTTTAAGAAATTCTATGGACGTCATCATGATCTGGTTGATAAATACAACAAATCCATGTCTGCCATGCAACTAGATCTATTTTCATGTTGATTTTGGGGAATTCATGACGGGTGCCACTAGTGGGGCAGGAAATGCTCACTCTTTCCGGAACACCTGATTTCACCTCCTAATGGCCATTTTTGGGGGTTCATGAGTTCCCCTGTCATTTTTGTTTTCTCTCACTTCGTATGCCTGATATGACTTTCTGTCCCCGGACTATGAGATTGGATAACGGACCCTGTTTTGTTTGCTCGGAATACTTAATACTGGGTATTGATTCCACGTCTATGATCACATGTCAGATAGAATGTCATTTTAATAGGAACAATATCAGATTGGGTGGAACTGAATGGTATCAGAAATTCGTGTTTCATAATTTGATGTGATTTGTTTCGGTATGGTAACTGTGCATAATACTTATACTGTGATAGAAACGCGTTTATTGTACAATATGTTTGGGGTTTGGGTAGTGTGGTTTGAGCATCCATGGTCATACTAGTGAGAATTGCACTGGAGAATATTTGTATCTGGTTGATGTTCGACAGAATTTGTCTCATACGTGAGTTTGCATTTCTGATCTTACTGATCTATCCATGCTCCTTCCATGCAAAGTTAATCCAAGTTCTTCAGCCCATATAAGAGGCGTAACATTTGAATGTAACCTGGAGGAGGATCCATTCCATTGTGAGTTGTCAATCAGATGTAACAAATAAATCAGATTTTCAATTATTTGTAGTGTATAGTCGTCGATTTGTTTAGTTTATTGACTATACTGGCGTCATCAAGGACAGAAAGTGCATAAAATATAGGTGTGTTTGATGTACATTGATGGAATTGGTGTACAACTGCTCAACAACCTACTAAAATAATTTATAATTCCGAAACAAAACCTCATGCAGTAGATGTATGACAAGTGACACGGGTTCCCAATCGGACGCCGAAATTTTTCTCAGTTGATGGTGTAATCGGGGACAATATCTGTTCGATTCATATCTTATATATTTTAGTGTATGGAAATTATCCATCAGCCCACATGAAACAACATAACCACATGAATTCATTGTCGGCGCTACTTAACGTCCGTGTGATTGATGAAAAAGAGCGTGAAATTTCAATTGAAATACTAAAGCTATAATCACTTTTGGAATCGACAAATGTATTCATTCCGTGATATCTTTATTTTGTCTATAGAATGAGAAATCGTACAAATTTGGGTCTGAAAATGTGTATTACGTGCCTAAATTGAGTTTCCAAATCAAGATTCAAATTCGGGCCATTCAATCTCTTATCATTTTTTTATTTAAAGCGGCCCGCCTTGTGGGCGAGTTCTATACACAGTCTGATGACGTCGTTGGTATGTGTCTAGATACTGTGGCAACCGGCAATGTAGGCAGGCTGATCATTCTCTATCCACTGTTTTCACGCACGATTAACGGCAATTTTCTGAGTATCTGTTTTCGAACTGTGCATATTTCTTATATACTCCCGACTATCTCGAGATGTACTTTCAAGATCGCGTGACAAACAAGAATGCAAAACTTGGCTGATTTTAAAGTTGATTCCAACTGATAACTAAATTGATTTAAATCCCGTTCGCCATGACGAGCATGTTGATGATAAATAGTTACCGTCTCTATACAGACGCAATCAGTGTAAGATCAATTACTTTCTCACAATTCTGCAAGACATATCAATTGCTCAATGTCTTTGTTATTATTCGTTCAGTATCAGGTTTAGACCGAATACAAATGTATGTAACAACCTATTACGGCTCATTACAAGATTTTGATGATGACAATAAAAAACCTTTTTATCTCTATTCAATTCGATATATTATCCAATCATAGATACACAACTGCTTTTTCATAAGATACTATACAAATATTGACTTTTGGTGAGATGAATATGTGAAAACACGTGCCTCTCGCCAAAGACATCGAAACCAAAAATTAATATTTGTTTTATTATAGGAGACATTTTGGAAGAAGTTTGGAAGTTAAAAGTTTGTTAAAGGTGAAAAAATTGTGAGAAGTGAAAAGTTTGGAAGTTTATGCAAATACCGAAGCAATGGTTATATATGTCGTGGACATGATATCTATGATAGACATGATGCATCCAAAACTACAGTTCCAGATATATGTGTAAATTTGAATACTGCACCAGCGACACCTGTAAATTCCAATTAGATGTCAATATTTTAGAGACACTTAAACAATCGAGGAATGATTTCGGAAACAATTTTATTCACTTCAAAATACCAATAGATGCGTGATAATGGAAAAAAAAAAACATCAGAAAAAAAACATTTGAATTGATATTTTATCAAGAGACACTTTATATGTCATATGGACCAATCGGTGAATATAACCAATTTGACCGGTTGGTCTGGTAAATATGCTCTTTTATGCTAAGAAACGTGACAACGTGGGGATTCGTAGTAGTATATAATAAAGAACAATATGCCCATTACATTTCATCGAAATCCTGATCTTAGTGTTATTTCATTTATAGGTACTGTATACAATATTGATAAGGCATCGTGGAAATTAGAATCCAGACTGTGGAATACATGTTATTCAAATATTACAGGGGAACCTAATTAGAAAAATTGTGTTAACTAAAGCAAGATGAATCATGCACCAATTACTATTCACTGAGCAGCTAATACGAAATTGCTGATTAACAGAAACTTTCTTTGTGTGGTGTTACAAAACAAACCCATTATCATGAAAACTAATCAGCAAAACATAGAAACATTGGCATGTCAATTTGTTTGAGGTTCTGGTGGCACTCCTGGAAATTTATCACATTGCGTATTTACAGGATTCTCTGAATAATACAATTATTTCTAGTGAATCATTACACGGTACAAAACTACGGAAGACCGTTAGTGCCAGGTGTGAAAATATATTCAAGTGGCGGTCGCCACATAATTATCTGGCGGCCGCCACTTAATTATCTGGCGGCGGCCACATAATTTTCTGGCGGCCGCCACATAATTATCTGGCGGCCGCCACTTATTTAGTGCTTTAACACAGCATTTTGGTCTATCCATAGAAATTCATTTTAAAATAAAATAAAATTTACATTTTATTCGAGATACATTATCGATATACTAAGTCGATATTATCAAGTTACTAACTCAGGATTTTAAAAAAAAATCTTCCCCCCCCTCTTCGAATACCAGCATCCCATAGGAGTGGTGCGCGTTAGTCACATGCAAAGTGACTCTGATCGGTCAATGCCGATTTATATTGTAACATATATGGCCCAAGAATACCTCAATAAAATTAGCGAATATTTGTTTGGGGGATGAAATGGTCATATTTTCATGTCATTGATTGGTATTATAGACCATAGGGCAACTTTCAATACATAATCCATAGGGGAAAAAAACTAAGAAAAAAAGGAACACACAATATTAATCAGATAATTTGACGAATATTTGTCACCACCATCGAATATGCACGGTTTTTATTTGTTTCCTTTAACCTATATATCGATGGTAGCAACCATAATTGCAGAGGGCCCAGTTGCCATGGCCACAACAAATAACATGAATTCATTGATGATCCCAATATAATGCTAAGTGTGAAAGTTAAGTTTTGTTGAATAATTTGCATGTCAACAGCCCCCCCCCCTCCCCACAATACCCAATATATCATTGTCTCATTAAAAAAGGGTTGTCATTAATACAGTATGTCACGACTTTTATTTGGATACTAGGGCCTAATTAGCTATATGTATATTGCTTTACAAGAATCTCCTCATATTTCAAGCCACGTCCTACAGATAATTATGTGGCGGCCGCCAGCTAATTATGTGGCGGCCGCCAGATAATTAAGTGGCGGCCGCCAGATAAATATATTTTCACACCTTTCATTTTCTGGCCTCTAAGGGCTTCCGTACAAAACAGACAATATACCTATGTTTACCTTATAAGCACAACACAAAAATGGGCCAATCGCCTTCCGCGATTGGTAACGTTGGTATTGCACACATTTCAAGCACATTTGTATGGGAATGGCAGATTGCGTGGAGCATGTGGATATATGTTATTCTGATGACACCAACAAAAAATGCAAACTTTATTGGACATACGAAACCCTAACAAATACGTATAGCCACGAGGGTGTCATCAGGGACTGTGAATTTGTCATGGCCGTAAACAATTTTATTTTGTTGAACCCTAAGAAACCCTCTAAAATAGGTACTGTCGATGTTATAGGTGAGTGGAACTGCCAAATTGTGATTTTGCTATAAAATATTGACATCAAAATCTTATTATGTTTTTTGTAATAGGTTGATACTTGCAATGTTATCCCGGTATACTTGCAATATTATCCCGGTAATGGGTTGATACATACATTGCATTGAAACACACTATTCATGCGTGTGAGCTTACCTATGGAATAACCGAGAAGTAGGCCGAAACAACAATTCGTCTGCAACAATGCCAAGGCTACGTTTACCGCAATGTTACGTACTAAGTATTTTAACCCATGACGAAGTGATCCATGCTGGGAGGGGAATACATAGGTAAGTATCCAATAGGCATGTGCCAGCCTATCATGATATCAGATACAGATATTCCTCCAGTTTTTCACTCTTTTGGAGGATATTTTATTGAAGAACGTGTACATCATTTAGCATTCGTATATGAATTTGGCCTATGCTTTTCATGATTTGAAATCATTCGGACGAATACAGTAATGATTTGGAACACTTTTTTGGAGAGGAGCGGAGATAACATCTCAACTGTTGGGCCGGTATTAGTGTGCTGCAATACCAGAATTGCTGTTCGTATTCTGGCTCATTATTTGATGAATCATGTAACCGATTTCTCCTGGGATCAGAAGTGTTTTAGTGCTACACATCGGCAACATCCCATAAGATAAAAATTGTCCTTTATGTAATTTCGCAGGCAGAACGTAAACATTCCTCGGACAAACGAGAAACAATACCAACGGGTGAATGGCAATAAATGTTGAAGGGTTACTGACCAGATCGAAAATAGGAGTTCAGTAGTTCGATCACAACTGATTTATCACTGGGCGGATGTTATTTAATATTATGATATCATGACTCATTAATCAAAAACTCATAAATTCATTAACGGTATTTAATTATCATGAACCCAGTATTTTTACGTGTGACTTTGTACTTATGTACTCGCCATACATAGACTCAAGAGGGTTTATTTCGGATTCCTAAATTATTTCAAAAGATTGTCCAGTAATTCCGTCGAGTGTACAGTAGAAACAACAGATATTTCCATACTGTCTGCTCCTGATGACGCCAGTGTGCATTATTGGTGGTGATATGATGATCCAGTATGATATATCCTTGTTTAGTATTGCACGTGTAAACCGAACGACGTATTACATTGCGGTTAGTAACACGACTTGTCCACTGCATTGCTGCATATCCAAATAAAACATATCTCGTCCTTGTTCCAGTTGTGTTGAATGGTCTTACGAGGTATATCAACTGTCATTTCCACTCTCGTTCACAGCCATGATGTCAACGACATGTGGGAATTGTCAGTGGCATGATGACTCAGAAATTGTGTCATAATATTGGATAAGAAATCGCATTAAAAGAAATCGCATGGTGGGCATGTGAGTTTCATTAGCATTCCATGAGCGAAAAACAAAACATGGAATATTAACTAATTCTACAGCACAAAACTCTGATTGTGATTGTGCAAACCTGAATAAAAAACATCATTAACTGATTTGTTAGCAGACAAGCAACATCTCAAATCCTATTAAAACGTCCAATGTGTTGCATATATAGGAATTCGTCACTAAACCATGAAAACCTGCTGACCTTAATCCGCTGATTGGAATGGAATCCAATAAATAAATATTTTCCATGTAATATCCACGCATATAATTACACATTATATACAGGATCCAGTAGCAGATATTCATATTTTCCAGTGGTCATATTTCGTAAATAAGAGAGGGACACTTTACGATGTTGAGTACAACATGAAAGGCAGGTGGATTAATTGATGGAACGGCAATTCTTTTGGTATTCCCTCAATATTTCTGCATCCAGCTGATAAGGAGGAAACGGGCATTGCAACAAAATAGGTACGTAAAATCTCACATTTACGGGCATATTAAGTCTTTCAGTTTGACGACAGAATGTTGTTTCGAATGATGCCAATGATGCGACTCATGCTTTACTTCATACACATTTCACACCCCCTGTTCGCGGCACAGCGGTAAGTAAATTTTTGACGTTATCGGTTCTAAATTCTTGACGTGATGCGCAATATTCTTGACGTTATGTGCGAAATTCTTGACGATATCTTTGTTTATTTTTTGTTCTATCGCGATCTCAGCTTAAATTATCTAATTGTGTTCAGGCAATTAGTAACAGGGTGACTATATATTTGATTTATGAGTTAGACGAAGCATTATGGCATCCCAATCACGCTCTGAGGTGTAAAAAAAAGTTGAAGATCGTGCCTTGCACTTATCCGAATGTACTGAATGCATTTTATTTCCATGCAATGAATCCGCTATGTACTGGAAATGAGCTTTAGCATATTGGCAGCTCATTAATGATTAAGCATTGAAAGGTTCAAAGTCCAGATGTTAAATTAAACATACCTGTCAGTCGTTTTCCACCAACAATGTTTTCCACCAACAATGATAAGTTCGGTATTATTGACGTTAGTTCGTCATGCTTGACGTTATTGAAAGCCATGTTAGAAATTTTTGTCGTTATTTTTGACGCATGATTGCAATTTATTTAAGTAGTAAAATTGAATAAAAGAGTGGTTTCCTCTTGCAGATAAAATACGATGCAAAATATGTAAAAACAAAATTGGAAATACTTATGACGTATTACAAAATGCAAGAAATAAACATCCTGACACATTTTAAGATGTCATATAAAACATAAAACGTGGTTACACAGTTTATTCCCATACGAAAGCGCCACACCAATATCTATACAGTTCATATAGATCGTCATACGATCAGTCACATCAAAGTAAATGACACGGCAAATTGTGAACACCCTCAATCAAATTATCTCCCTCAAAGTCTACTTAGATGTGCTATATCTTTGCCTGACCGCCAGTACTGGTTTTTGGCCCTGGGCTTTCGTAGCCGTCGGCAAGTCTGTTTTTTAAAAAAACATCCTACTGAATTCATGCTCAAAACCAATGTATCACTGTCCATCGCTGCAATACAACACATTTCTAGTGGTAACTTTGTTGGCGTAGTTATATAACGCAAATTGATTATACTTGGAGAGGTCAGAAATAAATAACTGGCAGGAGAATGCATAAAGCAATTGTCGCATGTACCAGCCGCAAACTAATTTAAAACAGCACTTAAATTGGGGCCTAAATTGTAGGCCTATGCTGAATCTAAAAGAGTCGTCAGAGAAGTCGGAAAACAAGAAGAAATACATATAGGGTGATGTCAACGACCATCGGTCAATCACATATACCCTAAAGGACTTTCTTCACGCTGGGAAAAACATTTCTGTTGCGTACATAATAGATTTCCAGGCCATGGAATGAGCACACGGTTGCTATGTAGCACCATGACGCTTTATAACAGGTTAAACGTCAACATATATTAAATACTAGCACCATGACGCCTTATAACAGGTTAAACGTCAACATATATTAAATACTTATCAACAATACATTTAATACTATTATTACATTTGTCTTTCTTCTATAAACATGTTTTTTCTTTAAATCAATAAAAACCAATATCGTCAAATATAACGTCAAGAATGATTAACTTGTGTAATCATAACGTCAATAATTTAACGCCGTGCAAAATTGGGGATGCGTAGGTTTCCCTATTAATAATCACTTTTTCCGTATGTAACATCATTGTACAAACTACTGATGAATCAAATAGTCATAACATATACTTATTGACCGGTTTTTGTGCCTTTTCAAGAGCTGGAGAACAATATTTAGAGTTAACCATCGAACGCCCATTGTATATTACTTACAATGGTGCTTGAATCCACAGTTGGACTACATATCAAGATATGTATAGTATCTGTGTACTGTGCGCATAACTATCACGATATTAATTGTTCCATATCAGGTTTATTTCATTATTAAACGTACTCAATTGTCCTTTCTGTGGCTACACAAAAGTATATCGTCAAGAATTTCGCGCATAACGTCAAGAATTTTGCGCATAACGTCAAGAATTTAAAACCGATAACGTCAAGAATTGATTTACCGCTGTGCCGCGAACAGGGGGTGATTTCAGCCCAATTAACTTGTGCTGTTAGTTCTTCTATATTCACTAAGGATTCAAATGTGAGAGCGATCCTTAGCGATCCAGCAAACGAGAAATATTAAGGAACAGTGCATGGTACTTGGGCCATAATTTCCTTTTTCAAATACCTATACATGCATTGTATTTGTCTCTAGTTGCCCATGGATGCAGCGTCTTATTAATTCATATTTAACGTATCTTCAAGAGTGATTTGCATTTTATCCTGTGATTAACACATGTGCACTTCGAGTCATAGAGTAGAATTTCCATTCGCTTAAATGCGTGGGGAAAGGCGATTTTGTAATAAAGGCAGGTTTCAGACAGGATTACAACAAAAAGCATTTATTTTCCATTTCATTTCCGGATTCCATTCCATTATTGGAACATTTTTTGGTTGTAGTTTATCGCAGCGTATGGACATGCCTACTTTCGAACATGTTATTAGCAAAAGATTTATATATGGCTATGCATTACCATTGGATTTTTATACATGCTCAATATTGACACCAACACCATTTCAATGATAGATTAACGTGTTTGGGGGTGTTTTCTCTGGTAAGAGAAAAAGCACAAAATGTCATACTTTGAGAGGAACACATAAAGTACTCCACAGATGAGTAGGAAGCAGCGACAACGGGAAGCGGACAATCAATAACAAAGGGTTATTGACCTACCAAAAATAGAATTCCCCCTTCTGACAGTAAAGCAATCTATTATTCATCTCGTGCGGATGACACCTAGCAGACAAGATGACTGAGATTAATCAAGTGTAGGAAAATATCGAAATTAGAAGAAAATATTATCGCAATAGAACAGTTTGAACATTGCATGTAGAACTTAATTATATTTAATTCAGGAATAATGAATTCCATTTTAATTTTATTACAAATGCACTCAACATTCCACAAACTAATTGCCACAATCAGATATGTCCTTTCTTTGTGTACAGATGTAATTCCGTTGGTGTAGAAGTATATGTAAATGTTGAAATTAAAGTACCAATTTGTACAACGACTAATTAACTCTTGCGCAAGTATTATTGCTGCAGCAAAATAAAAATATATGGTGGCTCATGTATGCCAACAAAATTTTGCCTTTTCATGATGTTAGCTGAATGTTACATTCACAGCTGAAATGTGGGTTCCATCGTTTTCCTATTGCTACCTGACACGTTAATAATTTATTTTGAGTTTCGAAGCAGTGGTTTGAAATCATGACTCATTTAGAGTCAAGCTTATCAATTTACACATAGCATTAACTCAACCTGTAATAACGTGTATGCATGATACAATCCATGTATCGACGTCTTACTGTCTTCAAAGAATGTCCCCAGTGCAAACACTGCGTGCGCTAGAATTCGACCAGACGGTTTTTATGTTTGTGTGACGTATGGCTGCTTTCATAATGCCGTACATCAAAGTTCTCATAAAATTTAAGGGTTGCACTCGTATTCATATATATATATATATATATCTGATTGGAACATTTCCATGAATGGGCCGTCGTAAAAGTTTATGTCATTGTCGAATCCGAATGCATATCACCCGGTGCAAGAACATCTTAACACAATTTTGTATAGTTTCCTCATTTTGACCAATTCTATGAAGCGGGTACTCGGAAATAGCCATTGTGGTAATAATTCCGAAGTACGTATATCGGTTTCTGATATGTTACTCTCCCGTTAGACGGGTCATTCTGACACATTAATGTTATTGCACGGCATATAACATAACACACAACACATGACACCACATTATAAATGTAATTCATGAGGTTTACTGCTTCTATCATTTCCTTTCATCATTTCTCGTAAATGCTTGTTTCATATCTGTGACGTACAAATTAATGTGAATGATGAATATGGTCACCCGTATAGTGTACCCCCACACTGGTTTGTATGGATATATCAGGTCCATTCTCAATTGCAATGATAAACAACCCCGATGCCATGAGACCCCAAACGCGGGCAAGGGACACTTTAATATTTTGTGTAGAAATCGGCTGTAAGAGGTGGCCAAAACCGTAAATCTCTTTGAATACCATTTGTTCTCCAACCATCACAATTATCATTGCACTCAATATATAGGTACTGCATGGGTGCTAATATCTCAACTGAGATAATTATATGTAGTGGTAATCAGTAGTCCACTCCATTGTTAGAAAAACCATGACCATAGTGATGTTCAATTCTATTGGTTTTCATGTGATGATTCGGCTGCCTTCGTTTACATCATGGTCATCGACAATCATTTGCTAGTGACTGTGTCATATCATACAGCACTATTCTGCTCGTCATATCATCATAAATAATCGTTTAGGCCACATCATTGGGCAAATGAATGTATCAAGCTATTAACAACACCACAAGAATTTGATGATGCCAATAAAAACTTAGAATGAGACTTTCAGAATAGGAACAAAGCCTGGCCACCACAGTTTAATCCAAAATAGCAAACTTATCTTGCTACTTATGTTCGTCTTCTGTAAGGTTAGGTGCATATAATATATTTGTATGTTTCTCGCAATGGTCGAGTACATTATGTTACGTCTTAACGCTATAATCACTTTTAGAATTGGCAAAATGTATTTGAGCTGCAGTACTTTTTTTCGTCTATAAAATGAGAAATTGTAAAAATTTGGTTCTTAAAGTGTGTATTACGTGCCTAAATTGAGTTGCCAAATCAAGATTTAAACTCGGACCAGTCAATCTCGCATCAATTTTTTCCTCAAAGCGACCCGCTTTGCGGGCGAGTTCTACACACAGTCTCATGACGTCATTGGTATTTGTCTAGATACTGTGGCAACCGGCAATGTAGGCAGGCCGATCATTCTCTATCCACTGTTTTCATGCACGATTAACGTCAATTTTCTAAGTATCTGTTGTCGAACTGTGCATATTTCCTATATATTCCCGACTATCTCGAGATGTACTTTCAAGTTTGTGTGATAAACAAGAATGCTGAATTTGGCTGATTTTAAAATTCATTCCAACTTTAACCCAGCCGGATTCTAACGATTGATTCTCCGAGCTCTGCTAAAATTTACACCTTTGAAGATACAAAATCTGAAATTGATATTTCCCTCTGGGAAAAAAGTCTTGATTACTGTGATGATCATTACATTAACAAAAATACACAGTCCAATCAGGTGAAACTCATATCGAGAGGGCCTATGTATGGTGTATTTGAATGATGAAACCCCAAATATTCAATTGCATTGTTTTATGTTGAAAACAACGTTAATATGTGAAAATTCATGTCTTTCTTCATGTTAGCGCAGATGTAAACAATTCGTTCACATCGTCCGTTTTTTCTGCATGTTCAAACTGCACTGCAAGATCACGCGGACGTATTTTGGGGTTGTTGTGGTGCCATGTCATCGAATACATGCTATGGCCAATTGATTCATAACAAATGTCAGAAACAGATTATACCACTTGAAAGAACGATGGCATTTTGGTATATTTACGAACGCCAATCATGTTTACATATCACAATGCTCGAACGTATACATCAGCTCCATGTTTGAAAGTGATGTTCCCAAATTCACATGTGAACTACATAAAAAATGTGTACAAACAAACATAACACATTTTGTACACAACAGTCCATAATAGATTTTCAGCCCAGAACATAGCATTTTTAATTTTGTCCGTGTTACAAATGACGATTTGGGTTACATGTTTAAATTACAGATGATATATTACTATTACATGCGTACGGGATGCTACGGAAGCGTAGAAGGGCCACCCAGGAAAATTATTTTTTTTAAATTCCCGACTTAGTAACTCGATATTATCGACTTAGTATCTCGATAATATCGACTTATAACTCGATAATATCGAGTTAGTATCTCGATAATATCGACTTAGTGTGGAACAGGCACAGGAAGGAGATTTATTTTTTTTAAATTCCCGACTTAGTAACTCGATAATATCGACTTAGTATCTCGATAATATCGACTTATAACTCGATAATATCGAGTTAGTATCTCGATAATATCGACTTAGTGTGGAACAGGCACAGGAAGGAGATTTATTTTTTTTTAAATTCCCGACTTAGTAACTCGATAATATCGACTTAGTATCTCGATAATATCGAGTTAGTATCTCGATAATATCGACTTAGTAACTCGATAATATCGACTTAGTAACTCGATAATATCGACTTAATATTTTAGGGTTGTCCGGCCCATTGTGTACATGTATGTATAATGTACGTGGGTAACCATTAACGACTGTGTCAATTGGCGTATATGTCCACGTGTGAACATTGAAATAAATGATATCTAAAATGAAAACTTTCCCCTCTGATGTAAATATCAATTACATTAATTACATAATAGTAATGTTTATTTGTTTTCTCATTATGTATTTGCACAAGCAGACTATACATCATGTGCTGTGATTTAAGTCGAGATACTAAGTCGATATTATCGAGTTACTAAGTCGATATTATCGAGATACTAACTCGATATTATCGAGTTACTAACTCGATATTATCGAGATACTAACTCGATTTTATCGACTTACTAACTCGATTTTATCGACTTACTAACTCGATATTATCGAGATACTAACTCGATATTATCGACTTACTAACTCGATATTATCGACTTACTAACTCGATATTATCGACTTACTAATTCGGGAATTTGAAAAAAATAAATCTTCCCGTGCCTGATCCACTCTTAAGTCGATATTATCGAGATACTAAGTCGATATTATCGAGATACTAAGTCGATATTATCGAGTTACTAAGTCGGGAATTTAAAAAAAATAATTTCCTGGGTGGCCCTTCTACGCTTCCGGAGGATGCAGCGATACTGACAGACGACGTATATATGCATGCATGTCAGTTTTGTTTTTGAGTTGCAGGCACCAACTTCGCTCCATACTGGTGGCGTGACGTTTTCGACCCGTGGGCCGGGCGGTGACAACAACTCACCCGTGTGCAGCCAAGTGTGACGCCGTGGCCTGGAAGTGGATAGACGGGCCGAGACATCCAACGCGGAAGGACGGGGCAAGCAATTGTCAGTGGACAGCCGACTCCACGTGGTTTTTCTTACGTTTAGTTTAAATTGTTGTTTCTCTGAAACGAAGCACCGTGTGGTAATGTACTAGTCAAGTTTATATACACATATACATTCAGTTTACTGTATTTTTTTAGTTATATCAATTAAAGCTTAAAAACTTACCTTGGTGTTGTGTCTTTTTTGTGTGGCGAGGGTAGATATAGCTGTGGAATCTGTAAAGAGCCCAATAACGTGAACACACGAACACCCCTTCACGTTACAGTCCGATATAAAATAAAACTGTTATGAGATCTCTGTTATGAGATTCTCATCCTTTGTTGATGCACTAGCATTGAAATTCAAAGTTGTTTCAGCTTTTCATGGGTCACACGTTAATATTGTCGTTCCGATAGAGGATTTTGCTATGAATACGTGCTCATGGGATGTGAGCAAGACATTGCTTCAATATTAATATGACAAGTCCAACATGATCGTCATTTATCACGAACTCCCAAGTAATTAATCATTCCCATTTTTGTATCAAAATTAATTATCGTTCCCTGCAATGATTAATTTCGTGTATAGGAGCAAAATGAGCATGAATTACCATTTACAAAACCATACAAATAACATTATGTTGAATTTGAGCTCATATTTGCAACATCTAGGCCTTACTGAGTATATGATGTCAATAATGGTCGCATTCAGCATAACTTGTCCCCCAAAGTCACATTATTGGTTTCCTTCAGAAATTTAAAAAAAAAACAATGAGTCACAATACACGTGTGGTGGGATGACGCACAGAGATGCACATGAGAATGGTTACATTAGTGCTATATATTTTTGAATATGTATCGGGGATATGTTTAGGGGATAACTACCAAATTTAAGATAATCAGGTCAATTTTTTACACATAATCCTGGTTGTCCTTGTCAGAGTTAAAATACCATCAACACCATGCAATTTATCACACCTTGTGAAATTGGTTTACGTTATTTGTCTCGGTACAACTCCTAATTGGTGTGAGAATTTATATTATCAGTTCTGTTGCTCAAGTTGTACAATAGCATTTAAAGGATAATTCAACCAATGAAATTTCAGTTTGCGCCTTTAGCATGATGTTTCTAGATTATGTATGGAATCCTTTTGCGCGGTTTATCACTGTCATGAAAAGGGATTCTATCCAACAAATCGTTTATCACAATACAACCTAGCTGGAACATAACCGCTTGCAAATATCGTGAGTACATTTTCACAAAACAATTAATTAAAATCTTGAAAATGTCATGCTGTTTGTCCTCATTTTTTCTGCTTAAACAGATGTTTAAACAGGGAGACAACCTTATACAGCATGGGGTCTGGAGCTAAATCTTTTTTAATGTCTTGTGGTAGTTTCAATTTCTTGCAACTACCACAAGTATAAATTCAATTTCTTGCCCCTGGTATATTTGTAAAAAAAAAATATGGAGTGACGCAAGCCTGTCCGAAGGGAGTCTGGGCCCACTCAGGAGACCCTGAAGTCAGAGTATTTTCCATGTTCTGTGGTAAGTTGATGGCATTTCCTGGGTATAAATTCCACTTGAATACCCACTGGTCCCCATACTTTCATAATTAATGTAAAAACAGAAACAAAGCGCGCCCATCTCGGCCGGGGGTATAGGGCCCAATGAAGGGCCCAAGAAGCCAGAGCCTTTCTAGGTTACCGGACCTATGGTCCGATAACCAATTGCCGTGGTGTAGCGTCCGTCTAGCCATCCGTCCGTCCGGGCGGACGAGAGTATGGTTGTGTGTAGCGTCCGTCTAGCCATCCGTCCGGACGTCCGTTCGTCGTCGTCCGTCCACATTTTTATCTTTAAAGTTTACAGTCCAATCTTTCTGAAAATTTGAGAAAAGATACCTTAAAATAATTTTAGAAGGAGGTATTTTTTTAGTTTTTTGATTTTTTATTTTTTTTCAAAATGGCAGCCGTTTTCGTCGCAAAACTGTCAATTTTGAACTATGGCGGCCATTTTCTCAGTAACTGTCTGATTAGTTTTGAGATTTTGGTTTCAAAAGATTCCCCTTATGTACCTTTATGATGTGTATAAGTTTTGTTGCCCTTGAATCGCCGGTCTCCATGTTGCAGTCATTTTGAATTTTTGACGGGTGTGTGTAAAAGATTTTTTTTGCCTCAAATCGCATTACTATCCATTTTAGGCCATTTCTAGGCAAAAAATTTTTTTTCACCTTTTGAAAAAAATGTTGAACTTGAATAATTTTCAGCACTTTTTTCCTTCATAATGGGAGTTGCCAGGACTGTGCTCATAGAAGATAGAGCTTACCAGGAAGATAGAGCTTAGAAACTGGCACTTTCAAATGGGAAGTCATATATGGCGATTTGTGTGGTGATCTTGAATTTGACCTTTGATGACCTTGAAAGGTCAAAACAGCCATTTTTGGTTGAAAAAAGGCCCAGATTTGCCTCTACAGATTAAATGTTTGTAGATAGAGCTTAAGTTTGCATTATGAGCATATAGGAAGTCATACATGGAACAACTGATGATGACCTTGACCTTGACCTTAGATGACCTTGAGTGCTAAATGTCCAATGTGAAATGTGTAAATTAGCCACTGGACTTAAAGACTTGCACATTAAGGTAAGATTGTGTATAAGCTTACAAGAAGTCATTGAATTTGACCTTATGTATGACCTCGAAATCCAAATCTCACAACCTTGCCTAACCTGACATGTGTAAATTGGCCTCTACAGACAATATACCTGTTGATAGAGCTTATATGTTTGTACAATGAACATATATGAAGTCATATGCAGCATACCTAATTGTGATATTGCAGTTCACAAAGATGACCTTGATTGGTAAATCTCAAAGTCATATATCACTTGCAATGCTTAAAGCCAAAATTGTCCGGTAATCTATCTTAGCCCTTGGGCTATTTTTTTTATGTTCTGAATTAATTTTAGTCAAGTTGCCAAAATGTTGACCCTGCAATGTTCTTTACTGTGTACTTTTTTTTGGAAATGTATTATATATGTTCCGGAGAGCAAAATTAGCTTGGTTGTTACTCGTGCAACCTATAGCATTTTCCATAATTCAAGATGGCGGATTCCGCCATCTTGAATATTGGCTAATTTTCAACTTTCGTTCTAGATGGTGTAGAGAGGCATGTAATACCTCGTTTTAGGGTTTTTTTGAGGACGAGGAATCCATTTCTGTAGTTATTTTGATGATACAGGGTCAATGTTGACCTCAAATCAGATATGAATAATCGAATTTGACATACAATCGGCAAAATTTATCTCCATTGGCCTTATGTGTGATTTTCGCTTATATATTGCAGCATTGTCCGGCCAGAGGGATATAAACACAGTGTACTTCTCATACATCAACGTGTGTACATGTAGGTAGATCTTAGAAATCATTGGGAGTTTTGAAACGAAATGTGTTCTGCATGTTGAACAAGGGTACACGTTCATTGAACACAATGATAAACGGAATTTCACTTACCACGATGTGCCACCAGTGCCTTAAAACTGCTCATCTTTGTTTCAGAATATCACGATACCAGCAGTCTACGTAGATTCCAACATCAGTCCTGTCGCCACAGTGCTTATGTCTGCTGGACGGGAAATGTGCCTGTTCAATCCACTTAATGCTAGTGTAATGATGCAAACATTGAAGATAATGGCTGTGTAGAACAATTACCATTACAATCAAAGTGAAGCACGACAAACTGTGAAAAACTCTGTCTGGATATGCCGACATTCTAGTTCACAAATCATGTTGCTGTATCTATACTTCAAAGAGCAGGATCAACTAAAGTCAATATCAAAAGACACTGGTACTTCTAAAGGGTTGCTGAAGTCGCAGTCTAGTGACTTTGATTTCAAGTGAAACTGCTTATTCTGTCCGAATTAGGGTAAGCCCAAATGCAACATGAACACACAGCTGGTTGCAGTCAGACAGTGCACATCTGTAAAAAGATGTAGTAATATAACATTCAAGCAACAACTGGAGAACGTCTGGGATGAGGGACAGGACCAGTGGGCAAATGAGGTAGCTGTTCGACTCAATGGGGGTAATTGGTCTGCCTGCTGCTGTCGTCCAATATCATGTCCATTGTTACAATACATTTCTGGCTGTTCATCCTACTCGGCCCTCCTCGATAACACCAATGGATTAGGCACTGAGGTCCGACGATGGCTGAACACAAGACAGAAACGCAGACAACACCAGAGCTGTCCTCCATATACCTCGCTGCATCGGGCAGAATGTTAAGTCCACAGCTTTTGCCCAGCATCACAGCATCACAAGAGAGTAGAACAGAGAGGTTTCACTCCACCTTTGCCATTTTGTATTTTTGAACTGGTGGCATTCCTGGCGGATGGATATGCTTTATGAATGAATGTGTTTACTACTATTACTATGACATGAATTTATGAATGAAATATTATGTTAGCGAAACGAAATGACGTAACTCTCAATCGTCCCTGAGGACGACACACTACAACACCACCTTCAACCGCCTGGATTACAGGGCTCAATCAGACAAAATGGTAGAAAATAGAAATTTGCAGAGTGAATCCTCTCTGTTCTACACTCTCTTGATAAATTGTTGAAGGTTGGCTTAAAATCCATCGTCACTTCCACAACCCTCAATGTGGAGCAGCATACACACCTGGTCACCAAAGTAGGCTGTGATGCTGGGCAAAAGCTGTGGACTGTGCACGATGCAGCGAGGTACAGCTCTGATTTTGTCTACCCTCTGTCTTGTGTTCAGCCATCGTCGTGACCACCGGACTTAAGTGCCTACTCCACTGCAGTCATCGTGGAGGGCAGAGTACCATGAGTAGCTAGAAATTTATTGTAACAGGTCGTGTGGACATGATATTGTACGACAACAGCAAGCAGATCAATTAGCCCCAATGAGCCGAACAGCTACACTATTGCCCACTGGTCCTGTCTCTCATCACATACGTTCTCCAGTTGTTAATGTGACATTACTACATCTCTTCACAGATGTGCACTGTCTGACTGCAAGCAGCTGGGTGTTCATGTTGCATTTGGGCTTGCCCTAATTCGGACAGAACAAATAGTTTCACTTGGACTCAAGGTCACCACACTACGACTTCAGTAAACTTTTTGAAGCACCAGTGTCTTATGAATTAGACTTTGGTTGTTTCTGCTCTTCGAATTATAGCTACAGTGACATGATTTGTGATCTAGAATGTCACCATGTTCAGACAGAGATTTGTACGCTTCATCGAGTTTCACTATGCTTGCAGTGGCAATTGTTCTGTACAACCATAATCTTCAATGTTTGTAGCACTCCACTGGCATGAAATGGACTGACCAGGCAATTTTTCCCGTCCAGCAGACATGAGGACTGTGGCGACAAGACTGATTTTGGAATCTGCTTAAACTGCTGGCATCGTGACATTTTGAAACGTGACCAGTGCATTTTTTTTGTTTGAAAAATGTGTTTTCATTATTCAGCCTGGGAAAAGAAAATAAAAACAACTCAATGATTTCTAGTATCCACCTACATATAGACATATGGAAAATATGTGTTTGCACATCAAAGCTAGACACTGCTGCAATAGATAAGCTAAGATACAATGGAGATCAATTTTGCCAAAAGTATGTCAAATTTGACTTCTCACCTCTGATTTGACGTCAACATTGACCCTGTATCATCACAATAACTATAGTAATGGATTCCTCGTCCTTGAAAACCCCTAAAACGAGGTATAACACGCCTCTACACCATCTAGAACGAAAGTTGAAAATTAGCCGATACTCAAGATGGTGGAATACGCCATCTTGAATTATGAAAAATGCGATAGGTTGCACAATTAGCAATCAAGCTACTTCTGCTCTCCTGACCATATAGAAAGTATTTCCAGCAAAAAAGTGCACAGTAAAGAGCATTGCAGGGTCTAGTATGGGAAGCATAGGGGCAGCAACTTGACTATTGTGGCCAATCCCTTTTTATTTTCTGTGGCAGCTTACTGGTCTCTCCTGGGTATACATTTCAACAAACTAGTAACAAGGTATAACAAAGTACAAAGCATACATTTTGAACAAACTCACTATGATCGATATGTTCTCAAACCTAGTCCGCCTATAGGGGTCTTGACCCCAGTACCCCCCTCCCCCTCTAAATCCGCTACTGTGTTTTGAAGTTTTTACGCCTTAACATTTTCATTCCTGTGTTGGAGAAATGGATCGTCTACCAGATATTGTGGGTGTCATTGAGAAGTAATTTTGCAATTTCCTTTAAAATTCGTGGACAATACGATTCCAATATATCTCGGCCATCGTGCTAAAACCTACAAGCGTCTCTGTGTACTAAAAGACCACTATCAAATTTCTGTCACATTTTAATTTTCCCATAGAAGAATTATATAACCAGATACATTGTCAGCTCAACAGGTACAACAAATACAAAACAAGCCTAAATTATATGTGGTAAAGTATTAAAGTACAGGGCTGTGATACCTACTGTCAGAAAACATTAATCACATTAACGGTATTCACAATTATTCCCATGGTATTGTTAAAATCGTCTATGTCCTCATTTGTTACTATTCTTATAAAAGAGACCAGAGGAAGGAAAACCTCACCAGGGGGTTAAATGCCAATATCATTAAGCAAATCACCTCATTCTAGCAATCGAGGTGATCAATGCGATGAGGTTTAGCGGCCGCATTTACTGAAAGATATTCCAGCCTTGGGTTGTACCAGCCCTGTAAACACCCTTAGATCCATTCCATTGAAGGAATCCCGTACTATAATGCCCTCATCAAACTGGAATTACTCATCACATGCACGAGAGAAAGAATAGACACAACTGATAATTGCATGTATTGCTTAGTATGCAGGCCATTGCAGGGGTTTGATTTGCAGGTAACGAGAGTGAATCGTCACAATGGATGTGGGGAGACTCCATTCCTCAAATATAGTCTGGTGTCGCTTTGTTTTCCTGTGTCGGAACATCGCTGGCCTGCGAACGATCATGTTTAAACCTTCATATATATTCGTTTATTAAAGTCATTCAAATTGGTGTGATGAACATTCCCCTGGATTTGCGCCAGATATTCGGCAACTGAATATTTTGGAGTGCATGGGTTATCTCCAACGTGAGATGACAGGTAATTCACGTTTATCTTTTCAAAGCAATGTGCCACATACACATCATAGGTAAGAACAAATTATGTTCCCATTCATGATTGCTTGCTGTATGACTATGTATAATTATTAACGACGTTGGTACACTTTTCATGGTATCACAAGTTCCCAACGAACAAACCATAATGATAAGGCTGTTATCATCGATCAGGCTAACACCGTAAATATTTCATTGCCCGAGGACACATTTAGCAGCTTAATGAAAATACCAAAGGTCAATATTGTGTACAATGACGAATGTTTAACTTTTTTCCAATGATGCATATTGTTTCTCATGGTTTATTTTGAACTTGGTCCTGTAGCCTTTTGGCTTGTAAGTTGTATACTAATTCGATCAAGTGTGCAGTATAAACAACTACATTCCACACACTGTCTGCCTCTGATGGCGCTAGTGTGTTATTGGATAACAATTGGTTGGGTTTCGTTTCTATTCCAAAATGTTGTATTTGGCTTAGTTTACTCATGACATCATCTGGATCTTGTTGTGGTGCCGGCAATAGGTTGATACTCACATTATAAATGATTAATTTCCCAAATGATCCCTTGGTTGCAGCCATTGTGTAGCAGGAGTGGATGTACATATACACTTTGCGTGACCAGAATAATGTAACGACCCCTTAGGTAGGTTTAGTGTGACCCCACATATGAATAACCTCAGTTGTATACATGTCTCCGAGGCCTAAGCCTGATTGTGCTTCCCACGAAATCTGCCGTGCCAATGCACGAAATCACAAGTTCCTTATGATTAAATTCCTGTCTTTTCCATGATGAATTATTTCCCTTCTTAGCATGCTTCGACGAATAAGTAGTGTTGTAAATTTCGGATCGTTTGGTTGTCATGATGTTGCATGATTATCTCGCTAGGTTTTGTTATAGTGAAGGATCAAGTAAAATGCAAGGACTGTTATTTGCGTTTCACGCATATGCGTATTATAGCTTGAAAATTAATGTTTCATTGCTCTCAGCGCTGATCTTCGATAAATTAAAACAATAATAATGGCAATGAGTATGGTAACTCACATTATATTATGTATGCTACTCACACGTGATTTCCAACAAATCTGTCATTTATTGTCGCGCTATTCAAATTGCAACAAAAGGTTTACATCTAGCATCTCTAAATGCTTGGTTCAAATGGACATAACGTATGTGTCTGTCCCAAATAAATTTGGATGTTTGTTCCCCCTTCATCACTCTCGTATGAGTTGTAATGGGTCAAAAGCATTTTTTTCAAGAATTTTGTTTTCGATGATCAATTTATACATAATGGAATGGTCATTATCTTGAGTTTCTCAGGCAAACTCAGTGACAACATAAGTAACATCGGAAATGGGAGACTACACATGATACAACTCCGTTTCCGAGTATTCAATATCACATTAGATCAAGCTCAACGATGCGTGATAAATGCCTATTCTCCTAGTGTGAGCCTGACCTAAATATCAAATACAGTTAATATCCAATTGACTGCCGGTTCACACTAGGGTAGACGTGACCTTTGTACTAACAAATGGATGCCATCTCCTGCCAGAAAATAATCTCACCATTGGACAATTCATATGTGAAATCAAATAATCCCAAAATACAAGTGTCCCCCTGTTTTTGCAATCGTTTATACAGCAGAGCCAATGATAAAAAAAAAATACAGGGGAAGTGCGTCAGTACGAATGTAAGAATCAATCTATTACTACCAATATAGCCAAATTTTGATGATTCCAATAACAAACTTAAAATACAACATTTTGCAATAGAAACAAAGCCCGACCAGATACTTTATCAGACACACTGGCGTCGTCAGGGGCAGACAGTGTGGTAAATGTAGTTGTTTCTACTGTACACCTAATGGAACTGCCCAACAACCTATGAAAATAATTTAGAAATCCGAAACAGACCCCATGGAATAGATGTATGAATACATAAATACATAAATACCCAATCACAAGCCAAAAGGCCACTCAGTTGATAGTATCCTCGTCCACCAGCAGTGACACCGGTTGACAATAATACAGTCAACCTTGACCCACAAGTTGTCGTACACTGGTCATGAAAAATTTAATGTACTGCACTGAATCCTGGATAAGAGCTTTTCGATTATGGTGTTAACAAACTGATACTCCGTGTGTTACACTAACGGAGTCATTATACTTTGCAATGCACTCGTCACTGCGGTCGCTCTTGTTAAATGGAAGATCGGCATAAGAGGATGAGCTATTCAAGCTACGTAATATGACATTGATATCGAACCCAGTTGCGATAATAAAATCACACTTGATGTTAGGACTATCTCTTTTGATTGGATTAAATGTATTTGGTGCAGACCAATTCCTTTGTGTAACATGTTATTTTTTAACTGCAGTCCGCATTGCTGACGCGCAAGTGTGATTTTGTTCAAGCTTGGTTTTCTGGCTTTGTTTCCATTCCAAAACACCTTCATTTTTGGCGCTATATTACAATTATGAACATCATACTAGTGGTATTAAATTTTACACATATATGTCTAAGGGACTTCTAAAGATGCTATATTTGAGGGCCGTAACACTAGGTTTCGAGGGTATACAATCTATATGGCAGTGGGTATGGAGAGCCGCTCAAAACTGAATCATCTCAGGTGATCTATGGTGTATTTTATACACTATGGTGTATTCCATAGAGGCGGATCCAGGATTATCTTTTGGTGTCTAAAGTGGGGGAAAGGGGAATTTGCTTCCTCCCAGCGACCCGACAGCCGTCCCCCAACGGCAGCTACGACCCCGCGACACCATATTGGTTGAAACGTTCATATTTCCACCTTTAGTTTGCCATGTTTTACGATAAGCCATTACACGATTTACCGAGAACTTTTTGAGTGGTGTTGATCGTAAAAATAGCTGTTTTATTATCCATTTATGGAATAAATTTATGCGAGCTTTCGCTTCTGTGCCATACCGAAGATAACTCGGAGAATGCAGTGATGTGCTTGAGAAGAAACATACGATTGGCGAACATTATGATGTATAATACTAGAATGTGTGATTATGTACATTGGGGAAAAACCTATTTCACTGACTTTCTAAATGCATTGACTGATTTCAATATTTTATATAGCATTGCCGAGGTCCATTCATAAATGCAATTCCCACTAAATTGCCTGTGTGACGATTAAAACTGTGAATTTGATGATAAAATAGTTAACAAACACGGAATGAATTCGTGGGGCATGACGTCTGGGGGAAAGCAGTCCTTGAATGTACAATACGGTTTGTACACTGTGATAATGGTTCAGCTACATTGAATATCCCTACACTGAGTATCCCATACGAGCTTGATACCAGTATCTGGTATATGGGTGGCCAGGATGTTCACTATATAAATACATGGTGAAAAGGCGAGGTATTTATTAAAGTTGATTCCCATCCGAGAATGCGGTTTCATGATATCATATACCATAAAATTATCGGACCAACTTTATTATATAAAGTTGTTCAGATGACGTCATCCCAGTACGAATGGGTTCGTTCTGCTGCTTTTCCGGAGAATACATTGGTTCTCACCATTCCACACATTGATTGCTATGGTCAGTTCTGCCCGCCCCTTGTTGGTGTTGATTATGTCAGGAAAGAATTTTGTGAATGTATGTTGGACCCATTTATACACGGCTCATATGTTTCAACATGATTCGTTTTCGAAATGACACAGCGGGGTTATTTGTACTGAATGATACTGTTGCAGCAGAAATAATTTTTGCCACTGAATTTGAAAAACAAACTATTGCACAAGACAAAGAATTATTCCTTTCGAGTTTCAAACCAGATGTTTGGAATCACGACTAATTAGGAGTAGAACTTATTTCTCTAACACATGCGTGAAGGCATTCTGTCGAAGTGTATGGAGTGGAGATTGTATGTCATTGGTGAATATGTATTTATGTGAGAATGGCCCATTATGTGCAATATTTATGTTTGTGTGATGTACGGATGCTTTTGTTTGCTGTGCTTTACAACAGAGTTCTTGGAAAAAAACGTTTAGAATGGCGTTCGTCATCATATAATTCCAGTGCATATCATACATTAAATCAGAACATTTTCGTGAATGGGCTGTCATAACAAATATGGCCATTTCGTTTATTATTCATCATTTTCCAGAAGGTAATTTTAGGCCATGTTGTTTTGTAGACGCATTTTAGTAACCATTTCTCTGAACTGGACACTCATAAATAGTCATCGTGGTACTAGTTCGGGAGTCCCGACGACTTTACCCACTGGATAGTTCCCTTATTCTTGGCACGGTGCACGGTTCCCTTATTCTTGGCACTCATGCGTCTGTCAGATGTTTAGTCACGAGTGCAGTCGTACCATATATATAAACATTTTGAAGTGAGCAAGTATCTTCAATAAGTTTTCTGAGGAGACACCACATATTATTACTAAAAATAACCATAATGGCCTTGTCTGCGAGCTAGAGTAGCAACGGTAATATTTCGTAGCTGGTGGTAGAATATCTTTGCATGTTATCTCATGTAGCTTGCCAGATCTCGACAGTTCATAACAAGCATGTCACATTATTTATTTTTATATGCAGAATTATGTGGAACGAAAAACAATATATATTCAGGTATGTGTCCAGACAAATATGGCAGTTATTATCACAGTTCATCATATTTTAATCAAAGAGTGGATATGACAATGTTGTCTCGAAGCTTCTTAGATTATTTGATTCAAGTCGAATGACCAGAACACAAGACTCAGACAGAAGTTACAGTGAGTTAAAGTGTCAACGAAGCTGCTGGACAGTGCAAACTTTTCCCCTTTGCACACAAAAGTATCTACATTTGACATGATGCAGTGATATGAAATGACAAATCTATAGAAAATACAGTTTAATTTCTTGAAACTCATACATGTATTCAATTTGAGTCTGCCCTGTTTTTCTTTCAATTTTGTATCATGTTTTCAAAGCTCGAATATAATGATAACGCCATTCCAAGAAACTTACCATCAAAAGGCAAAATGAAACATCAGTGAAGGAAAAAAGCAATGAATATGAGAAAAAAAAAGACCTGAACAAAAGGTGTACTGTTTGCATTTGCGATGGCAGGAACACTACTCATTAAAGTCATGGAAGAAGGGGTCTCCTTCCAAAATGTATACAACATACATATCATCTTGCTGGTTTCGAAAAATACTACATGCAAGACAGTGCCCGGAGTGGACAGTGCCCGGAGTGGCACGAAAAACATACCAGGAGATTTCCACAAGTAACATGGGACCCATCATCTGAACAACAAATACAGAAAAGAACGAATGAGATTGAACCATGGAAGGACGAGAACGAAGGTCAAAATACCTGAAACCAGGAGATTTGTTGCCATCGGAGGATGTGTTGGTGGATCCTCCCGGTATTTCATATTAAAGTTCGAAGTTGAACCTTTCAAGGACGAGAACGAAGCTTGAACCCCTGAAACCTGGAAATTTTTTGCCATCGGAAGGTGTTCCAATGATTCCTCTCATGATAAAGTCTGACCATTCTCATGCTTCAATACAGCGCCATGAACGCCTGGTCCATTGGACACAAGTATCATATCCTGCGCTTTCCTCTATTTTCAATAAGGATTAAAAACGTGCAAGATGAGATAAATGGTATGTTTTCAGTGGACGAGTAATATTTATAGGTATTTGACTGGATACAATGTTTGAGGCTCGAGGTCGTGTCTTGGCCGTAGCACGTACGAGCTTGCGAGTGCGTCTGCAGCACAGATACAACCGAGGGAAGACAGAGCATAGCATTGCTTCGAATCGATACCAAAACATAATCTCACGATTGGTAAATATCTCTCGATGAGACATAAATCAGTTTTGAGTAATATACTTGCTTGAAAACCAAGCAGTCCCGCGCCTGAGAAAAACCTGATTTGTGTTTCTCTCAACCGCCCCCACCGAGTTCTAAGTTGGAGAGAGCCACTGCTGGGGCTATAGGTTCACATGCTAAATTGTGTGATTCTCGGACACTCGAAATACCCAAATAGAAAAGGATCATGTCCAGAACGTATTTTATTGAAACAATCATAAACCGAGGCATCATGTATACATTTATGAAGTCATTTACCAATAAGGAATGGTCGTACATAACACCTGGACACTGATATTTTGATCAAGCCAACATGTAATGAATGAAAATGTTTGCTAACTGTGATGTTTATGTGCCATTGACCAAATATATAACAGAATGTTTCTCAACGGTTGTCAAATGTAATAAACTAGTGTTTTTATTCTTTTAAAATTTGCATATTTATTGTTTGACATTTTTTTCAGTGAAGCAACTGTCTCCAAGACGAAAATACTTCAAACATGCTTCGCAATATATTTTCGATAATAACTCAACAAACTAGGTCTACCATTAATAAAATAAACGATGAACTGTTATTCGTCATAAAATCATCAAAAACATTATTAGGATCAAACCCTATATACGTATATCAAAACAGAAGGACCTTTAAAATCGAACGTACGTGTTAGCTACATAATACTACCAGTAAAAATCCATACATATCACAAAATATCTCGTTTTCAACAGCAACATGTACATGTATTTATGTACATTGAGAAATAAATGTAATGAGCATGCGAACAAAGTTTTGGTAGAAACTGGTTATCAACTTGTACACCCTCTTCCAAGTCATAAGTTTCCAAAATATCTCCACACATTCTCCACAGGTGTGAAAGATGGCAATGCGATGATTGGTTGTGCGTTATATTGTGATTCACAAAACAAGGTGACCCCCATCACGCGCTTCCACTGTATAATTCCATTGTTTACAGAATCCTTTTTTGCAGTTTCCACTCTTGCAGTTGATCTTATTGTCACTTGCATGTTTGATGAAGTAGGTATATGTCACGTGCCATTGCGGTGTGATTATTGTGACCAAAAAAAACCATACATCTTTCGTTTGATGTGAGGTGAAACAGAAGGTGTATATGTTTGTTTGTCATCAGAACCACACCGTTTTTACTTTCCCGCGTTGATGTTGATGCTCCCAGGGAACACTAGTTGTGGTCATGGCCGACTGAGATATAATTGGTGTATTTGTAACTGAAACATTTGATAAATTCTGGTATGACAATTCAATTTAACTCCTGTTTTTTTTGTGACACTCATTGGTGATTAAATTATTTTATTTGTTGCTATTAAAACCACTCATTTCACGTCGTAGGAAGTCAAAATATCTTGCATGGTGATTTCATAATCATTATACGGAGATGCACTGCTTCTGTCGAAATTAGCCTAACGAAAATATCATTACCATTCTTCAACGCTTTCAACATGCCTAAATTGTTAGGGAGAAAACAAGACATATATCAAAACATATTTTCAACGAAAATCTTACAAGAATATCAGAATATATCTAACGTTCAGTGTGCACCATCGAGGGTACAAAAGAGCGAGGAATTCTGTAGGATGGCAGAACAGTTGCACACAGACAGACTGTCTGAAGATGAAGCCGGCACCGACTGGACAATTAGAAAGAAATACGTCAGAAACATCCCAATAATCTGCAGAAAGTAACAAACAGAGTTGTCAGAGACGTTCCATCTATATAATAGTATCACATGCATCAGACTCATCACCGTTATTTATGATGATTATCTCAGTCACTATTTACTATCAATGTAATACTCACAGTGAGTATTGTAGTCTTGTCGATGATGGTGGGCGCATGATGAAAATATCTATTCGGATGATTCACTTAGGGTGAGTGCGTTAGGGATAGGACCGCTCATGCATGTTATCGGTTCATAAACTGCATCGCACGCCCCTATAGTACATAATTTGAACTTGTCCACTTTGTCCACCAAATTTCGTGCTTTGAAAGAAACAAAGTCATTTTGTCATTTGACCTTTAAAATGAGGTCAAATTCAAGGTCATGCAATTATTCAGCATATTTCATTTCCTATAGGTTCATAATTGATTCCTAAGCTGTAAAGTCGATAATAAGCAAGACATTAGTCATTTTGTCCTGTGACCTTGAAAATGACGTCAATGGTCAAATTCAACGTCACAACAATTTCCAGAATGTATCATTTCCTATATGTTCATAATTGATTCCTAAGCTGTAAAGTCGATAATAAGCAAGATATTAGCCATTTTGTCCTGTGATCTTGAAAATTAGGTCAAAGGTCAAATTCAAGGTCACAACAATATTCAGAATATATCATTTCCTTTATGTCCACAATTGATTCATAAGCTGATAATCGATAATAATCGATAATAAGCGAGTTATTAACCATTTTGTGCTCTGACCTTGAAAATGAAGTCCGAGGTGAAATTCATGGTTGCGAGAATATTCAGCATGTATCATTTCCTATATGTCCACAATTGATTCCTAATCTCTAATCTCAATATTAAGCGAGATATTAAGCAAAACGTGTTCCATTATGAAGCATAAGAGAATTTAACATGGGAAAGTCCCATTTGGGCCGAATTTGGGCCCAAATGGTCAACTTCGAGTGATTCAAGGGCAACGAAACTTATACACGTCACAGGGGTATATATGATAAGTGTTATGCATTTATAAGAAAAAAAGTTACTGAACAGATATTGAGAAAACGACCATCAAAGTCCAAAATTGGTTGTTTTTCGTCAAAAATGGACGCCATTTTGAAATAAATGCGAAAATAAAAAAACTAAAAAATACCTCCTCGAAATATTTTTAGGTATTCTTGTGCAAAATTTCAGGATATTTTCGATTGTAAATTTTAAAGATAGAAATGTAGACGGACGACGACGACGGACGCAATGCCACGGCAATAGGTTATCGGACCAAAGGTCCGGTAACCTAAGAATTGCATAGAACTTTCCTTCTGTACACTTACTATGGATTGTCTGAATCATTATTTCACACAGTTGATTATTTCTCTGATTATTGATTTCTATTTTGGATTTCTGATTGCATGTACAATGTATTTAAGATCACTTAGATACCTTTAGGTCTCGGATGACAGGTGGTTTCTCGTTTACACTGATGTACAACGTCCAGTAAGTGTAAATGAAAATGAATAAAACTTCTCTTAAAAGTTGTTGCATGTTCCCATGATAATGAAGTAAGTAAGTAATTTATTTTTCACAAGGTGTTTTTGAATGTAGAGTATATTTCGAAGATATCGCAAGACTGGTGTCATGACTTGAAATGTGAGTTGTCTCCACGTCTCCAGGTAGGATCTTAGCACATAATTGTTTTATACTAAACGTTCTTTTATTAAGCATTTATTGCCATGACCGGCAGTGATTGTTAAAGGGTTTGGTGAATACCATCAATTCAGAGTTCAGTGTGTATCTTCTCGTTATCAATGGTTACTATAGCCCATGCTAAATGGGTATATACTTAGATGATGTTGTTCAATAATTTTTACCTTTTCCATTTGTGCAACATGAGGGTAATGATAATTAAAATTAAAGGGATTTTTTCTCTTTCACAATATGCTATTGTATGTGAATGATAACACATCAGACATCTCGGCCCCTTTCACACTCGATCTGTATTTAGATTAGTACAATGTACACCCATCAAAGATGGAAATCAACCTAACAGATTTTAAGTTTTCGTCAGTACAATATGAAAATCAATAAATATCAGGAAATCCTCTAAATTAGTTTAATCTATCACAGTTCCACATCATAAATCTCAAAACAATGTTGATTCCCGCCTGAACCAAGCAATAAACAGTGTGTTTGTCATTATTACAAATTGATCATTAGAGAAGATTGTTAACTTTCTGTTTCGTGAGCAGAAGACTGAAAGGTTGCAAGATATCGCTGCTCGATCCCAAGGTGAAGTATGACAAACTATAACACGGTACCACTTAGCGTCAAAAAAATATCTGCGAAACACGGTGTAAACTAGTTTGAGAATGATGAACTCTAGCGCTGAGACTCCAACGTGCCAGTCAGTTACAGGACCTGTGTTCTCGTTTTTTGATGCACGGACATTTATAACTGTGGGGAGTCATTTAAGCGGTATTTTTAAGAAATATATTTATCCTCACCAGCAGACGCTTCGTGTGTGGCCTAGCTTAATCTTGTCGACAAATATTCTGTATATTTTTGCATTCTCTTTTCTACATCGAGTATGATTGGCCATCATAACATGATGAGCAACCACTATGTTTTTGATCCATAATTATGATTATTCAGTTCATTCCTGATTCGTAGTTTATAATTAGTTGCGTAATCATATGTCTCTTAACCCTTGGTTTTGTAATTAATATATACGTACCTTTGAATGTTATGACAGATTGGACCAGATGCATACGGTCGAGTGGTTTTGGGACATATCAATCCAGAAGTTACAGCCCAAAAATTGCATAGAACTTTCCTCCTGTTACACTTACTATGGATTATCGGAATCTTTATTTCACTTAACTGGTTAATTCCCTGATTATTGATTTCTATATTGATTCCCTGATTACATGTGAAATGTATTTTTCGTTTTAAGATCTCTTAAAACGAAGTTGTTGCATGTTTCCATGATAATGAATGCACAAGGTGTTATTGAATGTAGAGTATAATTCGATATCACAAGACTGATATCATGACTTGAAATGTGAGTTGTCTCCACGTCTCCATGTAGGATCTTAGCACATAATTGTTTTAGACTAGACGTTCTTTTATTAGGCCTTTATTGCCATGACGGACAGTGATTGTTAAAGGGACTGGTGAATACCATCAATTCAGAGTTCAGTGCGTATCTTCCCGTTATCAATGGTTACTATAGCCCATGCTAAATGCATATATACTTGGATTCAATAAATTTTACCTTTCCCATTTGTGCAACATGAGGGTAATGATAATTAAAATTAAAGGGATTTTTTTCTTCCACAATATGCTATTGTATGTGGATGATAACACATCAGACGTCTCGGCTCCCTTCACACTCGATCGTCATTTAGATCAGTACAATGTAGACCCATCAAAGATGGGAATCAACCTGACAGATTTTACGTGCACTGCAGTATATGGACCGATAACATGCATGAGCGGTCCAATCCCTAACGCACTCACCCTAAGTGAATCATCCGAATAGATTTTTTCATCATGCGCCCAAAATAATCAGTGTGTTTATCATTATTACAAATTCATCATTAGAGAAGATTGTTAACTTTCTCAGTTTCGTGAGCAGAAGTCTGAAAGGTTGCAAGAAATCGCTGCTCGATCTCAAGTACAAATATGACAAACTATAACACGTCAGACTTCACTATTTAGCGTTGCGAAAATTTCTGCGAAACATGGTGTAAACGAGTTTGAAAAAAATGAGCGTTGATTAAATTTATCGCTGAGACTCCAACGTGCCAGTCAGTTACAGGACCCGTGTTCTCGTTTTTTGATGCACGGACATTTTTAACTGTGAGGTATCATTTAATTCGTATCTTTAAGAACTATATTAATCCTCACCAGCAGACGCTACGTGTGTGGCTTGGCCTAATCTTGTCCACAAAATGTTCTGTATATTTTTGCATTCTCTTTTCTACATCGATTATGATTGGCCATCATAACATGATGTGCCAACAATATGTTTTCAATCTATAATTATTCAGTTCGTTCCTGATTTGTCGTTAATTATTTGTTGCGCAATCATATGTCCCTTAACCCTTGATTTTGTAATTAATAAAAAACATACCGATGTTACGAAATGTTACGAAAGAATGGACCAGATGCATACGGTAGAGTGGTTTTGAGACTTGTCAATACAACAAATTAGCCCAAGGGCTAAGAAAGGTTACCGGACAATATATATTTTAGATACTAGCCTTTTGTCCTGTGACTCTGGAATTAAGGTCATCGGTAATTCATGCTCACAAAAATATTCAGCATATATCATTTCTAGTGTGTCCACAATTGATTCTTAAAGCTGTAAAGTCAATAATAAGAGAGATATTCGCCATTTTGTCCTTTGACCTTAAAAATGAATTTGGGCCCAAAATGGCCAACTTCGAGTAATTCAAGGGCAACGAAACTTATACACGTCACAGGGGTATATATGATAAGTGTTATGCATTAATAAAAAAAATGTTACTGAACAGATTTTCAGAAAACGACCATCAAAGTCCAAAATTGGCCGTTTTTCGTCAAAAATGGACGCCATTTTGAACTAAATGCGAAAATAAATAAACTAAAAAATACCTCCTTCTCGAAATAGTTTTAGGTATTTTTGTGCAAAATTTAAGGATATTTTCGATTGTTAACTTTAAAGATAAAAATGTAGACAGACGACGACGACGGACGATGGACCCAACGCTACAGCAATAGGTTATTGGACCAGAGGTCGGTAACCTAAAAATTGCATAAAACTTTCCTCCTTATTTCACACAGTTGATCATTTCTCTGATTATTGATTTCTATATTGGATTCCTGATTGCATGTACAATATATTTAAGATCACTTAGATACCTTTAGGTCTCGGGTGACAGGTGGTTTCTCGTTTAAACTGATGTACAACGTCCAGTAAGTGTAAATGAAAGTGAATAAAACTCCTCTTAAAAGTTGTTGCATGTTCCAATGATAATGAATGCACAAAGTGTTTTTGAATGTAGAGTATATTTCAAAGATATCGCAAGACAAATGTGAGTTGTCTCCACGTCTCCAGGTAGGATCTTAGCACATAATTGTTTTAGACTAGACGTTCTTTTATAAGGCCTTTATTGCCATGACGGATAGTGACTGTAAAAGGGCCTGGTGAATACCATTAATTCAGAGTTCAGTGCATAGCTTCTGGTTATCAATCGTTACTATAACCCATGCTGAATGAGTATATACTTGAATGATATTGTTCAATAATTTTTACTTTTTCCATTTGTGCAACATGAGGGTACAGATAATTAAAATTAAGGGATTTTTTCGTTCACAATATGCTATTGTATGTGGATGATAACACACCAGACGTCTCGGCTCCCTTCACACTAGATTTGTATTTAGATCAGTGGATCCATCAAAGATGGACATCAACCTGACATATTTCAAGTTTCGTCAATACAATGTAAAAATCAAGAAATAGATTGTCTGATCAGAAAATCCTGTAAATTATTTTAATCTATCATAGCTCCACACCATAAACTCCTGAACATTTAGCAAACTATTCCGTGGAGATTCATGATGTTTTGGGTCACTTATATTAGTGTTGAGACACATTTTGAAATAACAATACTCATACAGCTACCTATGTTACGTAACCACATCGACTCACACGATCAACTGCAGTTGATTTCCTTCATTGCTAATTAGATTATAGAAAGACATTCCTCTCACCATGGAAAAGACAGGGTGTTTGTCTGTCATCGTTCTGTTTCAACCTCTCACACGTGATCAATTCCGAAAATGACAGATGTAATTAGCTGCCCATGATGTTTATTTCGAATCAACCTCGGTTATCAACCACAAAAGACAAGAATATCTTTCAACGATGTTAATGTGGGTTCATCGTTTTCATGAGTTCCATGTAAGGCAGATTTCCAAGTGTTTCACCCTGATAGCATTTTACTCACCTCACATCCTATTTATAGCCGTTCCGCTGAGGCTATTTTTCTCCTAATGTATTGGTACTCCACATAATGAAGCCCCTGGAAATTCACCACTCACGTCAAGGGATGCATTACATTTTAATGCACCTCGGGTGACTGAGGATTTCACTGCTTTGTAAAGAACACAACTCTAATGAGATCTGATTGAATGTCCATGTTATGCAATCAGAGTTTCACAAGAATGGATTTAATGAAATAATTCTTTTACCTTGAGTGTATTTAATTATCTCAGATGTTCCCCGAACAAATAGAACTAGTTCACAAACATCTCTACGATGCTTTCAGGACAATAAATCAGTTGGGAAAGGTAATGAGAGCTCGACATGGGCCTACTAAAGAGTATATGGCGAAAGAGTGTGATATTCGTCTCGACAAATCATTTGATAAATACTTGATAAATAACACACTACCTATTTAAAGAATTTTAAGCGATGTGATTATTGATGGTTATTTCGAACACGTGCCAATAACAAGACTGATTTATATCAAAAGTCAAGATGTTCATTGATAGTCTATAGATCAGTGTGATTATATTAGATGTATCATTGCACGCTGTATATCATGGCTAATAAGTTGAGCATTTCGAAGTATCGTAAATCAAATTATTTTGAGTTATTGCTGTTGTGATGTTATAGGTAGTAGGCCGATCCATGCATTAAGTCAATATCAAATAATTATTTTAAAGTGTTGGGTTTTGAGTTTGATAGCACGATGAAACCATATTGAACTCGAGTCCATTTGTAGTTCTGTTGTGATATTATGGTTAAAATTTACCATGATGACTTATGTGATGTTATGCAAACTAATTCAATGAAACATTTTGAAGGCAGAATAATGTGATAATATAACATATTTTATGTTAAGCATAAAATTTCATAACTTTACATTGTCAATCTATAATAAAATTGTAACGACACATTATGACTGTAATTACACATTATGACTGTGTTGACTCTGATGACAAGAAAGTAGGATATTATTAGATTGTAGTTTCTGCACGAAAAACCGTCTTCAAGACAAATGTAAATTCAGCGCATGACATCTCGTGATCAATTCTCATTGCAGACTCTGCCACCTAGATTTAGGTCTATCAACATCTATCAGAATTTGTCTTGCTATCATGCTCAGTTCTAGATTGTGCGACAGAGGGACACAAAAGATAAAAATGGAGCGATAAGCGATTGAGAATTAAATCGTTTACTATAGTTGATCTGATAACGTATCATTGTATGCTGACAACATAATCCATCACATATGTGTCGGCTGTTGCTCACATAATGCCGGAATCAAACGTTTTGCGAAACTAATATTCTCACTGTAATGAATAATAATGGCTTCATACATAGTAGGTATCCACTGCAACATTTCGAGAGTCAATGACAGTAGATATAGGAGATAAATGTCCTGACATTTATCCAAAAACTCAAACAAAATGCATGTCTGCTCCCAAATCCTGACAACTTTGATGGAAAAGATTGATTTTGTTTTAATTGGTTATAAATTATAGCAGACAAGTACAGTTCCACTCTCAGTAGAGGTTATGTAAACCATATGGATAATTCAAGATAAACTTAGAAGGTTAATTATTGAAACTATGTATATACTACATTCAGTAACTTCTTAATCAGATATGGCACATAATCATTTCTTGAAGATTACGTTTGAATGCCACAGAGGCAACAAAAGTATCCTCACATATCTGAGTGATAACGAACAGTCGATATTGCCTAACAATGGACTGGACTGCACACTGAGATTGGATAAAGGAGTCAGTAATCAGTTTTGTTCGCTCGGAAGATTTATTACTCGGGTATTTGTTCCATGTTTATTGAGTCATAAATAAGATAATGTTTATTGAGTCATAAATTCTGTCACGACACAAATATTTCTGTTGCAACAAAAATCATTTGCACTGCAATACAAATATTTCTGTCATGATACGAATATTTAAGTCAGGTTAGCTATTGAATCTTAGGCATCCTACATTCAGTAACTCAGATACTTCTTCATCGCAAACGAAACTGACTCCACAGGGTCTACCGTGAAGAACACAATGAATATGGAACAGGCAACACTTCTATACAGCAACTCTGCGCACAACTTTACTCCACATTACTTTAGCCTTTTTGGCTTGTGATGAGGTACTTATGTACTTTTCATGTATCTATTCCATGAGGTTTGTTTCGGATTTCTAAATTAGTTTCATAGGTTGTTGGGCAGTTGTATGCTAATTCCATCAGGTGTACAGTAGAAACAATTACATTTCACACAATGTCTGCTCCTGAAGACGCCAGTGTGTCTTTGGATAAACTAATTGGTTGGGCTTTGTTTCTATTGCAAAATGTTGTATTTTATATCTGTTATTTGCATAATCAAAATCTAGTTTAATTGATGGTAACAGATTGATACTTACATATACACCGCATGATGAGAAAATTTATCCACACTGTTATTCAGTGTGGAAAGTAATTCAGTGTCTCTATTCAGAGTGGACATAATAACGAATCGTAAGCATTTTAAAAGGAACAGAATATATTACTTCTGAGTTCGTCGCCAAAAACAAGACTGGTATTTAGACATCTCGTTTTTTTAGAAGCATGAAAACGATAATGTGGAACTACAAACATGGCCTGACATTAAGGTGTTCAACTTAATTTAGCTGATCAAGTTGGGGTTGCTGTTGTGGTAGTTTTAAACCATGAAATGATAATTCATTACTCTATATTAATACAACTTACTATTGATTAGCTTCATATAACATGGTGTCATGCCATCACGAGAAATCAATATGTAACCGTGCAGAGCAGTGGATGACAAGAAGGGCATCAACATTGCTCATATAATGATCACAATATAGTTTTAGCCAGTATAGGGCGTGTGCGGGAGAGCATAAAACAGGAAACATGATGATTGCAATTTCCACTGAATACCATTACACCTCAACTAGGCAATCCAACATAAATGTCTTGCCCGATACGTATGTACTCTTCAGCCATATGCATCACAATAAATTGAAAACTTATGTTGGGCACGTCTTGAATATTTTAGGATCATTCCTATTGTTTTCCTATTGTTTTGACAAGCTGTACAGCAACCCACTATTTGCCTCTGCACAATTTTTTTCCGTATTGTAATACTAAATGTTGCTAACAATAATTGAACTCAGTGTCACCAGCCGTTTCAAAATCAAAGGCTGTTCCATCAATGAATATAAATGTATATGGATTCAATAACTGGAAAGAACTGCCAATTCCCCTCAACGACTTCCTCAACAATACTTTCCTGAAAGGACCCCATCAAAACCAACGCTTCATTTGTTTGATCTTCTCGGCTGCTTTCACTATGGATCGTTGCAGCCCTCTGACAGCTCTACTTGGATTGGTTGTTTAAATTCGGTGTACTTCCCTGTATGGACTGGCAACAGCATGTTCTGGTGGGTTATTTACCAGACATCAACATTTCCATGGAATGTATTCACAATTAGCGTTTTTCAATCGAATCCCGTCACAAAAAGCCAATGCATAATTTACACCAAATGTTTGTGATCAATTCACAACTGATTCACAATGTGTTCATTGCGTGAAGGTGAGGCCCAGATACAACTGAATACTATTGATACAACTCCAGTCCGCCCTAATAACTAAGCATGTGCATCGTGACACAATATATGCAATTGTGAGGTCATCATAAAAGATGCATACCGAAATACCGTCAATACAATATGCCTAGCAGTTGTTTTGAATAGACATTGGGTATAGTGTAGCCGTCATTTACACTAGCATATTTATGACCTGGTAATATGCTCGGGAATGAAACTATTTTTGCGTCTGTCCGTCTGTAGATCAATTTACTAAAAGTAAAATGGCGACACCATGGCGCCGTGCATTGCCGGCTACACGTATGTCAAAAAAGTGATGAGAACAGTTTAATCAGTATAGTGTGTGTAGCCTGGAGGAGTGATGATTGAAGAAAAAACGATCGATGGTGTTGAAATGTAAGTATCAATCTATTACCACCAATACAGCCAAAGTTTGATGATTCCAATAACAAACGTAAAATACAACACCTTGCAATAGAAACAAAGCCCGACCAAATACCTTATAAAAAACACACTGGCGTCAATAGGGGCAGACAGTGTGGTAAATGTAGTTGTTTCTACTGTACACCTGATGGAATTAGTATACAACTGCCCAACAACCTATGAGAATAACTTAGAAATTCGAAACAAACCCCATGGAACAGATATATGACAAGTACATACGTACTAGCTAAAAGGCTAGTGAGTCGATGGTATTTGATGTAGTCAATATTTCTGCTTATATCGAACTGAAATATAATCAATTTGGGCGTTCATATTGAAAAGTGTGTAGAATGTTTGAATCATAGCCAAAGTTAAGGGTAGGAATTGATGATGATCAACACGAATGATTGTGGAAGGATACGTTCTGGTTTTGTATGATTTCATAAATTAAGATAGACAAATAAGGGTCAGGAAATGTAGGAAAAGACATGTGTCGCCCCTCAGCCGTACATAGCTCGATCCCAATGTGGGGAATGGGAAGTTTATTTGAGTCTGCATTGCTGTAGTTTTGACATACTGTAAATATAGTCACATAGTTTTCACTATTATATGAATAACAAGATCAGGGACTTAGCAGACTCAAGATGGAACAATTTCCAGACCTTTTCCAGACCCATATCAATTCGAAACACCTATGCATGATAGCTCGTTAATATAAATCTAGCATGCTACATAAACTTAACTTGTACGTTTAGGCTCCATTATTCACATCTATACATATAGTATTCGACCTGTAAAACAACATTTTTTGGGTGAAATATTTCGTCAAACTGCATCGAACGAGAAAATTAGTTATAAAACATATTTCCGCAAAGCATTGTGCACCCTGTCACCAGTACCGAGTAGAAAATCGATACAGGCACAGCGCCCTGCCTTTTGTCTGTTTTTAACTGACTGTCATATCAATATATTCCCATAAAGTGTTGTAGATTTGAAGATATTCCTATAAATGCAAATGCCTTATATGTCTAAATTCTCGTTAAATGCTGCAAAATGAATGCCCATTCAATCATGTTCGTACCTTCATGATCGCAGGTATACTGGGTACATCGGTTGATAAGGAGAGAACGGTACGTGCATGAATATTTTCTGGCAAACTTTTTCCCCGACATTTTGAATGGTGGGCGATACGTACTCATTCAAGAATGACATCTTTCGAAACAGTGCTCAAGCCATGAAGATATCAACAAGCCATCCCCAAGTAGTCGGTGAATTCCAGGGAAGCCGCTGTTTGATCGGTCAAATCTATCGAAGTACTCGCAATATTTTGCGGTTGTCAGGCATGAAGAAAATTTGAGAACGTTTCACAATCTAACTGGAATATATTTTTCAGTGATTGTCTCCATCTGCTTGTTGACACTAAAAATTTGAAAACAAATGCTGCGGTACTATTGCAGGACCGGACCAACGCATCTATCCATGGGCCGTTTTGATCGTATTAGAGTATGTCGCCTCCTGATTGAGGCAACAACAACAACACTAACATAGTGACATGGGGGTAATTTCCATGTAAGAGTACAGTATACTAAATCATTAGTTTACAAGCAAAGATTTGCAAGCGAAGACTTGATTTGCAAATAAGACATGTTTGTTGCATGTAAACATGTTAATGTGATAAAAAAGATTGTTAGTTTGTTATCCAAAGTTTTGCCCGTTGCTGAAGGCTGTATTGCTAAATATATAGTGTTACTCCGTATAAAATTCGCAAATCTGAGTACTTAGCAAGTGATTCGTGATCAGACAAGGTGTCAAGAAACTATCCTCAAGTTTTCATAAAGTGTCGGCATAACTAAAGTGCAAATCACACACAAACAAATATGTTATCAGTATCCAATTCCCATATAATATGATATTCACGTGTCTCTATCTACGTACAGCTGGAATTTCTGACAGCACTAGATGCGAGAAGTTGATAACAACTCCTTGTGGTGCTGTATTTTATCAATAAGGTGCCATTATTTCCGCTCGAACAAATAATATACGACGGTCTTCAGGGACGGATTCACACCAGATATAGCACATGTGCATTATGAATTAATGTACTGACACATTCTGTATTATCGTTTCACAAACAGTCAGTCAGCCTTCGTGCAACATGGATTACGACAGAATTTCCATCGATTGTGAGAAAGGCATGACACTATAACGTAGCATTCAATCCACATAGTGAGTGCCCTTCATAACCACTGGTAACTCGGAATTCGTTCGCTCGTTACATCGGTCAAATAACTGATAATAACTTGAAGAGAGATACTGAGACACGACTCCACCGAAATATGAAAAATATGGACAGGGTCACAGACTCCGAAATGCCAGCTCACTTCAAGGAATCTGGGGACTCCAAACCAACACACCACGTGACGAAATCCGAGCTGTACAAAGTCATGTCTCCCATGTGGAACAGTATGGCTGTGATGGGGCTGTTCTACATTCCCTCCTGGAAGCTTGGGGACCGGACAAGATCTACGCGACATATGGCTGCTTTCGTCTTCGCCTCCATCGTGTTATTGTGCCATTGGGCAAATTTTGCTCGTTTGTTCATGATATTTCGGCGAGGGGAATCTTTAGGTCCAGTGTTGTTCGTCAAAGTCATCAACTTCGTTTGGTTTCTGATGACTGCCACCCAAGCCACGTGTCTCTACATCTCCTGCTACAGGTCGGAGTGCAGCATCTGGCAGTTCCTGAAGATGTGGGATGACATCTACAAGGAGACAACTGTGTGCTCCATGAAATACTTAAGGCGCAAGGTCATACAGTACGTCATCACGGCCTGGTTCTTCATCCTCATCAATGTGGGCTTCTTGATATACGGCATTTGGTTCACGAGGATGATGGATTTTTCTCTAGTCCCATTCACTCCAGAATCTCGCCACATCAACGTAGTGCGGGTCTTCTACATACTCTTTATGTGGTTATCCTGTGGAGCCTGGATCTTGATGACAACTTTTTACTACATCATCTCCTGTGTGGTGTACTGCCAGTTCAAGAGGGGCAACGAAAAATTGGAGGAGACATGTGCCGCTAGGGACTTTGCTCTCTCAGCAGAAGAGGTCAGGATTCATCGGGCTCGACATCTGAAAACGTGCGATCTGTTGGAGCGGGCTGACAATATTTTTCACATCAACACAGGACTAACCTTACTCTTCTGTCTCATCAACATATGTCTCTTGATGTTCAACGTGGTTTACTACCCAAGCTTTCACAGCAGCCCACTCGTTGCTTTCATAAGTATATTCTGGTTGGTCAATATCATTGGATCTATGGGAATCATCAGTGTGGGTGCAGCCTCCATCAACCAGGTGGTAAGTTGTCTTTGTGGCAGCAATAATGAGCCACTCACAATCTCTATGAGTAATATAACCTGAAGTTACAGGGATGTCAAAGAATGTGTACTTTAAATTATTTTGACAGGCTCATGAATCCTATGACACTCTACATCACATATGCTTAGATGAAATGGTTCATGTACAAGCCAGTCAGGTACGTGAAATACCAATGTCTAATATACCTTTATCTAAAAACTAGTACTTCGACATGTGTTTGCCTGAAAACTCAAGATATACGGTACTACATGTCGTTCCATCTTTGCCGAATAAAGGTGACTCTGTTTTTGAACCGCGTGAGTTCTGGAAGTATTGGGCTGTCAGCACTGAAGATGTTCATCATCGACAAGACGACAATACTCACTGTGAGTGCATAATGCACATACAGTACATAGTCAGTGAATATTAATTGATATTCGAGACTATTATAAAAACTGGACGTCTTCCTCATCTTTGTTTGTTATACTCTGCAGATAATCGGGATGTTTCTGACGTATTTTGTTCTGATTGCCCAATCGGTACCCGCTTCTTCTTCAGACAGTCTGCCTGTGTGCAACTGTTCTGCCATCATGCAGAACTCTTCGTTGTTTTGTAATCTTGCTGATGTACACTGAAAGCCTGACATTTTGATTCATTCAGTGAAAATATTGTTTGATGTAAATACTCGTGTTCGATTTTTCACCCCCTATATTGTTTTTGGATATTGAAACGGAATGGATGTTTATATATGTATTTTATCTGTATATTGTATCAGATTGCAGCATCATTTGCATGCACAGTAGAATCTCTCATGATTTGTATTTTGTGTAAAATCTGGAGATGGAAAATATATTTGAAGTCTGACTACCTAGAAAGTTTAAGTTATTATGACCATGTTTTGCCATGTACTAGTATGTAAATTGCTCGTAAAGTCATCAACACAAGTTTATTTTCATGAATAAGAGTGAGCGGGAGCGTCCTTCAACTGTCGCGGGCCCGCCAAAACCCGTTATTTCGCTTCGTAATTTGAATTCTGGCCAGAGTTTGTCACTTCGAGTCAAGATTTTGTTGTAATCTTTGTTTGCCAGCAATTAAAACTTCCATATTTCGTATCTGTGATGTTAAATCTATGTAATGACGATATATTTTGTACCTGATGCTGGTTATTTTTGTGCTTTTTCTTGAATTTTCTTCAGATCGACTTCCCTCCAAATTTTCTAAGTTCCGATTTCGTGCAGGCAATGCGCTCGTGTCACGTGACCACAAAAACGTCAGACTATAAATACCGCCGTTCCCCGTATTTCGGTGCAGATGATTCATTGGCCTCTAGCTGTAAGCACGGCGTTCCAGCCAAAATATGATCTTTGCCATCGATATAAAATGATGAAATTAAGTTAAAGTATAGAACTATCATCTATTGCTAAATTGCAATAGTTTTTGAGTGCGAAGTGTGCTCAAATACAGCGTAAGATTTGAGTTTAACAGGCAACCCCCGGTGGCTGAGTAGCCCGCCAGGCCTGATTTGTTACCATAACTCCTAGTATTTTGCTGTTCATTAATTTCTGTGTCCTTCATTGGTGACGAAGTGTCATTCCTGGAGGATAAATACTTGGTGCATCTTAGTAAAACAGTCATTTATAAATTCAGAATCCCAAAAGAGCAACCTGCGACCCGTGCACATTGCCTGTACTTATTATCAAATAACATAAACTTGTATACAACTACGAGTATGTATAGAGTAATTTATTCATTGACCCAAGTCAAATATTTATTGAATGAACTAGCCATTGTTCAATCATACAAATTCAAGTGTTTATTGAAAACCTATACATTATATAATTATATACATTCAACTCTTTATTGCGTGAACCATTCATTGCACAAATTCATGTGTGAGTGATACAATAAATCTAAAAATTGGAAACAATCGTTATTTATCGAGCCACCTGACAATGGAGAGATAAATATAAAAGAAAAGAAAAATCATTTACAAGTATATAACTGAGAGATACATAGAAATCTGAAAGAGATATCATCTACAAAAGTATACATCACAGAGAATAATGCACAAACCGGTAATGTGAGATAGTCACAAGGGATACGAACTAAAGAAATATACAAGTACTGGAAAAATACATAAACTCAACTTGAGAACAGAAGTCTAGAGTTACAATAAATTAACAGAGATAGAAATAGGATAGAAACTTCCAAATTAAACAATGGATCTTGTAGGTTAGTCAACTGCTAAATTCAAACAAACTAAATTACCGAACATATTTTTGGTGTCAGAAGTGGGATTTATTTAAATTGTCTAAGTAAATCTAGTGATACGAACCCAGAATTAGCAGTTGTAATCTCTATGAAATATGACTGACCAAAGTGTGAAGTCTAAACGCCCAAACACTAGGCAAGCTCAACTTGGTCACAGGACCCAATTGATCCACTCAGATTACCCACACCTTTGCAAGCAAGGTCAGATTGTAAACAGATGAATGACAAGGAACATGTGACTGCCTTTGGCAGGGTGTCTGAAGTACCCAAGGGTGCCTTTGGTGACACAAATGCCAATAAAGGAGTCACTGACCAAATGATGAGTGAGATGATGGGCCAACTTAGACATGAGTTCATGGGAATGATGAGGGGCGTAGTGTGTGATTTGCACCAGAATATGCCAAGAGTAATCCCAAGTGACTCCGATAGCAGTGTGATGAGTCCGCCTAGATCTAGACTTCGAAGTCAGCACCGAATAAACCGTGGTGACTCATCAAGTGATAGTTCTGACACCTCTTCAGTAACTTCTCCAATCCGACAGAACCGAAATAGGTACCCAGGAGGTTCCAAACTGCCTCCCTTTTATGGTAAAGAGGCATGGAAAGTATGGTACAATAGGTTCAAGGAAGTTGCCAGAATTCGGGGGTGGAGTAATGAGGAGAAGTTGTCCGAGTTATTGCCACGGCTACAGGGGATGGCAGGAGATTTCGTATATGGGCAGTTACCTCATTCAACCAGGACTGACTATTCCTTGCTAGTGACCGAACTGAACAACAGGTTCAGGGTTGTTGAGACTAGGAAGACATTTGGGGCAAAATTCAGTAACAGGGGGCAAAAGGCCTCTGAAACTGTGGAAGAATATGCAGCCGAGTTGGAAATGCTTTACGATAAAGCACATTGCCGGCGAGACGGTGATACTCGACGTGAGGACCTCTTGAGGAGGTTTCTAAATGGCCTTCATGATGAAAAGGCCAGCTTCCATGTCGAATACATTAAAGACCCTGTTGACATTGACCAGGCCGTAGATGAAGTTGTAAACTTCCTAGAGACAAGACACAGACCCCTGAACCGAGACTCTGACCATAGAATCAGAAAGTCGGTTCGAAAACTGGCCGAAGACAAACAATCTGGTCCAATCCGAATGGTGCGACCAGCGGACAGTGACGATGACGACGATGAGAATGAACCTGTCGAGGGCAGGGTGGCCAGAGTGCCATCAAAGTCCAACAAGGACAAACTTATTAAAAAGCCAGTACAGTTCTCACCGGAACGACAGGAGATTCTGGACAACTTCATCAAACAGCTCCAGAATCGGCCATGTGATCCGGTAGCTGCGGCTATGAAGATCTCGGGAATCGATGGAAAGCACTCTACGGCCGAAGCCGGAATCCTTCCCACCCCCGTCCATTTGTCATCCTCATCTTCTTTGTCTTCTTCCGCCACAACTTCACCAGATCAATGCCCTGACCAGGGGGTAGATATCATCGTTGATATCGAGGAGTACCTCAAAGAAGAGCATCTGAAGTCAGTCGACAATCCTCCCCTGAAACGAAAATTTGATGCAGCACCAGCCCCCAGTGTTCGGCCCAAACGACCTTGTTCACCCGGTCTCGAAACGCTCGACCTGGAAGAATCGAGTCCAAATCCATACCCGATTACGATGAGTCGGAGGTCCCACCCAAACCACACCCCGTGATGCAAACAACCGGCACCAGCCCACCTGCTTTCCCAACATCCACGGAAAATGCCATCCAGGAAGTGTCAAGGATAATTCAGGAAGAGTTTAAGTCATTGAAGTTACTCCCCACAGCAGCAATGGATCCTGGACACCTCAACAATGTCATCCAGAAGTTCATTGTCACGAACAATAATCTCGTCGACTTGACCTCCAAAGTGGATCTTCTGGCAAACAGACACCAAGCGTCCCATGCATCTTCCAACAGTTTCAAAGATGGAGACGATAGCCACTGCCATCACCAGCAGTCTGCATGCCGTCGGCGACGTTCTCCAGCGAACTTCCGTTCCGGCACCGCCAGTCCACGCCCAGCGCAGTGGGCCATCCATGCCTGCTCAGCCTTCGTCTTTCCAACATTCCATCGCAGGACCCGCTATCCGGCTCATCGGGATGCCTGTGCCTTCCCTGAGGGAGAGGTTGTCAAATCACTAGGACACTGGAACCAAACAAACACAGTGTGTATTGAGTTGTTATTCGAATAATCCAAGGTAACGTAGTGATGGTTAAAACACATGTAAAAGTTTGTTCTCCAGTAAGTATTTACTGCGATTGTTAAAATTTAGGTATATGTTTATACAAATGTGTATTAGGATAGATGATAATTTGCAGGATGTTCTTGTTAAAACTTGTTAGCATTTCAATTTCTGAGTGATGAGAGACTCCTGTGATATACATGCATCACCAGCTTTAGTATTTGAAGTTATCTGTGGTTGTAGTAGATATTTCTTGTAGTTGATAATTGTTACTATATCACCTGATTGTTGAATACTTACATGTTCTTGTTAGCTGGTTATGAGTCAAATTACCCGTGTGACAGCGAGACGGTCTGAAAGTGTACAAGTATACATCATTATCATCTGGGTTTTTTTGGTATTTAATGTTAAAGAGGACTTTTAAACATTAAAACAGGGGGTAGTGAAACGGAATGTATGTTTATATATGTATTTTACCTGTATATTGTATCAGATTGCAGCATCATTTGCCTGCACAGTAGAATCTCTCATGATTTGTATTTTGTGAGTTTGTCACTTCGAGTCAAGAGTTTGTTGTAATCTTTGTTTGCCAGCAATTAAAACTTCCATATTTCGTATCTGTGATGTTAAATCTATGTAATGACGATATATTTTGTACCTGATGCTGGTTATTTTTGTGCTTTTTCTTGAATTTTCTTCAGATCGACTTCCCTCCAAATTTTCTAAGTTCCGATTTCGTGCAGGCAATGCGCTCGTGTCACGTGACCACAAAAACGTCAGACTATAAATACCGCCGTTCCCCGTATTTCGGTGCAGATGATTCATTGGCCTCTAGCTGTAAGCACGGCGTTCCAGCCAAAATATGATCTTTGCCATCGGTATAAAATGATGAAATTATGTTAAAGTATAGAACTATCATCTATTGCTAAATTGCAATAGTTTTTGAGTGCGAAGTGTGCTCAAATACAGCGTAAGATTTGAGTTTAACAGGCAACCCCCGGTGGCTGAGTAGCCCGCCAGGCCTGATTTGTTACCATAACTCCTAGTATTTTGCCGTTCATTAAATTCTGTGTCCTTCATTGGTGACAAAGTGTCATTCCTGGAGGATAAATACTTGGTGCATCTTAGTAAAACAGTCATTTATAAATTCAGAATCCCAAAAGAGCAACCTGCAACCCGTGCACATTGCCTGTACTTATTATCAAATAACATAAACTTGTATACAACTACGAGTATGTATAGAGTAATTTATTCATTGTACAACTATTAAACCCAAGTCAAATAATTATTGAATTAACTAGCCATTGTTCAATCATACAAATTCAAGTGTTTATTGAAAACCTATACATTATATAATAATATACATTCAACTATTTATTGCGTGAACCATTCATTGTACAAATTCATGTGTGAGTGATACAATAAATCTAAAAATTGGAAACAATCGTTATTTATCGAGCCACCTGACAATGGAGAGATAAATGTAAATCTGAAAGAAAAATCATTTACAAGTATATAACTGAGAGATACATAGAAATCTGAAAGAGATATCATCTACAAAAGTATACATCACAGAGAATAATGCACAAACCGGTAATGTGAGATAGTCACAAGGGATACGAACTAAAGAAATATACAAGTACTGGAAAAATACATAAACTCAACTTGAGAACAAAAGTCTAGAGTTACAATAAATTAACAGAGATAGAAATAGGATAGAAACTTCCAAATTAAACAATGGATCTTGTAGGTTGGTCAACTGCTAAATTCAAACAAACTAAATTACCGTAACAATATGCTGAGGACATAGGGTACTGACAAAGTTGAATGGCAACAAGCAAATAACAATTCCTCCGAACTTAACATATAATTCGATGTGGGGGCATCATTCGTTGTGCATTTAGACAATCATATCACCACACAAGACACAATGAGATAAAATTTTGACGTAAATAAATACAGATTATCTTCATCAAGATTTATCAAATGTCTCAAGCACACACTCACATTTATACTAATGACAGATGCACTAATCACAAGGTTGGTGTCGAAAATCCGCAGAGTGTCAGTGGACTTCACGACACTCCAGACATATACCCATACATATTTAGGGATATAACCAGGATCCATACACGGTGCATTGATGAACAATGCCTAAAGTTTGACAAAAAGAATAAATAAAGATATTCATAACTGTTTTTATTGTTTACTAATTTATTTGGTTATTAGGACAATCATTCAGGCGATAAATAAACATTTTTTTCTTCCTCGTTCGTCGTTTTATTCCATATGAGGTGATTGGTGTCTGAATGTTGCACTTTTAAATTTCTACAATATATGTATTATAAATCTCGGCTCACTAGCTGATCGCACTATAGCATTTTGCTAATCAAGGGCACAAAATGCTAAACAGAAATAGCTTGCTTTCGCAAAATTTTTGAAAGTGTAATTGAGATTGTCATAAAGAATTATACTTTTTCATAATAATTAATAGTCTGACCCTTGCATTTCTTTTAATCATCATAATCATTGAATTATTTTCATCAGTTATTGAATAGTTCTTTGTACAATGCGGTGTACATGCAAGAATTATTGCTAAAAGAAATTATAAAATGCTAAAAGAAATTTGAAGTCTTTAGCAATTTTTGATAAGCAAAATTTGTCACTAGAGTGAGCCCAGTAAATATATATAATCCTACTGTCGCTGGAATATTCCAACGGGGTTGTGGTTTCACAATACCAAAAGCTACCTTGGATGATTTATATGAACTGCATCTTGACGTTGTTTATGATAAAGTTTTTGTTCAAACCCTCGTAACTTCACAGCTGTTGCATGTGATTTCACGCACATCAATTGTTTGTTCAAGATTTAGTCCATCCAAGAAGATGCACAATTGGGTTTCACAGATGTAATGAGCGCGAGTAAAGAAAATCTGATCCAAATATACTGGAATATATATTTAGAAAAAAAACCACTTATGTTGCAAACATTAGGCTATGCAGTTGGAGATTGGATTTTTTTTATAGAATTCCATAAACCCACCACTGTGCCGACCGTGGCAATGAACAATGGCGTGTTACCTTCGTCAACTTTGGTGAAATATGGGTCTGTTCTGTGTTAGCTTTGTCAATAGCAGCGTATAATGTGTTCAACCCACGTGCTCAACCTTGATATAGGCAGAGGTGAATGGGTTTGATCCATCAACGTGTTTTATTCCCTGCATGTCACTCTGATCTGTGCATACAATACGGACGAATGGCGGGAATATATATATATGTACAAACAATACGAATTTCCAGTTTATAATTGTCATCCCAGGAACCGATGCCCTGCTTAGCAGTTATACACTAACAAAATTAGTGTGATGGATATAAATATAAACACAACTGAGCAGCAAAGTAAGAACTCCAAATTTAGAACAATGTACCAGACGCTTATGCCCATGTACAGAAGCATGAGAGTGGTCGGACTTTACTATGAAAGACCAACAGGAGCCAAGGACACACCATCTGATGTCAAAAAATCACCTGGTTTCTGGTACTCAACCTTCGTTCTCGTCCTCGAATGGTTCAACGTCATGCGGTCTTTTTCCGTATTTGTAGGCCAGACACTCGGACCCGTGTTATTTGTGGAGATTGTCACGGTTTCCTGGTATATTCTTTGTGCCACTCAAGGCACTGTCTTGTACGTAGCCTGTTTCAAGGGCAGCAGTGGGATTTGTGAGTTGCATACATACTGGAATGAGGCATCTTCATCTACGACATCGGAGAAATGGCGATACCACCATCGCAAATGCAAACAGTACACCACAGTCGCCTGGTTACTGATACTGGCCAACATAGTCTTGGTTGGTTATGCAGTTTTTGCTACATCCCTATACGATGGAGTGATGGCGCCTTTCCACGCAGGCTCTAGATATGACAAGTTGATTAGGATGGCCTACATGATCGTCCACGTGTTTCACACGTCCCACTGGGTCCTCGCTATGGCGTACTATTACATGCTGAGTACGACTGTGTACTCTCAGTTTCGAAAAGTCAACACAGACTTCGAGACTTACGCCAGAGAACAGCACTCGATAGTGACCGCAGATCAATTGGAATCTTTCCGTCTGAGACATCTGAAATGTTGTCGGTATTTAGCGATTGTGGATGACATCGCACACGTGGGTATAGGAGCTCTGATCGTATGCGAGCTGCTGTTCGTCTGTCTATTGCTTTACATCGTGATCTGGTATACGTGCATCCTACACGATGGACTCGTGGCCCTGATGAACGTGTTTTGGCTGACTACTGGCCTCTCAGTCCTCGTCATCATTGGTATCCAGGGCGCCTACATCAACCATGTGGTAAGTTTCTTCATAGCACGTATCTTCCTGAAAATATCAAGTAATCTCTTGATACAACGGACTTGTATCACCCCCCCCCTCTCCTCATCTATCGGATTTGTTCATCACACAAACAAATTGGTTTGCAGTTAAACAGTTAAGATTCCTAAGTGAACTGATTCCTGTTGTAGGCCCATGACGTGAGTGATACCGTCCACAGTCTCAAGGTGGTCGACTCCACAGTACAAATGTCACTGCAGGTGTGATCCATCTCCTATGAGTTGTCATCAAAAGCATATCTAGATTCAATCAATCCGTATCGTGCTGTGCATGTAATTTACTTCCCGTTGTTCCACTTAATTAGGTCACGTTATTTCTTAACCGGATCAGCAGTGGGAGTATTGGTTTTACAGCTCTGAAGATGTTCGTGATTGACAAACCGACCATTCTGACGGCAAGTCTCATCCTTGCACATGCATATTACTAAACACAAAATTTAAATTATTTTGACATACATGTATGTTCAAGCACATGGATAGGTGGGAACTGATATTAATATTTAAACAAAACATTTTTTTTAAACATTTAGATAGTTTAAAATTAGTTGACACACTCAGTGATGTTCTAATTGCTACATGTGCTTTCTGTTGGCTTTCATGATATGCATGATATGCGACACCATTTGATACCAGTCTGTATCTCTTTTGAAAATAATGTCACTCTTTGTGTGTGATTACATTTTCCAGTTGGTGGGGATGCTGCTGACGTATTTCGTGCTTATTGTCCAGTTCGTACCGGGATCTGACATCTCCAGCACGATTTGTAACACATCGGCTCCATTTTTTTGGGGAAAAGAGTCTGTCACAGTCCCACTAACTGGCAGTCCTTGAGGAAAGTCGGATACTCTGTCAAGTCATTGTTTCTATTAATCCGTCGGGTTCATGAAACATACAACAATACACGGTGCACACAACAGAGAATGTTAGTTGGGGCGAGCCACACTCGTTTGCCCCACTTGTGACATAAGGATTCCAGGGTGTAAATGAGTTCATTCTGAGCGTATACAAAGCCAAAGCAAAACTACCAAATCTAGTCAACTTGTGGGATTCATCCTGCTGTAGTTTGATGAACTGTTTGGCAGTTATGAACGTTTTATTTAGTGTGATCGAGGATGGATGTTTAAATTATAAAGCGCGTTTCAGAATGGCATGTACTAAACCAACTGATGGATATTATGAAGTCTCTAAAATTTATAAATGAATTAGTTACAATTACTGTTACTGTGTCGAAATCATCGTTTATATTTCCTTTTTAATTGTGTTTTAGCACCCTCCTTTTCAGTCATGAATATTCTGTGTTAGGTGGGAATTGACCTCTGTATGGGAAAACATGTTTATTTTTTAAAGAAATAGCAACTCGCCCCTCTTTGCCCCTGCACGATTTTTAGGTTACCGGACCTTTGGTCCGATAACCTATTGCCGTGGCGTTGCGTCCGTCGTCGTCGTCCGTCGTCCGTCAACATTCATATCTTCAAAGCTTATGATCGAATCTTCCTGAAATTTGGCACAAAAATGCTTAAAAATATTTCGAGAGGGAGGTATTTTTTAGTTTTTTGATTTTCGGATTATTTTCAAAATGGCGGCTAATTTTGGATTTTGACAGTCGTTTTCTCAAAAACTGTCTGATCAGATTTGAGATTTTTGTTTCAAAAGATTCTCCTAATGTACCTCTGTGATGTGTGTAAGTTTGGTTGCCCTTGAATCGCCGGTCTGCGTATGGCAACCATTTTGAATTTTCGACGGGTCGACGAAAAAAAAATTTTTCGGCCCAAATCGCATTACTATCCATTTTGGGCCATTTCTAGACAAAAAAAATTTTTTCACCCTTCGAAAAAAATTTTGCACTTAGGAAATTTTCGGCACTTTTTCCCTTCATAATGGGAGCTGCCAGGACTGTACTCCTAGAACACCTGAAGATAGAGCTTAGAAATTGGCACTTTCAAATGGAAAGTCATATATGGCGACTTGTGTGGTGACCTTGAATTTGACCTTGGATGACCTTGAAAGGTCAAAACAGCCATTTTTGGGTGGAAAAATGCCCAAATTTGCACCCTGTCTGTCTTATCTCGAAAACTGTCTGATCAGTTTTGAGATTTTTGTTTCAAAAGATTCCCCTTATGTACCTTTATGATGTGTATAAGTTTTGTTGCCCTTGAATTGCCGATCTCCGTGTGGCGGCCATTTTGAATTTTTGACGAGTCGGCGAAACAAAATTATTTCGCCCCAAATCGCCTTAATATCCATTTTGGGTCATTTCTAGGCAAAAATTTTGTTTCACCCTTTGAAAAAAAATTTTGGACTTTTTTTTCCGGCACTTTTTTCCATCATAATGGGAGCTGTCAGGACTGTTCTCATAGAACACTTGAAGATACAGCTTAAAAATTGGTACTTTCAAATGGGAAGTCATATATGGCGATTTGTGTGGTGACCTTGAATTTGACCTTCGATGACCTTGAAAGGTCGGAACAGCCATTTTGGGGTCAAAAAATGCCCAGATTTGCCTCTATAGATGAAATGCTTGCATATAGAACTCATGTTTGCATTATGAACATATAGCAAGACATATATGGCACAACTAATGATGACCTTGATCTTGACGTCAGATGACCTTGAGTGCCAAATGTCTGACTCGTAATGTGTAAATTGACCTGAGCGGCCTAAACGATTCCACCCTGATATATCTTTGTATTATGAACATATAGAATATCAAATGCCACACACATACATGTAATGGTGACATCGAAGTTCACACGGATGACCTTGATTGGTAAATCTCAAGGTCATTTGTTCACACTGCGAAACTTGATTGGTAAATCTCACGGTCTGTTACCTGCCAATGCTGCCATGGCCAAACCAAAATTGTCCGGTAACCTGTCTTAGCCTTTGGGCTAATTTTTTTCCATACATGTATTCTGATACGAGGCGCTACGAACAATCATTGCACTATGTTTCAACGTTGATTTCGAAACAAAATGTTGTTCCATAGATGGAATGTAACCGTATATGGACTCTTGAACAGAGTACTCGTCAATTACTTTGAACGACTTGGTCCGTAGCATCTTGGTGAATGAACCCAATCAAAAAGCAATGCTTATCTGCTTTGTTCTCTTCTGCTTTCACCATGTGTACCAAAGAATAATAGAACTGATGGAATTGATTGGGTATATTTTGGTGCACTGCCATATATGGATTGGTCACAATGTTCTGATGCATTATCTACTGGACGGATATCTTTTCTATGGGGTGTATTAACATTTGATAATTTTCACTCGGAGTCCCACTGCGGAAACCAATGCTTACCCTCATCAAATATTTGTGAACAATCTGTTTCTGTGTTTCCCAGGTGAAGCTCTCGTTTTGTCACAAACCCAGTCTGCCCAAATGACGAAGCATTTTCTTTGTGACACATCATACACATTTGTGAAAACCGAGGTCATCATGAATCATGCATAACAGGCCGTCAATATATTGGCCCTGCAGTTGTTTTGAATGGAAATCGGGTATGGTGCGTAGCTGTTATTTTCGTCTGGGTGATGAAAGTATTTTTGCGTCTTTAAGCCTATGTCACACAGCCACTGCGTACAATTTGTGCAAATTACACGTATGAAGTTTTGGTCATTCGTGATACATGTGCGATATACGTAATTCATAAGTGTTTCATGCGTCTTTCATTCGTCGATGTGTGCATGTATCACGAATGCCCAAAATTTCATACCTGTAATATGCACAAATTGTACGTAGTAGCTGTGTGACATAGGCTTAAATCATGTAAAGACCCGTCTGCCAAAACCCTCGACGTCATTTATACACGATTAATTGGTTCTTTATGTTATGCAATTCATTCGTGGTTTTCAGTGTTTCATGCGTGGAAAACTCAGCCGGTTTGTAGCCAGATTTGACTTTTTCGTACATTTACGTGTTCCTTGTGTGGTTTTAACATGATAATTTCGTGATTCATCTCTCAAAATTTCACGTTAAAACTATTCGACGTATATCCATGTATGACCATAGAAATATATGGTATGACCAATTTTCATAGGTGTAATATGCGCTAAATTGTACGTAGTGGCTGCATAGAAATATACGCACATGCATATATTTCTATGGTGGCTGTGTGACGTAGGCCTTAGGTCAATTGACTAAAAGTCAAAAGGGACACTATGGCGCCGTACATTGTTGGATGATAAAAATCCATAAATGTTACTCCTTTCATAACTTATCTGTAGTAATTTCAATCTAGCCTCCATTAATCACGAGGACCCCAATGGACAAAAGTTCCATTCGGAGCTTTCTCGAGTTTTCCTCGGGAACTTTGAATCCTGACCATCGGTCCGATCACCTATGGTCCCTTGGGCCTATGTTTTACAGAATGGGAGGCATTTAGATATATCTTTTTATATGCCTTTTCTATATTGGCATATTATTACATTTTCGTTCCCAAACCTGGTAGTAGCAATAGATTATAGTGCCCCTCCCCCGTCTCCTGATCTTAGCCCGAGCGACAGAATTCACCTCTCCCGTCCTGTGTTACTTATGCATCACTTGTATTTCAAAAGTTCCAAATGGATAATTTTTCAGTTGTATTTGTACATTTTATTTATAGGATTTAATCAATAGATTAATATATGAAATATAGGTCGAGTAATATTGAGAAATACCAGTCACTAAGTTTTGTATTAAATATATCTTGTGCACATTACAGGCCAGAAGGAAGACAGTACCATTTTGTACTATTTTTGGTCTACCCAATAATTTTTTATCTCCAACTTAATATGTGTATACTATTTGTGTAAAAATTTATTGTCAAAGTTGGGAAAATAAAGTCATTCATTCCTGTATATTCACCTAGTATATAATTCACCGCTTCATTATCTTTCATCCGAATGCCATGTATATAATTTTCTAATATCATATATGATCTGATTTCTGTCACATGTTTGTAATTTACCTGTGTGTTTCAGCACACTACATGCAACTTGTTGTTGGCTGCACAAATAAATCAAGTTCAAAATCAACCACTCAGTTTCCCAAAATGTGTTTTGAAGAGGAATATCTATAACGAATTCCTGTGTATATTTCGCCCACGTTTGTTATTATCCCCACGTTCACACATGGAGTCCAACATTATGATAAGAAATGATCAGTGAAATGGGACAGCAGTACACACGCATTTTCTCATAACGTCCCAAATCTGAAGTGTAGCGATAAATTTAGCGATACATAATGGACACGTATGAGCAGGAAATTTTTTTCCCTTTCGAAATTGTTCCAACATGGATTCGGTTCGGCCTTTTCGTCATTATGATTTCGCCAACAACATGTTAGTTGCCATATGATTTGTTAACTGAATATAATATTATTTCCTCCTATTTCTCAAGTAATATATTTTGTCCATTTACTTAGGCAATGAGTAGTAAACGAGTGCTTATCGGAGGGGTTTTACTCCACAGGATACCACACGACACACTTTGGTAAAAACAAAATAAATAAGTTATTATGTAACTACTTATCCCTAGATTATTCATTTTCTGTAAACACGATACCCCAGTAAATGTTCTATAGTTTTGTCGGCATTGAAGGTAACGTATGTATGCAAATGATAAATGGGTTGCAACAACAGACACCATTATACACCAAGAAACATCTTCCTAACGTACCCCTCTGACTGTTATGTAAATAATGATATTTTACCGTTTGAAGGGATTCCTAATTTGTTTACACCAAGGAATGCAGAACTCTGAAAGGCAGTCCCACTATTATACTGACATAACCATGTGAGAATCTTCTCAGAGTGTCTAGAAACTGGCTCAGGGATATTTTCGAATATTCGAAAACGATAATTCTCCTTGGTACAAAGTTTTAGATTATTTTTGTGTTCAGAAAGGAGACTTTCTGCTGAATTATTTCTGCTTTTAAATATGTCAGACTGCGGTGGATATATTCTTTCAACTTGAAATCACAAAATATCCCACAATCGTGCACATCATCCATTCATCAACCATCAAGTATAGATTAATTAATTTATGGTTACAAATACGACTTGGATTGATCAAACTCGCCTAAACCAACAGTATTCAATACCTCCACCAGTTTGTTAGTTCTTGAATAACGTGATAATCCTTTTTCAACATAAGAATTACAAAATGAAAAAAAAATGGTTCCAGTCATTTGTTAACGAAGAACAAACTATGAAGTTGAAACTATATTGAGAAATGGCGCAGGATGAACAATTGTATTCTCGGTGTGAAGCAATAAATAGCCGACGAGAAGCCAAAATAATATTTGCCTGAAAAAATCATTGTTTGATCATGTAGCTTTAAATAAATTCGCACACAGTATGATGCTTGCTGATTAATATCAATCTATTACATGTCCAGTGGAGATCTAAGCAACGCGTGTGGAAATTCCAAGAAAGAATCGTGGGAGTAATTTCTCCAGGGAAAATGTGAGAGTGACGATCAGTTAGTTACACAGTGGATACCACACCGTGAATTGGAATGTTATGTAAAGGAACCGTTGAAAGTCACCAGAGAGATTACAGGTAGTGTCATTGCACATACATTTCAGGACGTAATATCCAACTACTCTATGCTGATACGCTAGGCGATGTTGGGCGAATTCTCGATTCAAGCAATTGAAAATGTCACCTATGCATCATTCCCATCCTTTCTCATTAAGACTCACCCAAGTTAATGAATCCGGTGTCACTTGTTTTTCATCGACATGTTCTGTGTTTTAATGAAGGTAAGTGCTTTGAACATTTATTACCTACAACGCTTATTCTCATTTTCGGGAGGACTAATAATTGTGAACTGATATACCATGGGATAATATCATTTTCTTTGGTTGGAAATGCCCATTTTGATTGATAGTGTGTTTTCCGATCTGGGTAGAACATACGACTCCATAGAATAGAAGCTGATTACGGTTGCTTTCCGTATTAATGTAAATGAAAGGGAATAAACGGGCGATTCTTGGAATACATCACTCTAGTTATGAATAGTTATAGATCTACCTAGTTCATAGGCATTTGGTTTTAAAGTCAATACATGAACGATTGAAATGAACGAATATATAATCAAAACGAGGCTATACCAAACAATTACCCCAATGTCACATTTTCGCCACCAGGGTCAGACTCTCAAACGTGAAGGTACACACCAATAATACACAACGGCTTATTTTGTAAAAAAAAAAAAACCTTATGAAATGGGTGCATGGAAAGTACATAGATATCCGATCGAAAAGCAACTGGTTTATTGATATAAAATATTTGATTGTATAGGGCATAGTCATGTAAGTGCCTTGTTATTGGCTAAGTCAGTATCTTGGAGAAACGACATTTCCAGACTAATAAACCAAGAATAAAACACGTCTGGCTAAGAATAAATTGTCATATATACAGAAGAGCGTGTCATTGTTTACTTGCAGAATGAGATCTTCATATATATTCTCACAATACACGATGAGTGTTCTATATCTTAAAGGTCACGAATTAATTTCTGGGAAAATGGGAAGTTGGTGGAGTACTAGTGATTCTATTCTCATAAACAACGCACGTTGAATGTGAATACACTGTTACAAACTCCAGAGAGATCATGGACGATGAACATAAATGAAACGAGATGTTATTTCAATATATGTTTATTTAATAATTACGTGTTCAATTGAACAGACGCGGAATCACCAAAATAATTTATTTGTTGATACATACGAGTACGGCTATGTTATATTTACCCTCTACCACGAGCGTGCATCGAGAATTCCACATCTGATTGGATCAGAAGTTGAATAGCTTCCAAATTAAAATATGCCCATTCCATTTGTGATGTTGTTGATATTGGCACTGTGTGATGTAGTGATCAGCACACACGCTGATAGATAATCTGGAACTCTACCAAGCTGGATTTGATCAGATTTTGTTCCTTGTTGCTTTTTCAGTATCACGCTTAGCTGGAATAATATATCGATGTTTCTCCCGATATGTTGATCGCGATGAAATGGCGATGAAACATGCTAATTAAACCAGGCAGGATAGCCGTAATGGCGAATTGCAAATTGGTCTATTTGTCACCATAGTGTATGGATTAGGTGTAACGACAGCAGCGGCGGCCGTGACGAAGAGCACAAACAAAGCATCCATCATACGGTCGCTTATACCTGGCATGATTAGGTGCGGAGATATTCGTGACATTTTAATTGATTTTCTTCAGAGGCTTGTTCCTATCAAATAATTCCATCAACATGGGCTACCGCGTCGGCATAACATTGTGATCATGTGATTGTTTTCAACATTTCCCTTTGTGTCTGGTAGCTGCCTTCGCTTTCCCGTCTGTTCATTCAGTCGAATCGTGAAAGGTGCATTATGCTGTATGTTTTTTGTCCAGCATCTGTCACGGAAATGTGGCTGCAGTTTAAGAGCAAAAGTACAAAGTGCCTGCTATATATAAGACAAAAGTTAGTTATAGTTCAGTTTTCCAAAGCGATGTCCAACCTTCCTAGCATATACCATGGTTTTCCATTACACTAAATACACATACATGACACTATATCCGTATGGTACTGAACAATGTTTGGTAAATAATACTTTTATGGGATTATTATTATTATCATGAATCAAAAGTACACAATATCGCGAATGTTCCAAATCGAACATAATTCTATTGTTTTCATACGTAATCTTTATTACTATTACTGCTTTTACTTGGCTAGATCCAAAAAGTACGAAGATACAAACATGTAAAGTGGCACCCCAGAACATGTAATTAATGACGTTAACGTGGCACCCCAGAACGTGAAATTACCGCTGCCTTCACATGAATCTTTTTTTAAAACGGAAATGATTTGGATGTACGATTTGGATTTTACCGTTTGAAGGGATTCCTAATTTGTTTACACCAAGGAATGCAGAACTCTGAAAGGCAGTCCCACTATTATACTGACATAACCATGTGAGAATCTTCTCAGAGTGTCTAGAAACTGGCTCAGGAATATTTTTAAATATGTCACATTTCTCCACTTTGTACACAACTATACCTCATTCTGAACTGAAGTCTCAGCTTAAAAAACTAATCAATAATTCATTTTTCTCTAAAAAGGGACAACGTCGGTACCAATATAGTGGAGTTAAATATAATACCGCTTATTTTGTTAAAGGCGACTCTGATGCCCCATACAAATATACTGAAATAGATGTGATAAATATGGTAAATTTTCTGATTGATAATATTTTTGTGGAATTTGGTGGTCGAATATTTCAACAAAGTATCGGTATTCCCCTGAGTACAAACTGTGCACCATTATTGGCAGACCTGTTTTTATACTCATATGAATCAGATTTTATCCAACATTTACAACGAGGAGGTTCTAAGAAACTAACATGTAATTTTAATTTCACTTTCCGATACATAGATGATGTATTGTCGCTAAATAATTCCAAGTTTGGTGATTATTTGGATGTCATATATCCTAAGGAACTTGAAATTAAGGAATCTACAGACTGCGCTAATTTTTCCAACTATCTAGACCTGAGTTTGGAAATTGATAATGATTCTAACCTCTCAACTAGATTATATGACAAACGTGATGATTTCAATTTTTCCATAGTCAATTTCCCTTTTCTAAACAGCAACATTCCTATGTCACCGGCATATGGTGTGTTTGTTTCTCAACTTATACGCTATTCCAGAGCTAGTTGCAAATATGAGGACTTTCTCTATCGAAGTGCCCAGCTAGTCTCTAAACTGCTGCGACAAGGATATGTTTTACCAAGACTTATAGCTGCGTTTAAGAAATTCTATGGACGTCATCATGATCTGGTTGATAAATACAACAAATCCATGTCTGCCATGCAACTAGATCTATTTTCATGTTGATTTTGGGGAATTCATGACGGGTGCCACTAGTGGGGCAGGAAATGCTCACTCTTTCCGGAACACCTGATTTCACCTCCTAATGGCCATTTTTGGGGGTTCATGAGTTCCCCTGTCATTTTTGTTTTCTCTCACTTCGTATGCCTGATATGACTTTCTGTCCCCGGACTATGAGATTGGATAACGGACCCTGTTTTGTTTGCTCGGAATACTTAATACTGGGTATTGATTCCACGTCTATGATCACATGTCAGATAGAATGTCATTTTAATAGGAACAATATCAGATTGGGTGGAACTGAATGGTATCAGAAATTCGTGTTTCATAATTTGATGTGATTTGTTTCGGTATGGTAACTGTGCATAATACTTATACTGTGATAGAAACGCGTTTATTGTACAATATGTTTGGGGTTTGGGTAGTGTGGTTTGAGTATCCATGGTCATACTAGTGAGAATTGCACTGGAGAATATTTGTATCTGGTTGATGTTCGACAGAATTTGTCTCATACGTGAGTTTGCATTTCTGATCTTACTGATCTATCCATGCTCCTTCCATGCAAAGTTAATCCAAGTTCTTCAGCCCATATAAGAGGCGTAACATTTGAATGTAACCTGGAGGAGGATCCATTCCATTGTGAGTTGTCAATCAGATGTAACAAATAAATCAGATTTTCAATTATTTGTAGTGTATAGTCGTCGATTTGTTTAGTTTATTGACTATACTGGCGTCATCAAGGACAGAAAGTGCATAAAATATAGGTGTGTTTGATGTACATTGATGGAATTGGTGTACAACTGCTCAACAACCTACTAAAACAATTTATAATTCCGAAACAAAACCTCATGCAGTAGATGTATGACAAGTGACACGGGTTCCCAATCGGACGCCGAAATTCTTCTCAGTTGATGGTGTAATCGGGGACAATATCTGTTCGATTCATATCTTATATATTTTAGTGTATGGAAATTATCCATCAGCCCACATGAAGCAACATAACCACATGAATTCATTGTCGGCGCTACTTAACGTCCGTGTGATTGATGAAAAAGAGCGTGAAATTGCAATTGAAATACTAAAGCTATAATCACTTTTGGAATCGACAAATGTATTCATTTCCGTGATAGCTTTATTTTGTCTATAGAATGAGAAATCGTACAAATTTGGGTCTGAAAATGTGTATTACGTGCCTAAATTGAGTTTCCAAATCAAGATTCAAATTCGGGCCATTCAATCTCTTATCATTTTTTTCCTTAAAGCGGCCCGCCTTGTGGGCGAGTTCTATACACAGTCTGATGACGTCGTTGGTATGTGTCTAGATACTGTGGCAACCGGCAATGTAGGCAGGCTGATCATTCTCTATCCACTGTTTTCACGCACGATTAACGGCAAGTTTCTGAGTATCTGTTTTCGAACTGTGCATATTTCTTATATACTCCCGACTATCTCGAGATGTACTTTCAAGATCGCGTGACAAAAAGGAATGCTAAACTTGGCTGATTTTAAAGTTGATTCCAACTGATAACTAAATTGATTTAAATCCCGTTCGCCATGACGAGCATGTTGATGATAAATAGTTACCGTCTCTATACAGACGCAATCAGTGTAAGATCAATTACTTTCTCACAATTCTGCAAGACATATCAATTGCTCAATGTCTTTGTTATTATTCGTTCAGTATCAGGTTTAGACCGAATACAAATGTATGTAACAACCTATTACGGCTCATTACAAGATTTTGATGATGACAATAAAAAACCTTTTTATCTCTATTCAATTCGATTTATTATCCAATCATAGATACACAACTGCTTTTTCATAAGATACTATACAAATATTGACTTTTGGTGAGATGAATATGTGAAAACACGTGCCTCTCGCCAAAGACATCGAAACCAAAAATTAATATTTGTTTTATTATAGGAGACATTTTGGAAGAAGTTTGGAAGTTAAAAGTTTGTTAAAGGTGAAAAAATTGTGAGAAGTGAAAAGTTTGGAAGTTTATGCAAATACCGAAGCAATGGTTATATATGTCGTGGACATGACATCTATGATAGACATGATGCATCCAAAACTACAGTTCCAGATATATGTGTAAATTTGAATACTGCACCAGCGACACCTGTAAATTCCAATTAGATGTCAATATTTTAGGGACACTTAAACAATCGAGGAATGATTTCGGAAACAATTTTATTCACTTCAAAATACCAATAGATGAAAAACATCAGAACAAAAACATTTGAATTGGTATTTTATCAAGAGACACTTTATATGTCATATGGACCAATCGGTGAATATAACAAATTTGACCGGTTGGTCTGGTAAATATGCTCTTTTATGCTAAGAAACGTGACAACGTGGGGATTCGTAGTAGTATATAATAAAGAACAATATGCCCATTACATTTCATCGAAATCCTGATCTTAGTGTTATTTCATTTATAGGTACTGTATACAATATTGATAAGGCATCGTGGAAATTAGAATCCAGACTGTGGAATACATGTTATTCAAATATTACAGGGGAACCTAATTAGAAAAATTGTGTTAACTAAAGCAAGATGAATCATGCACCAATTACTATTCACTGAGCAGCTAATACGAAATTGCTGATTAACAGAAACTTTCTTTGTGTGGTGTTACAAAACAAACCCATTATCATGAAAACTAATCAGCAAAACATAGAAACATTGGCATGTCAATTTGTTTGAGGTTCTGGTGGCACTCCTGGAAATTTATCACATTGCGTATTTACAGGAATCTCTGAATAATACAATTATTTCTAGTGAATCATTACACGGTACAAAACTACGGAAGACCGTTAGTGCCAGGTGTGAAAATATATTCAAGTGGCGGTCGCCACATAATTATCTGGCGGCCGCCACTTAATTATCTGGCGGCGGCCACATAATTTTCTGGCGGCCGCCACATAATTATCTGGCGGCCGCCACTTATTTAGTGCTTTAACACAGCATTTTGGTCTATCCATAGAAATTCATTTTAAAATAAAATAAAATTTACATTTTATTCGAGATACATTATCGATATACTAAGTCGATATTATCAAGTTACTAACTCAGGATTTTAAAAAAAAATCTTCCCCCCCCCCCCTCTTCGAATACCAGCATCCCATAGGAGTGGTGCGCGTTAGTCACATGCAAAGTGACTCTGATCGGTCAATGCCGATTTATATTGTAACATATATGGCCCAAGAATACCTCAATAAAATTAGCGAATATTTGTTTGGGGGATGAAATGGTCATATTTTCATGTCATTGATTGGTATTATAGACCATAGGGCAACTTTCAATACATAATCCATAGGGGAAAAAAACTAAGAAAAAAAGGAACACACAATATTAATCAGATAATTTGACGAATATTTGTCACCACCATCGAATATGCACGGTTTTTATTTGTTTCCTTTAACCTATATATCGATGGTAGCAACCATAATTGCAGAGGGCCCAGTTGCCATGGCCACAACAAATAACATGAATTCATTGATGATCCCAATATAATGCTAAGTGTGAAAGTTAAGTTTTGTTGAATAATTTGCATGTCAACAGCCCCCCCCCCCCTCCCCACAATACCCAATATATCATTGTCTCATTAAAAAAGGGTTGTCATTAATACAGTATGTCACGACTTTTATTTGGATACTAGGGCCTAATTAGCTATATGTATATTGCTTTACAAGAATCTCCTCATATTTCAAGCCACGTCCTACAGATAATTATGTGGCGGCCGCCAGCTAATTATGTGGCGGCCGCCAGATAATTAAGTGGCGGCCGCCAGATAAATATATTTTCACACCTTTCATTTTCTGGCCTCTAAGGGCTTCCGTACAAAACAGACAATATACCTATGTTTACCTTATAAGCACAACACAAAAATGGGCCAATCGCCTTCCGCGATTGGTAACGTTGGTATTGCACACATTTCAAGCACATTTGTATGGGAATGGCAGATTGCGTGGAGCATGTGGATATATGTTATTCTGATGACACCAACAAAAAATGCAAACTTTATTGGACATACGAAACCCTAACAAATACGTATAGCCACGAGGGTGTCATCAGGGACTGTGAATTTGTCATGGCCGTAAACAATTTTATTTTGTTGAACCCTAAGAAACCCTCTAAAATAGGTACTGTCGATGTTATAGGTGAGTGGAACTGCCAAATTGTGATTTTGCTATAAAATATTGACATCAAAATCTTATTATGTTTTTTGTAATAGGTTGATACTTGCAATGTTATCCCGGTATACTTGCAATATTATCCCGGTAATGGGTTGATACATACATTGCATTGAAACACACTATTCATGCGTGTGAGCTTACCTATGGAATAACCGAGAAGTAGGCCGAAACAACAATTCGTCTGCAACAATGCCACGGCTACGTTTACCGCAATGTTACTTACTAAGTATTTTAACCCATGACGAAGTGATCCATGCTGGGAGGGGAATACATAGGTAAGTATCCAATAGGCATGTGCCATCCTATCATGATATCAGATACAGATATTCCTCCAGTTTTTCACTCTTTTGGAGGATATTTTATTGAAGAACGTGTACATCATTTAGCATTCGTATATGAATTTGGCCTATGCTTTTCATGATTTGAAATCATTCGGATGAGGGTGTTGGTGGCAAATGAGCTTTCAGACGAATACAGTAATGATTTGGAACACTTTTTTGGAGAGGAGCGGAGATAACATCTCAACTGTTGGGCCGGTATTAGTGTGCTGCAATACCAGAATTGCTGTTCGTATTCTGGCTCATTATTTGATGAATCATGTAACCGATTTCTCCTGGGATCAGAAGTGCTACACATCGGCAACATCCCATAAGATAAAAATTGTCCTTTATGTAATTTCGCAGGCAGAACGTAAACATTCCTCGGACAAACGAGAAACAATACCAACGGGTGAATGGCAATAAATGTTGAAGGGTTACTGACCAGATCGAAAATAGGAGTTCAGTAGTTCGATCACAACTGATTTATCACTGGGCGGATGTTATTTAATATTATGATATCATGACTCATTAATCAAAAACTCATAAATTCATTAACGGTATTTAATTATCATGAACCCAGTATTTTTTACGTGTGACTTTGTACTTATGTACTCGCCATACATAGACTCAAGAGGGTTTATTTCGGATTCCTAAATTATTTCAAAAGATTGTACAGTAATTCCGTCGAGTGTACAGTAGAAACAACAGATATTTCCATACTGTCTGCTCCTGATGACGCCAGTGTGCATTATTGGTGGTGATATGATGATCCAGTATGATATATCCTTGTTTAGTATTGCACGTGTAAACCGAACGACGTATTACATTGCGGTTAGTAACACGACTTGTCCACTGCATTGCTGCATATCCAAATAAAACATATCTCGTCCTTGTTCCAGTTGTGTTGAATGGTCTTACGAGGTATATCAACTGTCATTTCCACTCTCGTTCACAGCCATGATGTCAACGACATGTGGGAATTGTCAGTGGCATGATGACTCAGAAATTGTGTCATAATATTGAATAAGAAATCGCATTAAAAGAAATCGCATGGTGGGCATGTGAGTTTCATTAGCATTCCATGAGCGAAAAACAAAACATGGAATATTAACTAATTCTACATCACAAAACTCTGATTGTGATTGTGCAAACCTGAATAAAAAACATCATTAACTGATTTGTTAGCAGACAAGCAACATCTCAAATCCTATTAAAACGTCCAATGTGTTGCATATATAGGAATTCGTCACTAAACCATGAAAACCTGCTGACCTTAATCCGCTGATTGGAATGGAATCCAATAAATAAATATTTTCCATGTAATATCCACGCATATAATTACACATTATATACAGGATCCAGTAGCAGATATTCATATTTTCCATTGGTCATATTTCGTAAATAAGAGAGGGACACTTTACGATGTTGAGTACAACATGAAAGGCAGGTGGATTAATTGATGGAACGGCAATTCTTTTGGTATTCCCTCAATATTTCTGCATCCAGCTGATAAGGAGGAAACGGGCATTGCAACAAAATAGGTACGTAAAATCTCACATTTACGGGCATATTAAGTCTTTCAGTTTGACGACAGAATGTTGTTTCGAATGATGCCAATGATGCGACTCATGCTTTACTTCATACACATTTCACACCCCCTGTTCGCGGCACAGCGGTAAGTAAATTTTTGACGTTATCGGTTCTAAATTCTTGACGTGATGCGCAATATTCTTGACGTTATGTGCGAAATTCTTGACGATATCTTTGTTTATTTTTTGTTCTATCGCGATCTCAGCTTAAATTATCTAATTGTGTTCAGGCAATTAGTAACAGGGTGACTATATATTTGATTTATGAGTTAGACGAAGCATTATGGCATCCCAATCACGCTCTGAGGTGTAAAAAAAAGTTGAAGATCGTGCCTTGCACTTAACCGAATGTACTGAATGCATTTTATTTCCATGCAATGAATCCGCTATGTACTGGAAATGAGCTTTAGCATATTGTCAGCTCATTAATGATTAAGCATTGAAAGGTTCAAAGCCCAGATGTTAAATTAAACATACCTGTCAGTCGTTTTCCACCAACAATGTTTTCCACCAACAATGATAAGTTCGGTATTATTGACGTTAGTTCGTCATGCTTGACGTTATTGAAAGCCATGTTAGAAATTTTTGTCGTTATTTTTGACGCATGATTGCAATTTATTTAAGTAGTAAAATTGAATAAAAGAGTGGTTTCCTCTTGCAGATAAAATACGATGCAAAATATGTAAAAACAAAATTGGAAATACTTATGACGTATTACAAAATGCAAGAAATAAACATCCTGACACATTTTAAGATGTCATATAAAACATAAAACGTGGTTACACAGTTTATTCCCATACGAAAGCGCCACACCAATATCTATACAGTTCATATAGATCGTCATACGATCAGTCACATCAAAGTAAATGACACGGCAAATTGTGAACACCCTCAATCAAATTATCTCCCTCAAAGTCTACTTAGATGTGCTATATCTTTGCATGACCGCCAGTACTGGTTTTTGGCCCTGGGCTTTCGTAGCCGTCGGCAAGTCTGTTTTTTTAAAAAACATCCTACTGAATTCATGCTCAAAACCAATGTATCACTGTCCATCGCTGCAATACAACACATTTCTAGTGGTAACTTTGTTGGCGTAGTTATATAACGCAAATTGATTATACTTGGAGAGGTCAGAAATAAATAACTGGCAGGAGAATGCATAAAGCAATTGTCGCATGTACCAGCCGCAAACTAATTTAAAACAGCACTTAAATTGTCACCAAATTTAAGACATTAATATTAGCAGTACATGTATATTGGATGAGATCACCGGAATGTCTCGGCTTTTATTGCAATGTCGAGAATTCTACACCAATGTAGGCCTATGCTGAATCTAAAAGAGTCGTCAGAGAAGTCGGAAAACAAGAAGAAATACATATAGGGTGATGTCAACGACCATCGGTCAATCACATATACCCTAAAGGACTTTCTTCACGCTGGGAAAAACATTTCTGTTGCGTACATAATAGATTTCCAGGCCATGGAATGAGCACACGGTTGTTATGTAGCACCATGACGCTTTATAACAGGTTAAACGTCAACATATATTGAATACTAGCACCATGACGCCTTATAACAGGTTAAACGTCAACATATATTAAATACTTATCAACAATACATTTAATACTATTATTACATTTGTCTTTCTTCTATAAACATGTTTTTTCTTTAAATCAATAAAAACCAATATCGTCAAATATAACGTCAAGAATGATTAACTTGTGTAATCATAACGTCAATAATTTAACGCCGTGCAAAATTGGGGATGCGTAGGTTTCCCTATTAATAATCACTTTTTCCGTATGTAACATCATTGTACAAACTACTGATGAATCAAATAGTCATAACATATACTTATTGACCGGTTTTTGCGCCTTTTCAAGAGCTGGAGAACAATATTTAGAGTTAACCATCGAACGCCCATTGTATATTACTTACAATGGTGCTTGAATCCACAGTTGGACTACATATCAAGATATGGATAGTATCTGTGTACTGTGCGCATAACTACCACGATATTAATTGTTCCATATCAGGTTTATTTCATTATTAAACGTACTCAATTGTCCTTTCTGTGGCTACACAAAAGTATATCGTCAAGAATTTCGCGCATAACGTCAAGAATTTTGCGCATAACGTCAAGAATTTAAAACCGATAACGTCAAGAATTGATTTACCGCTGTGCCGCGAACATGGGGTGATTTCAGCCCAATTAACTTGTGCTGTTAGTTCTTCTATATTCACTAAGGATTCAAATGTGAGAGCGATCCTTAGCGATCCAGCAAACGAGAAATATTAAGGAACAGTGCATGGTACTTGGGCCATAATTTCCTTATTTGAATACCTATACATGCATTGTATTTGTCTCTAGTTGCCCATGGATGCAGCGTCTTATTAATTCATATTTAACGTATCTTCAAGAGTGATTTGCATTTTATCCTGTGATTAACACATGTGCACTTCGAGTCATAGAGTAGAATTTCCATTCGCTTAAATGCGTGGGAAAAGGCGATTATGTAATAAAGGCAGGTTTCAGACAGGATTACAACAAAAAGCATTTATTTTCCATTTCATTTCCGGATTCCATTCCGTTATTGGGACAATTTTTTGGTTGTAGTTTATCGCAGCGTATGGACATGCCTACTTTCGAACATGTTAAGTATTATTGCTGCAGCAAAATAAAAATATATGGTGGCTCATGTATGCCAACAAAATTTTGCCTTTTCATGATGTTAGCTGAATGTTACATTCACAGCTGAAATGTGGGTTCCATCGTTTTCCTATTGCTACCTGACACGTTAATAATTTATTTTGAGTTTCGAAGCAGTGGTTTGAAATCATGACTCATTTAGAGTTAAGCTTATCAATTTACACATAGCATTAACTCAACCTGTAATAACGTGTATGCATGATACAATCCATGTATCGACGTCTTACTGTCTTCAAAGAATGTCCCCAGTGCAAACACTGCGTGCGCTAGAATTCGACCAGACGGTTTTTATGTTTGTGTGACGTATGGCTGCTTTCATAATGCCGTACATCAAAGTTCTCATAAAATTTAAGGGTTGCACTCGTATTCATATATATATATATATCTAATTGGAACATTTCCATGAATGGGCCGTCGTAAAAGTTTATGTCATTGTCGAATCCGAATGCATATCACCCGGTGCAAGAACATCTCAACACAATTTTGTATAGTTTCCTCATTTTGACCAATTCTATGAAGCGGGTACTCGGAAATAGCCATTGTGGTAATAATTCCGAAGTACGTATATCGGTTTCTGAGATGTTACTCTCCCGTTAGACGGGTCATTCTGACACATTAATGTTATTGCACGGCACATAACTTAACACACAACACATGACACCACATTATAAATGTAATTCATGAGGTTTACTGCTTCTATCATTTCCTTTCATCATTTCTCGTAAATGCTTGTTTCATATCTGTGACGTACAAATTAATGTGAATGATGAATATGGTCACCCCTATAGTGTACCCCCACACTGGTTTGTACGGATATATCAGGTCCATTCTCAATTGCAATGATAAACAACCCCGATGCCATGAGACCCCAAACGCAGGCAAGGGACACTTTAATATTTTGTGTAGAAATCGGCTGTAAGAGGCGGCCAAAACCGTAAATCTCTTTGAATACCATTTGTTCTCCAACCATCACAATTATCATTGCACTCAATATATAGGTACTGCATGGGTGCTAATATCTCAACTGAGATAATTATATGTAGTGGTAATCAGTAGTCCACTCCATTGTTAGAAAAACCATGACCATAGAGATGTTCAATTCTATTGGTTTTCATGTGATGATTCGGCTGCCTTCGTTTACATCATGGTCATCGACAATCATTTGCTAGTGACTGTGTCATATCATACAGCACTATTCTGCTCGTCATATCATCATAAATAATCGGTTACGCCACATCATCGGGCAAATGAATGTATCAAGCTATTAACAACACCACAAGAATTTGATGATGCCGATAAAAACTTAGAATGAGACTTTCAGAATAGGAACAAAGCCCGGCCACCACAGTTTAATCCAAAATAGCAAACTCATCTTGCTACTTATGTTCGTCTTCTGTAAGGTTAGATGCATATAATATATTCGTATCTTTCTCGCAATGGTCGAGTACATTATGTTACGTCTTAAAGCTATAATCACTTTTAGAATTAGCAAAATGTATTTGATCTGCAGTACTTTTTTTCGTCTATAAAATGAGAAATTGTAAAAATTTGGTTCTTAAAGTGTGTATTACGTGCCTAAATTGAGTTGCTAAATCAAGATTTAAACTCGGACCAGTCAATCTCGCATCAATTTTTTCCTCAAAGCGGCCCGCCTTGCAGGCGAGTTCTACACACAGTCTCATGACGTCATTGGTATTTGTCTAGATACTGTGGCAACCGGCAATGTAGGCAGGCCGATCATTCTCTATCCACTGTTTTCATGCACGATTAACGTCAATTTTCTAAGTATCTGTTGTCGAACAGTGCATATTTCCTATATATTCCCGACTATCTCGAGATGTACTTTCAAGTTTGCGTGATAAACAAGAATGCTGAATTTGGCTGATTTTAAAATTCATTCCAACTTTAACCCAGCCTTGATTGTGATATGAATACTACCATTTTGTCAATGTCTATGTCTTATGACAGTTCATTTTCAATTCTAAGTCCGGACCCTAACGATTGATTCTCCGAGCTCTGCTAAAATTTACACCTTTGAAGATACAAAATCTGAAATTGATATTTCCCTCTGGGAAAAAAGTCTTGATTAATGTGATGATCATTACATTAACAAAAATACACAGTCCAATCAGGTGAAACTCATATCGAGAGGGTCTATGTATGGTATATTTGAGTGATGAAACCCCAAATATTCAATTCCATTGTTTTACGTTGAAAATAACGTTAATATGTGAAAATTCATGTCTTTGTTCATGTTAGCGCAGATGTAAACAATTCGTTCACATCGTCCGTTTTTTCGGCATGTTCAAACTGCACTGCAAGATCACGCGGACGTATTTTGGGGTTGTTGTGGTGCTATGTCATCGAATACATGCTATGGCCAATTGATTCATAACAAATGTCAGAAACACTTGAAAGAACGATGGCATTTTGGTATATTTACGAACGCCAATCATGTTTACGTACCACAATGCTCGAACGTATACATCAGCTCCATGTTTGAAAGTGATGTTCCCAAATCCACATGTGTACTACATCAAAAAATGGGTACAAACAAACATAACACATTTTGTACACAGCAGTCCATAATAGATTTTCAACCCCGAACGTAGCATTTTTAATTTTGTCCGATATATAAAAGAGCCATTATGAGATTTTATGTGATTCTCATACTTTGTTGATGCACTAGCATTGAAATTCAAAGTTGTTTCAGCTTTTTATGGGTCACCCGTTAATATTGTCGTTCCGATAAAGGATTTTGCTATGAATACGTGCTCATGGGATGTGAGCAAAACATTGTTTCAATATTATTATGACAAGTCCAACATGATCGTCATTTATCACGAACTCCCAAGTAATTAATCATTCCAATTTTTTGTATCAAAATTAATCATCGTTCCCTGCAATGATTAATTTCGTGTATAGGAGCAAAATCAACATGAATTAACATTTACAAAATCATATAAATGACACTATTTTGAGATTGCGCTCGTATTCGCGAAATCTAGGCCCTACTGAGTATATGATGTCATTAATGGTCGCTTTCGGCACACATTGTCCCCCAAAGTCACATTATTGTTTTCTTGCAGAAAATTAAACATCAATGAGTCACAATACACGTGTGGTGGAATGACGCACAGAGATGCGCATGACAGTGGTTACCTTAGTGCTATATATTTTTGAATGTGTATTGGGGATATGTTTAGGGGATAACTGCCAAATTTAAGATAATCAGGTCAATTTATCAACATATAATCCTGGTTGTCCTTGTCAGAGGTAGCAAACCATCAACATAATGCACTTGAAATTTATCACACCTTGTGAAATTGGTTTTCGTTATTTGTCTCGGCACACCTATCTCCTAACTGGTGTGAGAATTTATATAATCAGCTCTGTTACTCAAGTCGTCCGATAACATTTAAAGGATAATTCAACCACATGAAATTTCAGTTTGCGCCTTTAGCATGATGTTTCTAGATAATGTATGGAATCCTTTTGCGCGGTTTATCATTGTCGTTTATCAAGATACAACCTATCGGGAAAACAACCGCTTGCGAATATCGTGAGTACTTTTTTGTATTTTCACAAAACAATTAATTAAAATCGTGAAAAAGTCAGGCTGTTTGTCCCCATTTTGTTCTGCTTAAACAGATGTCAAGGGCGGATCCAGGAATTTGAAAAGCGAGGATCCAACCTTATACGGCGTGGGGTATGGAGCTAAATCCTTTTTAATGTCCTGTGGTAGTTCCTGGTATCTCCTGGGAATAAATTCAATTTCTTGCCCCTGGTATATTTGTAAAAAAAATCCTGGGGTGAAGCGAGCCTGTCCCGAAGGGAGTCTGGGCCCACTCAGGAGACCCTGAAGTCAGAGTATTTTTCATGTTCTGTGGTAAGTTGATGGCATCTCCCTGGATATAACTTTCATAATAAATGTAAAAAATAGAAACAAAAATAGCCCATCTCGGCCGGGGGTCTAGGGCCCAAGAAGCCAGAGCCTTTTTTATGTTCTGGATTAATTTTGTGGCCGAACCCCTTTACTGTGTTAGCTTACTGGTCTCTCCTGAGTATACATTTCGAACAAACTCACTTTGATCGATCTGTTCTCAAACTTATTCCAGATCCGCCTATGCGGGTCCTGAACCCAGTAATCCCCCCCTCTAATTCTGCTACTGTTTTTTGAAGTTTTAAGCCTTAACATTTTCATTCCTGCGTCAGAGAAATGGATAACAAAGAGCACGACGTCGACCAGACATCGTGGGTGTCAGTGAGAAGTAAGTTTTGCAATTTCCTTTAAAGTTCGTGGACAATACGGTTTCAATATATCCCACCCATCATGCTAAAACCTACAAGCGTCTCTGTGTACTCAAAGACCACTATCAAATTTCGGTCACATTTTTGTTTTCCCATAGGAGAAACCAGATACATGATTGTCAGCTCAACAGGTACATAGCACAAATTAGGTCGCAAAAAACTAGCCAATTATATGTGGTAAAAATTATTAAAGTACAATGATGTGATATCTACTGTCAGAAAACATTAATCACATTATCGTTATTCACAATTAATCCCATGGTATTGGTTTAAATCGGCTATGTCCTTCTTTGTTACTATTTTGATGAAGGAGACCAGATGAAGGGAAAATCTCACCATGAAAGGGGTGTTAAATGCTAACATCATTGAGCAAATGATCTCTCATCATTCTAGCATCGACGTGATCAATGATTTCATCAATCCCCTTTAACGGCCGCATTTACTGAGAGATATTCCAGCCCTGGTTTGTACCAGCCCTGTAAACACCCTTAAATCCATTCCATTGAAGAAATCCCGTACTATGATGCCCTCATCAAACTGGAATTACTCACTCATCACATACACGAGAGAAAGAATAGACACAGCTGATAATTGCATGCATTGCTCAGTATGTAGGCCATTGCAGGGGTTGGATATGCATGTAACGAGAGTGAAACGTCACAATGGACGTGGGGAGACTCCATTCCTCAAATATAGTCTGGTGTCGCTTTGTTTCCATGTGTCGGAACATCGCTGGCCTGCGAACGATTATGTTTAAACCTTCATATATATTCGTTTATTTAAGTCATTCAAAATGGTGCGATGAACACTCCCCTGGATTCGCGCCAGATATTCGGCAACTGAATATTTTGAAGTGAATGGGTTATCTCCAACGTGAGATGACAGGTAATTCACGTTTATCTTTTCAAAGCAATGTGCCACATACACATGATAGGAAATACAAATTATGTTCCCATTATCATGATTGCTTGCTGTATGACTATGTGTAATTATTAACGACTTTGGTACACTTTTCATGGTAAACAAACAAACCATAATGATAAGGCTGTTATCATCGAATCAGGCTAACACCGTAAATATTTCATTGCCCAAGGACAAGTTTAGCAGCTTTCTGAAAATACCAAAGGTCAATACTGTGCACAAAAACGAACGTTTAACATTTTTTCAATGATGCATATTGTTTCACATGGTTTATTTTGAACTTGGTCCTGTAGCCTTTTGGCTTGTAAGTTGTATACTAATTCGATCAAATGTGCAGTATAAACAACTACATTCCACACACTGTCTGCCTCTGATGACGCTAGTGTGTTATTGGATAACAACTGGTTGTGTTTCGTTTCTATTAATTTCTATTCATTCGGGTTTCATTTCGATTCCAAAATGTTGTATAAGGCTTAGTTTACTAATGACATCATCTGGATCTTGTTGTGGTGCAGATAATAGGTTGACACTTACATTATAAATGATTCATTTCACAAATGATCCCTTGGTTGCAGCCATTGTCTAGCAGAGATCTTCCATATTTCAGAGTGGATGTACATATACACTATGCATGACCAGAATAATGTACCAGAATAATTTCAGGTCCTGAGGCAATAAATATTTAATATCGTTTATCATTGATGTCTTTTCCATGATGAATTATTTCTCTTCTTAGTATGCTTCGATGAATAAGTAGTGTTGTAAATTTCGGATCGTTTGGTTATCATGATGTAGAGAGTGTTGCATGACTTTCTCGCTGGGTTTTGTTATAGTGGAGGATCAAATAAAATACGAGGACTGTTATTTGCAGGTCACACATATGCGTATTAAAGCTTGTAGAATAATGTATTATTGCTCTCAGTGCTGATCTTCGATAAATTAAAACAATAATAATGGCAATGAGTATGGTAACTCACATTATGTTATGTATGTTACCCACACGTGATTTCCAACAAATCTGTCGTTTAATGTCGCGGTATTCAAATTGAGACATTCAAGAATGAATATGATTCAGAAAGGTTTACATCTAGCCTCTCTAAATGCTTGGTTCAAATGGACACAACGCAAGTGCTCTCCCTTGCGGCTCAGACAGGATCACGAGATTGTGGTCAACTTCTAGAAGAGAAATTAATTATGTGTCCGTCCCAAATAAATTTGGATTTTTTTTCACCTTTCATCACTCTCGTATGAAGTTGTAATGGGTCAAGAGCATTTTTTTTCAAAAATTTTGTCTTCGACGATCAATTTTTACATAATGCAATGGACACTATCTTGAGTTTCCCAGGCATACTCAACGACAACCTAAGTAGCATCGGAAATGGGAGACTACACATGATATAACTCCGTTTCCGAGTATTCAATGTCACATTAAATCAAGCTCAAGAAATTAATCTTACCATTGGACAATTCATTTGTGAATTCAAATAATCCAAAAATAAAGTTTCTCCCTGTTTTTGCAATCGCTTATGCAGCAGAGCCAATGATAGACAAGATCGCCAATAAAGGGGATGTGCGTCAGTGCGAATAATACAATCAACCTTGACCCCCCAAGTTGGCATACACTGGTCATGAAAATTTATTGTACTGTACTGAATCCCGGATAAGAGCTTTTTTATTATGGTGTTAACAAACTGATATTCCGTGTGTTACATTAACGGAGTCATTATACTTTGCAATGCGTTCGTCACTGTGGTCGCTCTTATTGAATGAAAGATCGGCATGAGAGGATGAGCTATTCAAGCTAGCTACGTAATATGACATTGATATCGAACCCAGTTGCGGTGATGAAATCACACTTTATGTTAGGACTATTCACGAAAATGTCCTTTGGTCGGACTAACTGTATTTGGTGCACACCAATTCCTTTTGTGTAACATGTTATATTTTAACTGCAGTCTGCGTTGCTGACGCGTAAGTGTGACTTTGTTCAAGCTTGGTTTTCTGGTCTTGTTTCCATTCCAAAACACCTTCATTTTAGGCGCTAATCACCATGAACATCATACCATTGGTATTACATTTGACGCACAGACGTCTGAGGGACTTCTAAAGATGCCACCTTTCAGGGCCGTAGCACTAGCTTTCGAGGGGGCACAATCTGCATGGCAGTTTGCCCCCCCCCCCCCCTCGGCAGCTACAAGCTACAAGGAGAACTTTTGGAGTCGCGCTGATCGTAAAATCGCAAAATAGCGGTTTTATTCCACATTCAAAGGATAGTTTTATGCGATGTTTCGCTACTGTGCCTTATCGAAGATAACTCGGAGAATGCAGTGATGTGCTTGAGAAGAAAAATTTAATTGGCGAACATTTTGATATAAAATACTGAAATATGTGATCATGTACATTGGGGAGAAAAGCTATTCACTGACGTTATAAATGCATCGGATGATATCAAATATATATATTATACAGCATTGCCAAAATCCAGTCATAAATGTAGTTCTCATTGAGCTGCATGTGTAACGATTATGGACAAATCTACGAAAAAACAATGAATTATTATTTGATGACAAAATATGCAACAAACCCGGAATGAATTCGTGGGGTATGAGGATTGGACGACAGAAGTCCTTGAATGTACAATACGGTTTGTACACTGTGATAATGGTGCAGCTACATTGAATATTCCAAAAGAGCTTGATACTAGTATCTGGTATATGGGTGGCCAGGATGCTCACTATATGAATACATGGTTAAAAGGTGAGGTATTCATGAAAGTTTTTTTCACAACCGAGAAGGCGGTTTTATGATATCATGTATCATAAAAATCATCCGACCAACTTTATTATATAAAGTTGGTCCGATGACGTCAACCCAATAGATGGGTTTATTCTGCTGCCGTCCCGAGAGAACATTCGTTCTCACCATTTCACACATTGATTGGTAAGGTCAGTTCTGCCCGCCCCCTGATCATGTTAATTATGTCAGGAAAGAATTTGAACCCATTTTGAACCCATGTTGAACCCATTAATACACGGCTGTATCATGATTCGTTTTCGAAATGATGCAGCGATGTTATTTGTACTGAATGATAAAGTTGCAGCAGAAATAGATCTAATTTTTGGATCTGATTTTTAAAAAAAATATAAACTGTGCAAAATATTACCTGACAAGTGAATTATTCCTTTTGAGTTTCAAACCAGATGAAATAACGACTAATTAGGAGTAGAGCTTGTTTCTCTAACACATGCATGAGGGCATTTGGTCAAAGTGTATGGAGTGGAGATTGTATGCCAGTGGTGAATGTGTATTTATGTGAGAATTGCCCGTTATGTGCGATATTTATGTTTGTGTGATGTACGGATACGGATTTTGTGTTGCTGCGCTTTTCGACTGAGTTCTTGGAAAAAAGTTTAGATTGGCATTCATCATCGTATGATTTCAGTGATTCCAGATTCAGGAATCAGAATATTATCATGAATGGGCTGTCATAACAAATATGGCCTTGTTGGTTATCACTCATTATGTTCAAGAAGGTAATTTTAGGCCATGATGTTTTGTAGACTCATCTTTGTGACCAATTCTCTGTACTGGACACTCCTGAATAGTCTTCGTGGTACTAATTCAGGAGTTGTTTATCCACTGAATAGTTCCCTTATTCTTGGCTCGGTGCAGCACTTTGGTGCTCTTGTATGATACGCACCACCCTTGTATTACCCATTTCAGTAATGGATATGGGCGGCTGATGTACTCATCGTCCGTTCATCAAATTTTGCCTGAATAATAGTGTGATGAATAGGCATCAACTTATGCTTCTGCCAGATGTTTAGTCACTGAGTACTGTGCGTCGTACCAACATTTTGAATAGTGAATAGGTATCTTCAACAAAATGTCAAAATAATAATAATAATAATAATTATTACTATTATTATTATATATTATTATTATTATTATTATTATTACATATTATCACTAAAAATAACCACAATGGCCTTGTCTGCGAACCAGTGTAGCAATGGTAATATTTCATAGCTGGTGACAGAATATTTTTGTACGTTATCTCATGTAGCATGCCAGATCTCGGCAGTTCATCACAAGCATGTCACATTGTTTATTTTTATATGTAGAACTATGTGGAACGAAAAATCATATATTTGGGTATGTGTCCAGACAAATCTGGCATTTATTATCACATTTTTATCATATTTTAATCAAAGAGTGGATATGAAAATGCTGTCTCAGATCTTCTTAGATTACCTGATTCAAATCAGAAGATCATAACGCCAAATTGAAACAGAAGTTACAGTGAGTTAAAGTGTCAGCAAAGCTGCTGGACAGTGCAAACTTTCCCCTTTACACACAAATCTAAATTTGACATGATGCAGCGATATGGAAATGAGAAATCTATGGATTCTACAGTTTAATTTATTTCAGTAGTTTTATCTTATCTTGAAATTTTGTTCAGGCATTTTTATGGCACACCTGGTAAAATTTTCTTCCAGATACACGATTCCTTTTGTGGAGATTTGACCATTGGATTTGAGAGAGATATTGTTCCAATATCAATATGCCAAATCCATTACGATCGTTATTTATCACGAACTCACAATTAATTAGGTATTCCCATTTGTGCATCAAAACTAATTATTGTTGCTTGCAATGATTAACTTCAATAATAGGAGGATAATGAGCAAGACTTCATACATGCAACTATCGTGATGATAAGTTTCTACTCGTGCTTGCCTAACTAATTGGGACTAATTCGCGCAATAATTCGTGGCGTTCCGGGAATATTCTTGTCTGAAAGTTGTTGTATCTCAGGAAATTCAACAGCATGTGTCTTGAATTACACGCGTGCTTTAATATGGGTGAAGGTAATGATTAGGTAATAATTCAGCGATTTTAGATCACCATGTTGACCAAGGTACAATCACGATTGACATTATCATTTGTGGTGTACGATCAACATGATGAATTTAGAAAACTACTATCTTACTTCTTGAAGTTCATATCTTTTGACAATACTCTCTCCTATCTGCACTGGCAATTCATCAACAACATGAAACAGTTTGTTTGATTAGCCTGCTGATTCTAGGTTATATATCAGATCCTTTTGCACAGTTTATCATTGACATGAACACATTATGGCCAGCAAATAATTCACTGTGAAACAGCCGCTCGCAAGTATCACGACTGCCTTTTTTAAACAGACAATTAATTAAAATATGGAAATGTCATGTTGTATGTCCCTAGCTTAGCATTTTTGCCGCTTAAAACGGATGTTGTGAGCTCTTTATGCCTCAACGTTTTCCTTTATGTGATGGGAAGCTGAATAGCAATGAGCACAATGTCAAGCAAACACCGCGGGTGTTAGAAGTGATTTGAGTTGCACACGTCTACCTTTAGACATTTGCAGTCTCGCAAAAGCTAGATGTTCGCTATTAATTGTAATTGTAAGATATAACTTGAAATCCAACGATGACACATTTGTAATCTGTGTATAGTGTGTAACGTATTGTTTTTTTTTCAGATCGGCTATGAGATATTGTATTCTGGAGTCTCTGTCCGTCGATCCATCGTGGAATTATATTTCACCAGTCGTGTTTTACACTCATGCAATCCGGTATTCCTCCGTCACACTGGATTAGATTTCTAGCAGTCAAAGTTAAATTATATCGGTGATCGCACATGTCTTTCCATTAATCCATACTAAAGAATATATATTACATATAAAATAGCTCTCCATTGGCTGTACAAAGTAAGTGAGCTGTTTTACGGTTTTTATTTATGGAAGCAAGATATTATGTTTCTTTTAGCAATTACGCTGCAAATGAGGTAGGTGATTGATGGATCTGTAGAAGCTGAGAGGATGAATCAGGCTTCGCAGTTCTAGTCCATTGAATCACATCATTCAAGCCGTTTATAATAATGCACACTACTACTCGAAAATACTGATATAGAATGCCATGAACCGTCAATTTTCTACGATGGATAAATTTAGAAACATGGGATTCTTATGCGATTGATAATTATATACCCTCTTCCTAACAAGAAACTAGCAAACATTATTTATATATCTGAAACCAAAAGTATGGTAATTTACGGCGGCTTATTTGTGCCATATTTATTTCTTTATTTCAAAGAAAACCAATTCCAAATTATCAAGCAACGGAAATATTTCCGCTGCAGCTAAAACTATTTTAGCTCCAGCTAAAACATGTTTGATGCAGCTAAAACTAATTTCACCCCAGCTGAAACTATGTTAGCTCGAGCTAAGACATTCTTGCTGCAGCTAAAACTATTTTCACTGCCGCTAAAACTATTTTTGCCCCAGCTAAAATATTTTAGCTCCAGCTACCCCATTTTCACTGCAACTAAAACTATTTCCACCCCACCTAGAATATTTTCACTGCAGTTCTCCAGCTAAAACGTTCGGTGCAGCTAAAACTATTTTCGCTGGGTTTTAGCCACAACGAAAATATTTTAGCTGAGGCAAAAATACTTTTATCTGCAGCGAAAATGTTCCAACGGGAAATGGTGACTGACAACGAGAAACTGATAATGGAACGATGATGACTGGAAACCTCAACATCAGGCGGAGGGGGGGGGGGGTGGATAGAAGATGATGGCCTCGTTAGACAAATCACTATTCTTATTATCCTGCTTCAACGTCAAGCCATGAGATGATGCTCATAGTGCGTCAGCCATAGCTACTCCTGAAAACCGCCCCAAGTGTCTACCAGCCATGGACGTTAATACCCTCTGATATCATTATATTCAATAGACTCCAATTTATATATGGTTCCCTCATCACCTGGAATTGCCGGATACCCATGCATCACAACTTCGAAAGAGACAGCTGATAATGCACGCATTCCTTTTTTCATGCAGGATTAATATTACGCAGCGTACGAAAGCGTATTAGGTGCGACGGCGTATTAGGGCCAGGTTGTATGTCAAAAAAATATGGTGTCTAATTCGTGATCTCGAATTACAAAGTCGTGATCTCGAATTACAAAGTCGTGATCACGAATTACAAAATCGTGATCTCGAATTACAAAGTCGTGATCTTTGTATTTCAGTAAATAAGTATTTCTGTAAATAAATGGATGCCCGAAAACTATTATATGTGTATCTACTGCTGGTCAAGACACATCAATTTGTCATGCACGTATATATAGAGTGCCGGACATAAATGTATGGTTTGATATCCCATTGGAAAGGCGATGCATATGTCGTCCGTCGTCCACAGTTTTAAGAAAAGAAAATACTTAACAGTAATTCGAGAAGGACATATTTTTTCAGGTTTTTTTTTTCCTTTTTCGAAATTGCAGTCCTTTTCGACAAAAAAAATCACAAAATATCTGGCAGCCATTTTCTCAAAAATAAATACCACTGTGATGTGTGTAAGTTTCGTCACCTTTCAATCGCCAGTCTGCACATGGTAGCCATTTCAATTCTCGAACAGGTCGGCAAAAAATAAATAATTTGATCGGAAATCAAGTCACTATCGTTTTTTAAAAGCCATTTTGCCATTTAAGAAATGTATGGACTTTCATCTACTTTTTTCATCATAATGGGATCTGTAGAAATTAAACTTCCGGAATTATCGAAGATAGAGCTTAGATAATGACACTTTTTTCAGGGGTTAATAATATGTTTCAAGCCATTTCCATGAAAAAAGGTTTTTTTTCGGCATTGAAATATTTTCCACACTTTTCTTCATAATGGAAGCCGTATTAGTAAACTCCCAGAATACTTTAAGATTCATATATAGCTATTCCAGTGGATACCATGAATTTGACCTTCAACTCTGAATGTCGAAACAACAATTTTGGTGGAAAAATTTCTCCGGTAACCTTTCTCAGACATTGGGATACTTTTTCATTTGACTTATATGTATATGTGCGAAAAGAATCATTCATAGATTAAGTTTCAACAAAGCTGTCATTTAATGTCCCATGGTTTAAATTGTGACATTTAAAGAAAGACGTGGTTTTCACACAGCTCCTCAAAATGCTTGGTTAAATGGACATACATGTACATAAGTAGGCTCACCTGTGGCTCAGACAGAATTACAATATTGTGTTTGACTCCTAAAGGGAAATGAATCAAATTCGTCTCTCCTATACGTGGCTTGCACCATGGCTGAGGTTCCGATAGACGACAAACGGCGATGATATAGTTCTGTTGCATATTGGGAATAGCGAGGCCGCCAGGGCACAATGTGTTTGACTGGTGGTATCAACACCTTCCGAAATGAAACACATAATAAGACTTCCAATCTGTACTTTTGAAAATAGTGCATTCTCGTGCATATAAGTCAGCCTTTGCTTGGGTTATTACTAATGTAAGTCTCGTTCGTCTTATGTCATCAAATAACTAAATGGGTACGTTATCTAGTACTTCCGGGTCCAAACAAAATGAAGCAATGCCACGTGGTCATTTTTGCCGGATTTCTGTGAGTTCAGAAGCACCGCAGAGAAAGATGATTTGGAATAGAATAATAAACCTTTTTCATGTTCCACAAATGGCTCTCCGTTACATATTTGTGTTGAATATAGCACGATAGATATGATTTGAATGACTCAAATTGCATCTTATTTACATAGTGTTTTATAGTGTGATTTTCACCCCTCAAATTGCTGATGATTAAATTTTATTTGTTATTTTATGATATAAATGGTGCCAAAAATACACGACAACACATGCGGCCCATGAAAATGTTGATGAATAGTATACTACTTCAGTTTGTCACAATTAATATCACCTTTTCTCTATAAAAGTTACTGTGTCTAAAATATAGAAACTCAGCATATTCACGCTCTGTATTGAACAGGAAATATTCGATGAAACTCTAAATAGACCAGCTCATACCAACTATTATCGGTTGAAATTTGTGGAGTGGGTTTCTTGTGTATTTCCGATAAATTGCTTTTATTTAGTGTAAAACCGCGTGTATCCAAAATTGGGCCGAAATTGTGGCGGGAAGTTCGAATGGTCCCAAAATTACGAAATAACGCAAAATAACGTGACGTTTCAAATCTCGCTTACAGACCCTATTGGGTATAAAGTAGTTTGTGAAAGTCGGCTGAAAGACTCCGTAACCAGGATAGTTGACAATATCTTCATAACATATCAGCGCAAGGGGTTGTTCAGTAACGACAATAATCAGGCCGAAAAACGTCATTCATAAAATAATGTTCTCATTGTGACTTTCATAAAGTCAATCTATAGACTTGGTTTACTAGGAACTGTGGTTATCGGTGGCCGCATCAGGGTCTGTAAGCGAGATTTGAAACGTCACGTTATTTTGCGCTATTTCGTAATTTTGGGACCATTCTAATTTCCCGCCAAATTTTCGGCCCAATCATGTAATTTGGATACACGCGGTTATACACAATATAAAAGCGATTTATCGGAATTACACAAGAAATCCACTTCACAAATTTCAACACATACTAGTTGGCATGAGCTGGTCTCTTTAGAGTTTCATCGAATATTTCCTGCTCAATACAGAGCGTGAATATTCTGTGTTTGTATATTTTAGGCACAATATCTTTTATGGAGAAAAGGTGATATTAATTGGGACAAACTGTAGTAGTATACTACTCATCAACAGGTCCGTGGGCCGCACGTGTTGTCGTGTATTTTTGGCACCATTTATATCATAACATCACCAACAAAATGTAATCATCAGCAATTTAAGAGGCGAAAATCACACTATAAAACACTATGTAAATAAGAGGCAATTCGAGTCATTCAAATCATATCTATCGTGCTATATTCAACACAAATAAGTAACGGAGAGCCATTTTATGGAACATAAAAAAGGTTTATTATTCTATTCCAAATCATCTTTTTCTGCGGTGCATCTGAACCCACGGAAATCCGGCAAAAATGACCACGTGGCACTGTTTGGACCCGGAAGTAGAAGATTACGTACCCATTTACGCTATTTGACGACATAAGATGAACGAGACATACAGAGCCCATTCTCGAACGAGTTACGAAAATTCTTAAGTTACGAAAGTATTCAGTTGAGAAAATTCGCAAGTAAGAAGTTTCGTAACTTCGTACTTAAGAAATTTCATGAAAGTTGCGAAGTTTCGTGAAGAGCGTTGTAACAGATTTGCTTCCGTGTTTTGCTATATTCGCGGAAATTTCGTCTGCTAGGCCTAGATCGGTAGATGCTTTGACACTACACGAAGCTGTAGAATCTATGTTAAATAATGAATTATTCCACTGAATAGGTGACACAGGCGTAAAATTCATGTATTTATCCACTTAGAATCTACATTGACAGTTCACTTACCGATCAAAGTTAGGATTAACAAGACGATGTTGTCATTGTTTGTTTACATTCACAATGACAATGTGTCAGATCGCCGCCAGATCATATAGACTGTAAATCCATGAACATTCGCCTTCATAAAATTTTCACGTTCCTTCCGAGTATGGTGCACTCAGTCACATTTATGGTGGCAAATAGATAGATAGGCCTAGGTCTATCCCCAAAATAAGAGATCTAGTTATATTCTAAAGTAGCACGAACTCAGTGAAGTTATTTTAGCTGCTAGATCTAAATATAGATGTATTTTTATAAAACGTCAAAGACGTGAATGGTGAGTCGAGAATGTTTTGGGGTTACAATGACAGTAACTAGTATGGGTGGCCATTTGTTTGAAAAGCATCCCACTGGAGCAACCGGGAACTGACCGCCGTAAACCGGTTATCTCTATAATATCTAGGCCGAGTTCCTCCATCGATGTGTGTGAATTCATTCAATGATTTTGAATGATTGATGACAAAATTTTATGGATTTAAATGTTGGGAAGTATTAGTATGATAACAGTGATAGTATGATAACAATTTTGATAGTGTATCAAAATTGAATGACCTCAACTGGGCTTATAAAGTAGAGTAGCTCTATATACTGAGAGATATAGGCATAGACCCCTAGACAAGAATATGTAACTGATATATCATAGTTAACTAATTAAGCCTGATTTGTTACATTTATTTGATTTGTAATGCACACTTTTTTTATTACATTTCAATAAATAAGTTAGTTGGAGCGAATTGTCTGTGAGCATAGACGCTGCGTGGGTCGAGAAGACACAGTCCACTGTGTAGGTCGAGAATACACAGTCCGTTGCGTGGGTTGAGAAGACACATTCTCCTACATGGGTCGAGAAGACAAAATCCGCTGAATGAGTCGAGAATTCACAATCTGCTGAATGGGACGAGATTACAATGTCTGCTGCGTGTGTCGAGAAGACACAGTCCACTGTGTAGGTCGAGAATACTCAGTCCGTAGCGTGGGTCGAGAAGACATAGTCCACTGCGTGGGTCGAGAAGACACATTCTCATACATGGGTCGAGAAGACAAAATCCGCTGAATGAGTCGAGAATTCACAGTCTGCTGAATGGGACGAGATTACAATGTCTGCTGCGTGTGTCGAGAAGACACAGTCCACTGTGTAGGTCGAGAATACTCAGTCCGTAGCGTGGGTCGAGAAGACATAGTCCACTGCGTGGGTCGAGAAGACACATTTGGTGTGGCGTGAAAGACAGGAAAAAAGGGAATGATATTAATGTAATTTCAGAGACACGTACTAGTATTTGTTGATATTCTTCTACTGATTTACAGCGTTGATTTTTTTTTACATTATATGGGATAAGAATGTTTAATTTTTGTTTTGTTTGTACTTATATGTTTAATATGACGTTGCATTGTGAATCATAGTATACAAAATATAATGCTATAAATATTCATACCTGGTTTGGTTTGTGCTTTTTATGATACGAGACATACCTGTACATATATGTTCCACCAATCGGAATGGCGTCCGTCATCCGTCTACGTCTAATTTCTTATTTCTTAATTTCCGGGCGAAATTTCCCAGAAAGGTTGAGAAAAGAAACACTGAAATATTTTTTTTATTTGTTGTCTAATTTTTTTTATCATTACAGTGTTGATAAAAATATTAAAGATGGGTTCATACATTTATACATTCATTTAGAAATTCATATCCAGTCATAAAAGTTGCTCCAACATAGAACTTCATCCTTGACCTTTCAGTCAATTTATAACAGGAAAAACTAAACACTTGAAGGCATCAAAGCCCACGGGAACTTCATGTTATCACACTCGAGTGCCTTGTATCAGTATAGCTTTGAAGCAATAGGTTCTCAAGTTAACGAGAGGATAATTGCATAGAAAGCTATTATTTTCTATGGGCGCACGATTGAATAAATCGTGCGCAAGGATCATTAAATGTTTTTGGTATGTTAGCTCAGGAGCTCCGTAGTATATAAAAAAATCGAAAAAATCAATATTTTTGCCTTGTACATATACCTATGGGCCTATTGCAATCGCATTTGTTTTTTTATAGACCAACCGATATCCTTTTCATGATTGTGATAAATAACGGGTAAATAAGTCATTCAAACCAAAAGCTGTAACATATTTGTACAACAAATATGAATTGGTACATAATGTGTATTTCAGGGACATGACATCTTCCCAAGATTCAATTGTGTTCAGGTAACAAACGCCAATGAAACCAGAGATTTGTGTAACTTTATATCCAATTATAGTTGAGAATATATGTCAAATATTTCTTCACATCTTGATGTACAACTACACATTGCTTCATTGACAGCTCACCAAACATGACAAAAAATACAAGTGCCCCAAAGTGAGTGTTCATGCAATTCCATTCAACAATGGTATACCTGCCCCCAGAGCACCTCTCGCGGAAATCACAGAATCTATATTATCAGACCTTGTCCTGTATGTAATGGATTATGGTATAGGGATGATGTATTATCATTTATTTATACAGAAACACGAGAAATACAACAACGAAGTCAAGTAAAAAAAGAAGGATTGCCGCTAAGGACGGAAGGTACCCCCTACCTCTTCGCCTCACATGCATAAACATTTCATTACGGTTCATCAGTCCTTTAAGAGTCACTAATTTTAATATATGACAACCTCTTTTCCAGGGAGGAGCTGCTCCAGCTGGAGATAAAAAGAGCACAGCTAGAGTTGGAGGTCTTGGAAATGCGCAAAGCTACCATAAAAATTGAACAAGACAAACTAGAACAGGAGAAGGTGAACCACCATTTATGGCAAAATCTTCTACTTTGTCAACTCAAAGAAAAAGATGTTAATGTAGAAGTCGTTGAATTGGCTGATTAATTTCAATCGATGAATTGCAATCCTTGTATGCAGTTGAGCATAATCAGGTTTTTTTTACGTGTTATACCAATATAAAATTGAACACAAAATGACTGAATTGTTGAATATAATGTATACAAAAATAAATTACAATGCAAATAAACAGAAATAATCTCGTTATGTATTTATTTCTGATATAAATAAACCAACTGTCACATAAATTGAACAGTTTTCTGTTGTGTGATTTTTAAGGGTTCGTGTTTTTGTTCTTTTCAAAACGTCCATATGTACATGAACAATCACTTCAAACATACAACCATACATGTCACGATTGAGTGAGCGACAATTGTGCACATTATAAATTGTGAAATGAGTGATAATTTGAGATTATTATGATTTAGCTTAAACTTCACATAGTTTTTTTCTGATGTACACTTTGTTGCAAATGTTATGGGCTTATGAAGAAAGTACATTTAACACACAGGCCCGAACCAGGGGCATCGGACGTAAATTTGAATGGCGGTGGCAGCGTTCATCGGAAAGTCATGTAGTTAGCATAATAATAAACTAGACGTCAAGGCCTAAAGATGCCTTGGAGGCATTTCGGTGTGAAGATTAATTTATAATATATACTGGATATAGACGAAAATGAAAAATTACTCAACAAAAAAAATTAAGGTCAAGGTGAAAGTTCATCCATAACACCCCCTTAGACATGTTTGTCTAGGGCGAAGAGTCCAAAAATAATGTCCGTTTCGCTCTACGACGCACCGTTTCCGAGATATCGTCGAAAACGAAAAATGCCGACTCGGCAAAAAAAAAATTCGGGTCAAGGTCAAAGTTCATCCATAATACCCCTCAGACATGTTTGTCTAGGGCGACGAGTCCAAAAATAACGTCCGTTTCGCGCTACGACGCACCGTTTCCGAGATATGCAAGAAACCTCAAGGATGACTGGGCGAAAACTCTTCCGATCTCTAGGTCAAAGATTTACAGATTGATCCCAAAATCAATAGGGTTCTTTCCTGTTGGTCCCAAAATCAATAGGGTTCTTTCCTGTTGGTATATGAACCTCCATACACAGTTCTGCAGCCATTGCAGAAGAAGAATTCTGACAAAACCATAAAGGCATTTCTGCCGAAATGCCTTAATTATGAAATAAACCTAAAGGGTTATTTGGTAAGAAATCACCCCCCCCCCCCCTTCACGCGGCTAAGAACATGCTAAACGCATAGCATGATAACGCTACAATGCAATAGCTAATTAAGCAAAATGATTGGTGATGAACTGATTCCTGTAAGCGTTTGCTGCTGGTTTTAGCGGTCCGTTGTAAGCAGGATCAGCAACAGCGAGGGCAGCATCAGGGTATTGACCGTGAGGTTCCGGCACATTCCTCCGCTTAGCGATGTTGTGGAGGACACATCATGCGACAGAAACTTTACAACTCTGAAAATTTAGTTATGCATTCGACACTATTAAATTAATAATAAGAAAAGAGCATTCCTAATATATTCATTTGATCATAGAATGTGCATGCATGTATTGCGAATTTGTAATAAAAGTAAAACAATCAACTCAACTATATCAGCACGTACTATATATATATATATATATATATATATATATATATATATATATATATATATATATATATATATATATATATATATATATATATATTTATTATACTGTTCAAAGATGCCTTGATTACAACTGGAATATATCTCTTGTAATATATTGTTCTTTAAAATTTTGAACAAAACCAATTAATTATTGTAAATGGGCTCATATTTTATACTACCCATTTTTACCAGTTCCAACAAATATCAGGAAGGCGAAATGATCACTCAAGACTGCTAACACTCGATAGCACATCAGGATCAAGACCACATAGCAGTTTACTAGTAAGCTCCTATTATGGCTAAAACATATGACATTCACATAACATTTTCATAAATTATATATAAAAGAAGGTATGTGATCACACAAAATTGTTCTGTGAAAATTGCTTTTTGAAAAGATGAGAGTGCATGCCATGTATGGAGATATTGGTAGTGGGGGAAAGGGTTAATATATATATATATATATATATATATATATATATATATATATGGATTTTATCTGGCATATTTCATGTGAGGATAATCGCAAGAAATATACCCCTGTTTCCATTATAAGTATTTAGGTATTGCCAATAGCAACCTAACAATATCTTAGTTGTATAAAATGCATCACATTCCTTGAAAGAAGATCTTTCATACGGCCAAAAATGTTTTTGCTGCACCCCCCCCCCCCCCCCCCTTCAAGATTTCGATCATTCAACATAGAAATACGATGATGGCATTCGGGGTAGTATAAGATACTTAAGCCTGAACAAACTGTAATATAAAACTTGAACTCGTAACTAAAACAAAACGCCTCATTTACTTTAGCTGGAGCCAGACGCATCTCATTATGCAGACGAGCAAAACGCCGTTTTAGTGCCCCTATCCCCCTCTCTATCGTTTTTCGGGTGACTTTATGACTCCTGAGAACACAATGAAGTATGGTATAGGAACAGTATTGTCTTGTCCAATATCTCCAGTGTTTATCATTTATTGTTTTCACGTATGAATGCCGGGTAAGTGCATCCGGCTTTGACAAAAAATCCTACTGCCTATCTGATGCAATGAATCTTACTTAAATGGCTCAATTTAGTCTGGCCTTACACGTGGCTATTTCTCATTTGGAGATATAAAGTGTACAAATAGCCAGTACCTATTGTAGGCCTGTTGCTCCCGATGGACTGCATTAGCCAGTGGAGTCAGGAGCCAGCGTGTAAGAGGGTACCCGCTATCCCCGAGCAGATGACCCCTGACCTCCCCATTCTCGAAACGCCTGAAAATCTGACTGTTGTTCAAGATTCGGGAGTCGTTTGTCGACCCGGGCCATCGGGCTACCACATCCAGAACTATCTGGTTGGCGTCCATGATCAATTGCACATTTATTGCGTGAAAGCCCTTGCGGTTGACGTACGCCTGAAACAATATTAATAATACTGGAGTACTGGACCCATTTTATAAAACCAGTTGCAACAATATTACTTTGGACTAGTAGAATGAACTGAGGTGATTCGCCTGTTCAAGCACATCTAAACCTATAATGTTTTTTTTTTTCAGAAATATAGTTTGGTCTGTACAGACCTAAGATCCGATAACCTATTGGCATGGCGTTGCGTCCGTCGTCTGTCCGTCCCTCTTTCATTCACAATTTTATATCTAAAGTTTATGACATAATTTGTTCTCAAATTTTGAAAACTCCATGGGGAGGTAATTTTTCCCCCCGATTTTCACATTTCATTCAAATGGCGGTTGTTTTCAACAAAAAAACGAAAATTTTATTGATTTCGGCAGCAACTTTTTTCAAAGTCTAACTTTCCATCAAATTTATGCATTAGACTTTCCTTATGTATCTTTGTTGTGCATATAAGTTTCTTTGCTCTTGAATTGCTGGGCTACGCATGTCGGTCGTTTTGATTTTCTTTGTCCGGGACATTACCAGGCCAAAGAAATTAAAACAAGAGTAGTTTTTAGCTTACCGGCCCTTTGGACCGATAAGCTATTGTCGTGGTTTTTCGTCCGTCGTCCGTCCGGGTCTGTGACTTTTTTTTTGACATGATGAATTTCCCCATGAATTTGTCAGAACATACCTTGGGCCAGTATATGAAGACGTTTTTTTTTCAATTTCTTTGATTGATTCGTTTTTGCCTATTTGGCGACCATTTTTGACGAAAATTTGCCAATTTTGGACTTTGGTGGCCATTTTCTCAAAAACTGACTAATAAGTTTTGAGATGTTTGTTTCAAAACATTCCTCTCATGTACCTTTATGATGTGTATGAGTTTCGTTGCCCTTGAATCGTCGGTCTGCGTGTGGCGGCCATTTTGATTTTTTGACGGGTCGGCGGAAAAACTTTTTTTTGTCCTGTTTTAGTTTTGAGCCAAATTATTCGTTTTGAGCCACTTCCAGCAAAAAAAATAAATAATTTTTTTTGCCCATTGAAAAATTATTTGGACTTGGAAAATTTCACCCAATTTTTACTTCATAATGGGAGCTATGCAGAGTAAACTCATAGAACACTTGAAGATAGAGCCTAAGTATTGGCACATTCAAATGGGAAATCATATATTGCGGTTTGAGTGATGACCTTGAATTTGACCTTCAATGACCTTGGAAAGTCAAAAACAATGAATTTTGTTTTTGGTGGTCATTTTGTCTAAATCTATTCAGGTAGTTTTTCTTAAAATCATGTATAAGATTCTCTTTATGTACCTTTGTGATGTGTAATTTGATTTCGTATTATAGTCCATACAGAAAATGTGTTTCCAGCAACATTTACGAACATGTTTTGACAATAGAGTTTAAGATCAGTGTAACAATTTATATGTTGGAAAATCAATACTCAATTAGCATTATATGCCGGTAAGCTCCAGCACCCTTGGTGCTATGTTTACTTCATAATGTGACCTGCAACAACTGTACTCTTAGAACGTTTGTAGATAAAACTTAGATATTGGCACTTTCAAAAGTTGATTTGTGTGGTGACTTTGGATTTGACTTTCGATGACCTTGAAAGGTTAAAACGCCTTTAATGTCAAAAAATGCCCAATTTTGGTCTTTGTTTACCTTTGCAGAAACTTCAGTTTTTATCAATTTTTATATTTCAGAATATGCCTATTGGTGTACTTGACTTTGTATAATTGTTCACGATGCCCAATACGTAGAGCCAAAAGGCCCAAAATGGCCTGATATGCACACATTGGCCTCTGAGGCCAAAACGCTTGTAAATAGAGCTAAGGTTTTTAATATAAGCATATAGAAAATCTTATATGGAGCATCTCTTAGTGTCCTTGCACTTGACCCCATGTGACCTTCAAGACTATCAAGGCAATATCAAGGTCGCATGTGTCCATTGGTCACTGCAGTCGACATGCTTGTGGATAGTGCTACTGTAATGCTTGTATTATGAACATGTAGGAATTCATATGGTACTTTCAATAAAGAAATCAAACTTGACCCGATACGACCTTGAGTGGTAAACTTCACTATCATATATGTCATGAATTCTTAAATTGTTATTTTTGTAGGCAACCCAATTATGGATAGAGTGTAGGTTCATTTTATGATTACACGTGATACTCTCTTATTTTAGTGACACCCATATCCCCCTTCAATACTAAAATATTATTGTCAGGTAACCTATCTCTGCGCTTGGGCTAAGCTTTAACTTACCGACACATTTGGGCCAATAAATTATTTTCGTCCGTCGTCCGTACGGGTCTGAAATTGTTTTTTTTGACATGATGAATTTCCCAATAAATTTGAACATAACTTGGGGCAATTTCTAAACACGTTTTAAAATTTTTTAGTGAATTGGTTCTGCCTATTGGCGGCATTTTCGTATGAAAAATGGCCAATTTTGGAATTTGGTGGCCATTTTGTGAAAAAAAAAAGTCTGATCAGATGTGTATAAGTATCGTTGCCCTTGAACCGCCGGTCTGTGTGTGGCGGCCATTTTGATTTTGACGGATCGAAGAAATTTTTGTTTCCCAAATCAAGTTACTATTCCTCTTGAGCCATTGACAATGACAAATTGTTCGGACTTTCATCCAATTTTTCCTTCATAATGGGAGCTGTGCTGAATAAACGTCTAGAACACCTCTAGATAGAGCCTAAATGAAGGCACATTCAAATGGGATATCATATATTGCGGTTTGAGTGGTGATCTTGAATTTTAGATTCAATGACATTGGATGGTTAAATTCATGGCCTTTTTGTCGAGGAAATGATGATTTTTGCCTTTGGCGATCATTTTCTCAAAATCTATTCATACATTTTTTTTTCAAAATCATCCATAAGATCATATTATATGTACCTTTGTGATATTTATGAGTTCCGTTGCCTTTTATTTGGTGGTCTAAGTGGGGCCACCATTTTAATCTTTTTGACGGGTCGGCAAAAAAAAATTTATTTGTTCCCAATCAAATCATTATTCGTTTTGAGTGATTTCCAGTCGGAAACTTTGTTTCTTTCCAAAATCAATTCGCTATTTGTTTCGAGCCATTTCCAGGCAGAAAAAAGTATTTGTGTTCACCATTGAAAAGCTTTTTGGACTTAGAAAATCTCATCCAGTTTAATCTTCATAATGGGAGATGTATGGAGTAAACTTCCAGAATATTTCAAGATATGGATTATATATTGTATTAAGTTCATAGGCGGTGGCCATATTATCATTGTTTTATTCATCTCACATCTGGGACATTCAGGAAAAGTGTACCTTTTTTAATTCATTATATCTCATTGACTGGGCAACATTGTATTCGTCTCCAAACATGGGCCGTGTTGTACAAGTCAGTCGGGTTAGGTGCTTCCGTCATTCAAATTTGGTGTTTACTGCAGATGATCTCCAAACAAGATTCCTATATCAAATCGTGTTGCATAACATATGCAATATGAATGTCTAGCTATGTATTATTTTCGGTGCTTAAAATGACAGGCACAAGTCGGAACGGACAGGAAAGGGTCTGCATGTAGATACAATAACTTTCCTAAAATACTGGTAATGATTACTAGGTATCATAGACCTGAATGTATCTTCTAGATAGATAGATAGATGTTTTATTAGCCCAATTCTTGCATTCTGCTCTGAAATACAAATCACATACCTTAACTAACATTACATCAATTAAAACCCTTTAAAGTTGTATGCCTTCTTGAAACTGAACAATACTGATATATTGCCATTGATGTGACAATTGAGACATAGCTATAAGACGAGTAATTGCCAAAATTTGATCTTGGTTCTTTGTGCTTAATTATGGAGCTCGAAATTTTTCAAGTGCCAACGAAGCGCTAATGAGTTTTGAATTGTACCGCATGTAAGCGAAATCAATTCGATCTGTACCTCAAAAGATGAAATAATAATCTTTATTGCAGGACCGTTCATACACTTACGGGTCCGCTCTTGCTCGTTCCTGTCATGTTAAGCACGCTAGTATTATTCATAGTTGGTGGGTAGTTAGGTGATCATGATTGTACCTCTTCGTTAACATGTGGGGCCTGAATTCGTATTTGCGTGCCGTCCACAAGCCCGTTCACCGCTGGGAAGTGACCAATGACATAATGTTGTGCCTAACACTCCCGAACCTCTCGTTCGTTGTGGGGCATATATATGTGCTCGTGGGCGATGTCAACGAGAGCATCGGTGACTGCCGTCACAGAGCGGCTCACGGAGGGCTGTGACAGATCGCCTGCATCCCCCATTACCACCTGCATGGATCCTGTGGCATAAAAACGGAGGGCCACGAGGATTTGCTCTCTGGGTGTGAGGGGGTGTGAGCGACGCGTTCTCCTCACCAGCTGAGGGCCAATCAAGCCCTCGAGATAATCTAGCATCCCACCGTTGAATCGGTATCGTTCCAGGACCTATAAGAAAATCCACGTCCTAACTAAAAAGAAATCATGCATGATTTTCTATGCAAAATATTTCAAGATGTCAACGATCAACTGCATACTTAGTGGAAGATTTATTTGGCAAATTTGACGGCATAGCAGGGAAGAATCCGTCAAATGAAATCTTGCGCCAAAATGGGTGTCGGAACACTTGAATAGTAGATTGCCCCCCCCCCCCCCCACCAGTTGAATCAATTCGTTTTGTTTGAATCTGATCATGCTAGACCTAGTACCGTACCAGCAAATGGTACCGGCAGAATTGTGTCTATTCTGTCATTTTCCGAATGGGAGTCGATGCATGAAAATTTTTAAAATATTGTTTTCTACCTGCTCATCTTCGAGCCCTTCCAGAGGATCGCGCCGCAGGCGAAAGTTTCTCGTGTGACGAAAATGTCTTCTCCGGCGCAAAACCGGGCTGTTCAGCAGAATAGCTGCCATGTTTCGCGTATTTTAGCATCGTCTGCTGTGTCTTTTGCGATTTTTCGCAAATTTAAGAAACTCATGCATTTTCTTAACTTTTCTTCGTAAGTTACGAAAAATCTCAGTCGTACTTTTTCGAGAATACCACTTGCGAATTTTCTTAAAAGTTACGATTTTTCTTAACATTTTTTTTTGCAAATATGGACTTTCGTAACTCGTTCGAGAATACGGACCCAGCAGCGGCCTTCAAGAAATATAAAAATTACTTCCGGTGCAACCTTGAAAGGTTAAAACGCCTTTAATGTCAAAAAATGCCCAATTTTGGTCTTTGTTTACCTTTGCAGAAACTTCAGTTTTTATCAATTTTTATATTTCAGAATATGCCTATTGGTGTACTTGACTTTGTATAATTGTTCACGATGCCCAATACGTAGAGCCGAAAGGCCCAAAATGGCCTGATATGCATACATTGGCCTCTGAGGCCAAAACGCTTGTAAATAGAGCTAAGGTTTTTAATATAAGCATATAGAAAATCTTATATGGAGCATCTCTTAGTGTCCTTGCACTTGACCCCATGTGACCTTCAAGACTATCAAGGCAATATCAAGGTCGCATGTGTCCATTGGTCACTGCAGTCGACATGCTTGTGGATAGTGCTACTGTAATGCTTGTATTATGAACATGTAGGAATTCATATGGTACTTTCAATAAAGAAATCAAACTTGACCCGATACGACCTTGAGTGGTAAACTTCACTATCATATATGTCATGAATTCTTAAATTGTTATTTTTGTAGGCAACCCAATTATGGATAGAGTGTAGGTTCATTTTATGATTACACGTGATACTCTCTTATTTTAGTGACACCCATATCCCCCTTCAATACTAAAATATTATTGTCAGGTAACCTATCTCTGCGCTTGGGCTAAGCTTTAACTTACCGACACATTTGGGCCAATAAATTATTTTCGTCCGTCGTCCGTACGGGTCTGAAATTGTTTTTTTTGACATGATGAATTTCCCAATAAATTTGAACATAACTTGGGGCAATTTCTAAACACGTTTTAAAATTTTTTAGTGAATTGGTTCTGCCTATTGGCGGCATTTTCGTATGAAAAATGGCCAATTTTGGAATTTGGTGGCCATTTTGTGAAAAAAAAAAGTCTGATCAGATGTGTATAAGTATCGTTGCCCTTGAACCGCCGGTCTGTGTGTGGCGGCCATTTTGATTTTGACGGATCGAAGAAATTTTTGTTTCCCAAATCAAGTTACTATTCCTCTTGAGCCATTGACAATGACAAATTGTTCGGACTTTCATCCAATTTTTCCTTCATAATGGGAGCTGTGCTGAATAAACGTCTAGAACACCTCTAGATAGAGCCTAAATGAAGGCACATTCAAATGGGATATCATATATTGCGGTTTGAGTGGTGATCTTGAATTTTAGATTCAATGACATTGGATGGTTAAATTCATGGCCTTTTTGTCGAGGAAATGATGATTTTTGCCTTTGGCGATCATTTTCTCAAAATCTATTCATACATTTTTTTTTCAAAATCATCCATAAGATCATATTATATGTACCTTTGTGATATTTATGAGTTCCGTTGCCTTTTATTTGGTGGTCTAAGTGGGGCCACCATTTTAATCTTTTTGACGGGTCGGCAAAAAAAAATTTATTTGTTCCCAATCAAATCATTATTCGTTTTGAGTGATTTCCAGTCGGAAACTTTGTTTCTTTCCAAAATCAATTCGCTATTTGTTTCGAGCCATTTCCAGGCAGAAAAAAGTATTTGTGTTCACCATTGAAAAGCTTTTTGGACTTAGAAAATCTCATCCAGTTTAATCTTCATAATGGGAGATGTATGGAGTAAACTTCCAGAATATTTCAAGATATGGATTATATATTGTATTAAGTTCATAGGCGGTGGCCATATTATCATTGTTTTATTCATCTCACATCTGGGACATTCAGGAAAAGTGTACCTTTTTTAATTCATTATATCTCATTGACTGGGCAACATTGTATTCGTCTCCAAACATGGGCCGTGTTGTACAAGTCAGTCGGGTTAGGTGCTTCCGTCATTCAAATTTGGTGTTTACTGCAGATGATCTCCAAACAAGATTCCTATATCAAATCGTGTTGCATAACATATGCAATATGAATGTCTAGCTATGTATTATTTTCGGTGCTTAAAATGACAGGCACAAGTCGGAACGGACAGGAAAGGGTCTGCATGTAGATACAATAACTTTCCTAAAATACTGGTAATGATTACTAGGTATCATAGACCTGAATGTATCTTCTAGATAGATAGATAGATGTTTTATTAGCCCAATTCTTGCATTCTGCTCTGAAATACAAATCACATACCTTAACTAACATTACATCAATTAAAACCCTTTAAAGTTGTATGCCTTCTTGAAACTGAACAATACTGATATATTGCCATTGATGTGACAATTGAGACATAGCTATAAGACGAGTAATTGCCAAAATTTGATCTTGGTTCTTTGTGCTTAATTATGGAGCTCGAAATTTTTCAAGTGCCAACGAAGCGCTAATGAGTTTTGAATTGTACCGCATGTAAGCGAAATCAATTCGATCTGTACCTCAAAAGATGAAATAATAATCTTTATTGCAGGACCGTTCATACACTTACGGGTCCGCTCTTGCTCGTTCCTGTCATGTTAAGCACGCTAGTATTATTCATAGTTGGTGGGTAGTTAGGTGATCATGATTGTACCTCTTCGTTAACATGTGGGGCCTGAATTCGTATTTGCGTGCCGTCCACAAGCCCGTTCACCGCTGGGAAGTGACCAATGACATAATGTTGTGCCTAACACTCCCGAACCTCTCGTTCGTTGTGGGGCATATATATGTGCTCGTGGGCGATGTCAACGAGAGCATCGGTGACTGCCGTCACAGAGCGGCTCACGGAGGGCTGTGACAGATCGCCTGCATCCCCCATTACCACCTGCATGGATCCTGTGGCATAAAAACGGAGGGCCACGAGGATTTGCTCTCTGGGTGTGAGGGGGTGTGAGCGACGCGTTCTCCTCACCAGCTGAGGGCCAATCAAGCCCTCGAGATAATCTAGCATCCCACCGTTGAATCGGTATCGTTCCAGGACCTATAAGAAAATCCACGTCCTAACTAAAAAGAAATCATGCATGATTTTCTATGCAAAATATTTCAAGATGTCAACGATCAACTGCATACTTAGTGGAAGATTTATTTGGCAAATTTGACGGCATAGCAGGGAAGAATCCGTCAAATGAAATCTTGCGCCAAAATGGGTGTCGGAACACTTGAATAGTAGATTGCCCCCCCCCCCCCACCAGTTGAATCAATTCGTTTTGTTTGAATCTGATCATGCTAGACCTAGTACCGTACCAGCAAATGGTACCGGCAGAATTGTGTCTATTCTGTCATTTTCCGAATGGGAGTCGATGCATGAAAATTTTTAAAATATTGTTTTCTACCTGCTCATCTTCGAGCCCTTCCAGAGGATCGCGCCGCAGGCGAAAGTTTCTCGTGTGACGAAAATGTCTTCTCCGGCGCAAAACCGGGCTGTTCAGCAGAATAGCTGCCATGTTTCGCGTATTTTAGCATCGTCTGCTGTGTCTTTTGCGATTTTTCGCAAATTTAAGAAACTCATGCATTTTCTTAACTTTTCTTCGTAAGTTACGAAAAATCTCAGTCGTACTTTTTCGAGAATACCACTTGCGAATTTTCTTAAAAGTTACGATTTTTCTTAACATTTTTTTTTGCAAATATGGACTTTCGTAACTCGTTCGAGAATACGGACCCAGCAGCGGCCTTCAAGAAATATAAAAATTACTTCCGGTGCAACCTTGAAAGGTTAAAACGCCTTTAATGTCAAAAAATGCCCAATTTTGGTCTTTGTTTACCTTTGCAGAAACTTCAGTTTTTATCAATTTTTATATTTCAGAATATGCCTATTGGTGTACTTGACTTTGTATAATTGTTCACGATGCCCAATACGTAGAGCCGAAAGGCCCAAAATGGCCTGATATGCATACATTGGCCTCTGAGGCCAAAACGCTTGTAAATAGAGCTAAGGTTTTTAATATAAGCATATAGAAAATCTTATATGGAGCATCTCTTAGTGTCCTTGCACTTGACCCCATGTGACCTTCAAGACTATCAAGGCAATATCAAGGTCGCATGTGTCCATTGGTCACTGCAGTCGACATGCTTGTGGATAGTGCTACTGTAATGCTTGTATTATGAACATGTAGGAATTCATATGGTACTTTCAATAAAGAAATCAAACTTGACCCGATACGACCTTGAGTGGTAAACTTCACTATCATATATGTCATGAATTCTTAAATTGTTAATTTTGTAGGCAACCCAATTATGGATAGAGTGTAGGTTCATATTATGATTACACGTGATACTCTCTTATTTTTAGTGACACCCATATCCCCCTTCAATATTAAAATATTATTGTCAGGTAACCTATCTCTGCGCTTGGGCTAAGCTTTAACTTACCGACACATTTGGGCCAATAAATTATTTTCGTCCGTCGTCCGTACGGGTCTGAAATTGTTTTTTTTTGACATGATGAATTTCCCAATAAATTTGAACATAACTTGGGGCAATTTCTAAACACGTTTTAAAATTTTTTAGTGAATTGGTTTTGCCTATTGGCGGCATTTTCGTATGAAAAATGGCCAATTTTGGAATTTGGTGGCCATTTTGTGAAAAAAAAAAGTCTGATCAGATGTGTATAAGTATCGTTGCCCTTGAACCGCCGGTCTGTGTGTGGCGGCCATTTTGATTTTGACGGATCGAAGAAATTTTTGTTTCCCAAATCAAGTTACTATTCGTCTTGAGCCATTGACAATGACAAATTGTTCGGACTTTCATCCAATTTTTCCTTCATAATGGGAGCTGTGCTGAATAAACGTCTAGATAGAGCCTAAATAAAGGCACATTCAAATGGGATATCATATATTGCGGTTTGAATGGTGATCTTGAATTTTAGATTCAATGACATTGGATGGTTAAATTCATGGCCTTTTTGTCGAGGAAATGATGATTTTTGCCTTTGGCGATCATTTTCTCAAAATCTATTCATACATTTTTTTTTCAAAATCATCCATAAGATCATATTATATGTACCTTTGTGATATTTATGAGTTCCGTTGCCTTTTATTTGGTGGTCTACGTGGGGCCACCATTTTAATCTTTTTGACGGGTCGGCAAAAAAAAATTTATTTGTTCCCAATCAAATCATTATTCGTTTTGAGTGATTTCCAGTCGGAAACTTTGTTTCTTTCCAAAATCAATTCGCTATTTGTTTCGAGCCATTTCCAGGCAGAAAAAAGTATTTGTGTTCACCATTGAAAAGCTTTTTGGACTTAGAAAATCTCATCCAGTTTAATCTTCATAATGGGAGATGTATGGAGTAAACTTCCAGAATATTTCAAGATATGGATTATATATTGTATTAAGTTCATAGGCGGTGGCCATATTATCATTGTTTTATTCATCTCGCATCTGGGACATTCATGAAAAGTGTACCTTTTTTAATTCATTATATCTCATTGACTGGGCAACATTGTATTCGTCTCCAAACAAGCCGTGTTGTACAAGTCAGTCGGGTTAGGTGCTTCCGTCATTCAAATTTGGTGTTTACTGCAGATGATCTCCAAACAAGATTCCTATATCAAATCGTGTTGCATAACATATGCAATATGAATGTCTAGCTATGTATTATTTTCGGTGCTTAAAATGACAGGAACAGGTCGGAACGGACAGGAAAGGGTCTGCATGTAGATACAATAACTTTCCTAAAATACTGGTAATGATTACTAGGTATCATAGACCTGAATGTATCTTCTAGATAGATAGATAGATAGATGTTTTATTAGCCCAATTCTTGCATTCTGCTCTGAAATACAAATCACATACCTTAACTAACATTACATCAATTAAAACCCTTTAAAGTTGTATGCCTTCTTGAAACTGAACAATACTGATATATTGCCATTGATGTGACAATTGAGACATAGCTATAAGACGAGTAATTGCCAAAATTTGATCTTGGTTCTTTGTGCTTAATTATGGAGCTCGAAATTTTTCAAGTGCCAACGAAGCACTAATGAGTTTTGAATTGTACCGCATGTAAGCGAAATCAATTCGATCTGTACCTCAAAAGATGAAATAATAATCTTTATTGCAGGACCGTTCATACACTTACGGGTCCGCTCTTGCTCGTTCCTGTCATGTTAAGCACGCTAGTATTATTCATAGTTGGTGGGTAGTTAGGTGATCATGATTGTACCTCTTCGTTAACATGTGGGGCCTGAATTCGTATTTGCGTGCCGTCCACAAGCCCGTTCACCGCTGGGAAGTGACCAATGACATAATGTTGTGCCTAACACTCCCGAACCTCTCGTTCGTTGTGGGGCATATATATGTGCTCGTGGGCGATGTCAACGAGAGCATCGGTGACTGCCGTCACAGAGCGGCTCACGGAGGGCTGTGACAGATCGCCTGCATCCCCCATTACCACCTGCATGGATCCTGTGGCATAAAAACGGAGGGCCACGAGGATTTGCTCTCTGGGTGTGAGGGGGTGTGAGCGACGCGTTCTCCTCACCAGCTGAGGGCCGATCAAGCCCTCGAGATATTCTAGCATCCCACCGTTGAATCGGTATCGTTCCAGGACCTATAAGAAAATCCACGTCCTAACTAAAAAGAAATCATGCATGATTTTCTATGCAAAATATTTCAAGATGTCAACGATCAACTGCATACTTAGTGGAAGATTTATTTGGCAAATTTGACGGCATAGCAGGGAAGAATCCGTCAAATGAAATCTTGCGCCAAAATGGGTGTCAGAACACTTGAATAGTAGATTGCCCCCCCCCCCCCCCCACCAGTTGAATCAATTCGTTTTGTTTGAATCTGATCATGCTAGACCTAGTACCGTACCAGCAAATGGTACCGGCAGAATTGTGTGTATTCTGTCATTTTCCGAATGGGAGTCGATGCCTGAAAATTTTTAAAATATTGTTTTCTACCTGCTCATCTTCGAGCCCTTCCAGAGGATCGCGCCGCGGGCGAAAGTTTCTCGGGTGACGAAAATGTCTTCTCCGGCGCAAAACCGGGCTGTTCAGCAAAATAGCTGCCATGTTTCACGTATTTTAGCATCGTCTGCTGTGTCTTTTGCGATTTTTCGCAAATTTAAGAAACTCATGCATTTTCTTAACTTTTCTTCGTAAGTTACGAAAAATCTCAGTCATACTTTTTCGAGAATACCACTTGCGAATTTTCTTAAAAGTTACGATTTTTCTTAACATTTTTTTTCGCAAATATGGACTTTCGTAACTCGTTCGAGAATACGGACCCAGCAGCGGCCTTCAAGAAATATAAAAATTACTTTAACTTCCGGTGCAACACAGTGGCCTGTTCCGCTTAGTACAAAGTTTCATTCAGGACTAATCAGTCGAATGTAAGTATCAATCTATTACCACCAATACATCCAAATTTTGGTGATACATTTTTTTCGTTTCCGTGGATTCATAATGTGGTCAACAACGCGATAAAACCGAACAGCGAATTGCAGGAAAAAAGAAGAACCAAAGACCAGACATCTCATTAAAATCTTGGTATTTGTCACCTTATCTGATTTTTAGACAGCTTGCGTCATAGTGATCACTGTGTTTCAGTTTGCCTCTAATGCGAACTTAGGGTCATGCTAGGCCCCGGGCCGCCAGGATTGGATGGGTGAAGTTTTTGGACTTTCCATTTATCCATGGAGAAAGTCCACTGACTCAACTGTTTTGTTATATTCAAAACAGAATGAGTGGTGTGGCTATGGACCTCTGGTCAAGACTGTGTCCAGGTACTACAATGACTAACAAGTTGAGGGTGCAAAACGTGCACTACATGACCACACTGCCCAGTTGGGTCACGTCTCATCAAACGTATGAGAGCAGAGAAGCATGAACAGAACTTCAAAGATATTGTAAAAAAACTAAACGAGCTGGTCTATGCCCCCCCCCCCTCCCATTATAAAGTCCCCCCCCCCTCCCATTATAAAGTCCCCCCCCCCCCCCATTATAAAGTCGCGACTTGCTTACTCGTCGATTGTCGGATCTCGACTTGCCTGCTCGACACTGAGAGCCGTGACGGAACGAGTCTACACTCGACATAGTGGAGGAGAGCCGAGGTGTCTGTGACTCGTCAGACACGGACTCTGAGCCTGACAGAACGCCAACGTTTTGGGCAGGGTGCACAAGCAGTCAACGATCAACAGACGCTGAGAATGGCGTGGAGGAAACCGAGACTGAAGCGAGCAACACGCTGTTGCCAGATATGTTCCCGCAAATGATTATAGCAAAACCTGAGTCCTGACGATGTGCAATTGATCATGATGCAATCCAGAACTTTTACAAGAAAATAAACTTTTGCACAAGCAGTTGTTAATTCACGACCGCATTCATTCACCAAAAACCATCTATCTAACCCAGAACAGGTATCATAATTTGTTCAATTTGTATTTTGTAACTAAAATGACCACTTATTACTTTGAAAAATTTTGGTCCGATACTCTATTTACATGGCGTTGTGTTGGTCGTCCGTCTACATTTTTGCTTTCAAAGTTCACGATTGAATCTTTTTGAAATTTTGGATGTATTTTTCTCAGTTTCACGCTTGTTTTCAAGATGGCGACCATTTCCGACAAAAAAGCGTACAATTTCTGATTTTGGCGGCCATTTTATCAAAAATGTTCAGACAGTTTTGAGATTTTTGTGGTAATAGGGTGATATATGAACTGCATATACACTTTCATATCATGTATCTTGCAATAGTTGCACGAAAATTGTAAAATGCAAATCTTAAACGAGAATTTCATTTACCATCAACTCAGTAGCCTTATGGCTTGTGATTAGGTACGTATGTACTTGTCATACATCTATTCCATGGGGTTGTTTCGGATTTCATAGGTTGTTGGGCAGTTCCATCAGGTGTACAGTAGAAACAACTACAATTAGCACACTGTCTGCCCCTGATGACGCCAGTGTGTCTTTCGATAAACTGTTAGGTCGGGCTTTGTTTCTATTGCAAAATGTATTTTACGTTTGTTATTGGGATCATCAAAATTTGGCTATACTGGTGGTAATAAATTGATACTTACATTTCATGTAGCAATTTTCATGCAGAACGCCTCACATAATCATCGTATTTTAAGATGCGGGGGAAGATGGCGAGTCCAATTCCATGTATTTTTATCATGACTTCCGTTGAAGTAGGCCGATGAAATTGATATGAAAAGAGAGGAAGAGGAAATTCTTTCATCTTCATGTTATATTTGAATACCAACATGAGTATTCCTACCTTTTATTGTGTGGGTGACGTTCATTTAGACGGAAGATCTTTGTATAGGCCTGGCCTGTTGATCAATCCTAATGACTGGTGGTGCACATTTCATCATTTCCAGTTCTGAGAGCCTCAAAATTCGATACCGAGCATCGAGAGGTAGTTGGCATCTTGGGCTCCGAGTCCACGCCTGCTTGTTTAACTTAATTCTTCTGTCAATTGGATTTCAAAGTATGAAATCAAGTTGGAAAATAAACAAGCTGGGGCATATGAGTGAAGGGGTTAAGTAACTTATAATGGATTTTTATTCACGGAAGTTGTTCTTCATGGCACTGATGATGTCAGAATGGGCATTAGCCTATGATTGGCATATATTCACTTGGAGAAAATGACATGCCAATATTATCAACCTGGAGATAATTGTATATTTTTATTTGGAGAAAGGCTACTGAATTCATAAACATCAACGGCATATTAAAGAATATAGGAAGTATATACAGAAACGGGTTGGGTATGTCCAAACCCATATGTCCATTGAGTATAGTAATAGAAAATCATCACACTTCTTGATGTGTTGGGTATATAGCAGTGACTGTTATTTGATGAATGATGAACATGATGAATACTTGAATGAATATGAAGTACGATACTAATATAAAAAAGTGTCTGTTTGATAACAAAACATTTTGGAGCTCGCAGGGCCTCATATTTCACCACAGAGCATCAAGAAGTCGCTGGTTTCTGGGGCCCTATGCGACACAACACATTCCCTCAATCATCTGTACAATTTGCTTCCATCTGGTGAACTCCTTCGTGTACCGCGTATCAGAACCAGTCGCTGCCACAACAGCTTCGTTCCCAATAATATCCTGATCTTCAACCAGATCCATTAACGACGGTATTTTGTCATCGTAACACATTGTGTATTCGTAATTTTGTTCCATGTGCTCTGTAGACCCCCTATACTTGGTTCTGTGGGCCCCCTATACTTGGTTATGTTCTACAACAAGTTTCATCTTTTGATGACAATACAGTATATCTTATCGTATGTTTGAAGTAGACACATAACATACGTCATGTGATAAACAGAATCGACAATTCGATGTCATTACCTTCGCCCCAGTAGGGGGAGAAGGTATTGCATTTGGGTCTCTTTGTCTGTCTGTTTGTTTGAAAATTATACGTGAAAATCACATAATTGGCTATGAGTCCGGTTTCAATCAAAATTAATTTTTCCAACTATCTTCGTATTTTTCTCTGTCCAATTCCCGATCGTATATGTGTACGACTGATGGTCTTTAGACCAAAACTCTGTATTATTGCCCGAGGTCGGATATATGTGGGTCACGATCTTACGAATTTTGAGTGTTCTGAGATTCAAGATCATGTTGTGAAACCAGCATTCAATCGTTTTAACCAGAAGATGTGCCTTGATAATAGAAACGATACTGGGAAATTTCACAGCTCAGTATTGAACAAGGTCATAGAAAAGGTCAAAGTTGCAATAACTCCGCTTACATGTGTATATTCGTGATTAATTTTCCCTATTTAATTTTTTATTTTTCTAGGCTCAATTCCTCATGACTTACTGTATGACCGATGGTCGTATCAAAATTCGACATTATCACCCGAGGTCGAAAATGTAAAGGTCATCAGCTGAATTCACCGATTCTTAATATCTCAAGTAGTAGTAATTTCAAAGCCATTGGCAATATTCAATAAAACATTGAACATAAAGTATGCAGTATGAATCTGAGAGAGCTTGCGACGTTAGGGAGGTCAGTATCAAGAATTCAGGTCGTGGTCGAGAATATGGTCAAGATATAGAACAATCGCAAAGTACTCAATCGCAAGTACTCTAATTTCATAGATGGTTTTCAAATGACGACATAATCATGTTTTGAGCATAGAATTAGTATTGTATTGCCGTCCACTCGATGTGTTGCCATCCGGTCAATTCCTTTGTTGGATGGTGTTGAGATGAACGTTAGCAAACCATCATGATTATTCCCCCATCATTCTTGTATTTTATTTTTATCTATGTCCGATTCTCCACCTTTTGATACATGAACAATGGTTGTACGACCAAAATCATCCATTATCGCCCAGGTCGAAAAAAGGTCCTGAGCTTTAATTTTAGTAACACTATCTGAAAGGGCGAGGGTCTGCAATCTCTTATTGTCTCGTTTGATATTGGATTTATGACACTCGCAAATGATTCTTACATTCTAGCTAGCCAAAGCTCGCTATAATGAAAAATTCACAGGCTCGTTCCATAAATCCAATATTGAATGATGACTCATTGCAGATCCTCTAAGTCTCAAAAGGCCGAATTGTCAATTTCAGGACTGATGCGACCCTGATATTGACAACCGGAGGTCATTTAAACTCACACAGAACGTCATCAGTGGAAAACGCACATGTGATTTCCTATCCTGATCTGCTGATGCGAAAACTACGCAAGCCCACTCGTGGAAGCATTCAAAGCTATCACATTTGCACGTAGAAAGTCCAAGGCTACAACATTCACACATGGACCATGTAATTCTTTCACGTTCGCACGCAGAAAGATGTCAGACTTTTAGAACCATGCAAAGCTATCTCGTCCGCAGGTGTAAAGATTTTAGGCTTCTACGTTCACACATAGGAAAATTCAAAGCCACCAAGTTCACACATGGAAACCAATAATGCTTTTATATTCGCATGTGACAACTTTTAGAGCTACCACGTTCACACGTGGGAAGATTTGAACGTGATAGTTTGAATCCTTACGTGTGAACGTAGACGCCTAACATCTTTCCACGTGCGAACTTGGTAGACTTGAAGTTTTTACATGCGAACGTAATACCCCCCCCCAAAAAAAAAAACAAAAAAAAAACAAACAATTGTTCCTCGTACGCACACATGTGCTTCCGTATAATAAAAATTCCACTTGTATTTGCCATTTGTACAGGCTGCAGACGTTATGCAGATCGCTAATAGAGAAAATGTGCGCCAACTGGTACGAAAAATACAGTAAGCTTTACTCCCATGTTATTGTAGAGATGTCATCACATTGCGTAATCAGTCAGCGGGTACTGTGGGGGAGAACCGGCTGATTCCCGCCGTTCTGTGTGACTCAACGCTGGTTCTATATAAATACAAAAATGATGGCCGATATGTAAGATAGTCTCCGCCAGAGATGGAGCTGTATTGTGGCCAATGACAAGTAATGGACATAACAACTTTGTCTAGTTGTATAAACAAGTCATTTTTAAAAATAGGTTGTCTGGAAGTAATATGTAAATATGAGAAATATGTAACATATTATTACAACAGTGTTCACTATTCGGCTGATGGCAAAATGTTATGGAATAGTTCATAAAACAAATGAAATTTGATTGAACAAAAGCCGGTCATGATGCAATTAGCTGATAGAACAAAGGATATGTGATGAAAATCAAATCTGTTAGGTGTTGGCACAACAATTGTGCACAGGTACTACTTAATCTGCATATTACATATGCTCAGCCAGGTCTGGGTGATGGCAACGCCGGTTCTGTGAGAGTTTACGAATATAAGGAGCTGGCAATTGCATCTTTTTCGTGGTATGAAAGCTTGAAAAGGATGACTATGTTGACAATACTTTATGTAGTTCCACTGGCCAACCTCGAAAGAGGACAAATGGACTAGGGCGAAAAAATCCAAGAATGCAGGTACACAAACCATTTGAATTGATATGACCTGTATAGCAAATAATCAGATTTTATTGGTAGTTTCTGTATCTCGGCATTATTACTCTATTTCTGTATAAAACCCCAACAAGTAGACTGCAAAAGCTGCACGGGAACGGGCCATCCATTTCATAACAAATTGTTTCCATTATGTTTCTGAAAGTCGATTACTAGCTACCATCCAGTCACTGGGCCATTGAACACTGAAGTGATGAATCTACATGTATTAGAATTTATCTGTAATTCGTCCTACTTGCCTACCTAATGAAATATATTTCATCACACATAATCTAAGTGTACATGTTAGTCATAAACGGTTCGATCATTTGACTTGAGTTCGCATAGAACCAGCGTTGCCATTACAGAGAACCGGCATTGACATGAAAAACCTTTGATTTTTTTATTTTCATAACGATTTGTTCAGACTCACACTTGCCGATCATTTCTGAATTTTACTATCATATATTCGGCATACGAACGAATCACGAAACCAGTTATTGCCCCAAAAATATGGTCAATGTAAATATCAATCTATTACCACCAAAACATTTTGATGATGCCAAAAACAAACGTAAAATAGAACATTTTGGAATAGAAACAAAGCCCGACCAAATAGTTTATCCAAAGACACACTGCTGATTTTGGTCAAATTGCTGATTTTGGTCAAACTTTGACAAATTCGAGATAGTTGTCAAAGCTTTGAGACATACATGAAAAGTTTCTTCTAAAAAGCGATGAAACTCGAATATTCATCAACCGTACGTTCGTATGAATCAATATTGCTACATTTTCACACACTGTTCCTGGTGTGTGATTTTGGTCAAACTTGTTTTGCTGGGCTTTCCTTCCATTCCGAAACTTTAAAATGTTGCAGGGTTCGGAAAAATCCACTTGCCCAAAAGGGGATTCAAACGTTGGACCCCAAGAACGATTACTAAAGGGGAATAACCACTAACCAATTTAGTGGGAATACTGACTGTCAAATTGGTCGCATCCCGAACAGGCACAAAAAAAATAGGCTTTCACTCACCATATGATTTTTTTGCTAATGTTTTGAAAGTGGATGCATACATTTCTCTGCTATTATTTTTTCATGGTGGGACTTCTGACTATGCCACTTTTTACAACGACTAAAACGCTTATATCTCCACATCTAGTTGCCATGTTTTATGATGAGTCATTACGGGATGTAATGAAAATACCTTGAGATGACCGTGATCGTAAATTGGCCATAATACCAGTTTATTTCCTCGTTTCCGGAATAGTTATATGATAGATTCGCTACTGTGCCATGCTGGAGATAACTCGGAGAGTGAAATTACGCTCTAGAAAAGAAACATAAGATTGCTGAACATTTCGACATACATTACTATAATGTGTGAATATGTACATCGGTCGATTACGAAGCGGGGCGGATTTCCAATGTACGCTTTTGTCGGTGATCGTAAATTTGCCAGTCTATTTTCACGTTAATGTAATGGCTGTACAAGAGGTTCGTCATTATACCATATCAAAGATACGTTAGAGGGTGTAGCAAGACTGGTAACTGGTGCCAATGCACCAGACATCCCCGGATGAAAGGCATAACAAGGATTATTTTGTACATGTATCAGTATGCCATGGGCTTGTTGACCGGTTTCCGAACGGTAATAGGGCCGCATACTGAACTGAACTGAACTGAATTTATTTCCTTTCCCGACAATTTCATGAATACACGTGTAAAAACAATACCGGTGGTCATAATAGTTAACAAGAGAAAAGCAGGACATGACTTAGCAAATGCTGTCTTCCAGCCTGCCCTGTATACTAGAAAATAATAACAATAATACTACAGATAAAAGCGACAAAGGTGATATGATGATATTCATAATATGAGCAGTCGAATTAGTCCCGCCTGCAGAGAGTCATGGCGTGATTGATGCATAATGTATAAGTATTAGGGATCATTTTGGATCACTGTGTTCATAATATACTAGAATATGTATAATCCTCTATCATTTTGATGTACATGACTTGCAATATTTATTGGAACAAACTATGGAATTATGATAACTTGCAAGAAAAGATTGATTTACATTTTCTTTAAAAACCGATTTGGATTCCGGGACCAGTGATCTGCCGACCCATTCGTTCCACAGCCGTGGAAAAACGTATATTGGTAATGACCGAGTGAAGGATGAGTTGTAGCATGGAATATGAAACATATTTGATATATACTATTTGATATATGAAACATATTTAACCCATACTTCACAGGGAATATTTCAACGTCAGTGGGCCGAAGAACGGCGTATACGATTTAGCCACACCTAGTTTTATGCGAAAATTCTTAGAACAAAATAAAAACGATTTGGCAAGAAATGTTCATATAAAAACGCTCTATCTATCTGTGTTATGGCCGACACATCAACAAAAATATGTTTACAGTTGAAATGAGACATTTTCGACATGATAAGTTGAATACGTTCGTTTACATAAAGTATACTCGGAACGAAGAGACAGTTGAACATAAAAGATGTACAACCGTTAAAAAGCAATGTTCTCTGTTTGGGGATATTCATCAGAATACAATAATTAATTAACCGAAATATATGACCGTAAAATACTGTGATAAATAAATCGGACTCGGAAAAATAACATCAAGAGTATTTTCCCTATGGCTTGCTCAGAAGGCGTAATAAGGCTCTCAAGAGGGAGCAAACGATTGCCAAACAGTTTGAAAAGAATACAATGCTATACTGCAAGTTGGTCGTGTACAAAGAAGTTCATATTTACACACTGCCTGCCCCAGGTGACACCGGTTTGTTTTGGATAAAATTGTTTGGTCGGGCTTCAGTTTTATTCCAAAAGAGCTTCATACTATACTGTGACTTTTTTCTAACTTGCTTCCAGAGGTGTTTGAAGACATTTTTGCGATGCCGAATGGTATCGTTCTACAACTTTGCATACTTCATCTGGGAGTCAAACGGCAATTTTTTTTTCCAAATTTCAGACTTCTATCGCCAAAATTTAAGAAGTTGGCAATCAACCACAATGCTAAATTTCAGCCCAAAACGGGATCTCGAGAATCAGTCATATTCGATGATTTGGTCATGTGTACACTCATCAGGATTCGAAGTATTACATGTATTGAAATTTTAGACCGGAAGACACATTGAGGTGTATTCTACACAAACATGTTTATTTCGAGATATTTCACTACTACCAAAGCAAGCAAATGCACAAGACTGTGCGGATCCAGAAAGTAAATGACAGGCTGAATTTACCATTGGGGTAGACTGCTAACTTTTTCTTGTTTCGCGATGTAATTATGAAATTCGGTTGAAATTTGCTCCCCCCCCCCTCAAGTGAAGTATGCTTAGTGGTGAAACAATATCATTCAGCATCGCATCTACCGTATCTATCGTATGGATCTATCGTTTCTTCAGTCAATCCATGAACAGCGAATGTCGTATTCATTCATGTTTTGTTACAAAAAAGACTTGAGTGTTTCTTTTTCCACAGTTGTGAGAATAATCAATGAAATAAAATATATGCCCATGAAGGATGAGTAATTATTATCAGTGACAAAAGTAACCTTTCTTGATATTGAAGGTTTCATGCACCGAGGGATGTATATGTGGTTTTAACCCATCTCAATATCGACGTCTTCCTCAGATCTCATCTGATGGATCCGAATACAGAATAATACATGTGGATTGGATCAGTAATTACACTGTAAACGATAACTTTTTTTCATTTTTCACGGCGCCATGAGGTTGTAATATTGTTGAAAACTCATGATATGATATGATCTTTATTCATAAAAGGCTCATAGCCCATATGCACATATAGATACAAAACCAAATTGAGAGAACAGAAAGACCGAAGAGTGTGCAAAACAACAATTACGGTGCATGATACATGGTATATTCAGTGTGAATTTTGAATGCTTTATACAAAAATATAGCTAAATCTTTCATGCTTTCTGGATTCTTACAAGACATTAGATTTATAAAAGTTTCAGTTAAAATTTTGTTTTCCGATATATGTTGATTAATATGATTCTGTCGCAAACAATTATAAAGTGGACACACTAAAACAAAATGGATTTCATCTTTAATTACATACTGATTATCAAGGTTTGCACAAAATCTACACCAACGCTCACTTTTTTCACATTTACTATATCTTTGTTTTTCTATAGCCAATTTATGATTTACACACCGGAAACGACTTAGTGCAATTATGTATTTTCTGTGTAACTTAGTGGACAAGTAACATTCAAAATCTAGACAAGTCTTAAATTTGCAATACAACTGAAGCTTGGAATTTTCAGACATTTCATTGTGCCATTCTTGTTGTGCTGTGTCGAGGAGTCGTTGTTTCATATGATACAAAAATAATTCTGTATTTCCCACCCCCTGTTGAAGCCATACATCTCCGAACCCATACATATACAACATTTTCCGTACACCCGTTACCCAATTATTTCCCCCAGATTCATCATATGTTTTTAAAAGTTTGTACAACGAACTTCGGAGACTTCCACTAATATCATGAGCTAATTTGATCCAATATTTAATACAATTCAGCTTAATATTGAACATATAGCGGTGAACGACCGAGTTCTCCCATCACTGCAGCGTTACTCGTATTATAAGACACAGACAACAGATATTTACAAAACTTTCGGTGTACCAAACTCTATGGAATCTTGTATTTTTGTACCCCATATTTCTGAACCATAAAGTAAAATTGGAACTACCATTTTATCAAATAAATCCAGGGCCAACTTAATTTTAATACCCCCATGAAATTTCATAAAACGTTTGATCATGAATAAAGCTTTCTCTGCTTGGGACTACAAAGTATTCAATGCGGTAGACCACACTCACAGTGCTTACACAGATTAAGGTACCGCGCGGTACCTTAATCAAAGATGGCGGAAGGTAGGTTATGCTTCGACCTCTCATCGGCGATTTCTAGCATATACATGAGAACTGCGTGTTTATTTTTGTGGTTTCTGAGGGGGAGTTACAACATATACACTGTGGATAAGTTACAAGAGATGTTATAGTGGCAGTCGCGAGTAATTTGAGGGAGAAGAAATCGGCTTGATTACGGTACCGCGTGAGGTTGATTACGGTACCACAAACAGCCCCTGTATCGCTGGTTATGGTACCACAACTACACAATTTATCCATTTATTGTTTTGTTTTTTTCGTCACAGAGGTGCTATTCCAGTGTTACTTGTGTGGCACACAGTTATATAGAGTTACGAAATTATTCGACCACTGTGCTGTGGAGCATCAAGACCAGAAATTCAGCGTACGGCGGTGTATTCTGTGTGACCAAACAGGAGAACTACTATGCAAGTCTGTGCATTTTGATATTTATACAATCAAGTATATAATTGATCGACTTAAACAGGGCCACAAACGGGGGAATGATTTCCTTTCACTACTGCAGGCTATCACTGATGGAACCCTAGACCCCCAACACATTTCTCTACTTATCTTATTGGATATAGGAAATTTCTTGTCGGCTGAGACTTTGAATAGCATCAGATACAGTGATGTGACATTTGACTTCTGGTCCTTGGTTTCCCGGATGTTTAGGGGGATAAAGATAACAAATACCTATGTATTCATAACTGGGCTGTAAATAACAAAATCTTATTTATTCACAACATATCTGGGATGTAACAAAGCATGATGAACACATTAACTAACATATCACCGTCGGCATTCAGGGCTAGAGATTGGTACAAGCAGAATTTGGAATAAAATTGGGTAATTCATACACACGTATGACAGGAATTATAAAACAAGTATTACTTTGAATATTATGTGAATCGCAACCGTAAACAATCACACAGTCCGTTATAATCGATGTATCACAATTTTACACAGTTTCGATGCACTGTTTTAAACATTGATTGGCACATAACTGGTCTTCCAGCTGTTCCTCGGAGATGAAATTGTAAAGTATTTCGACTATATTTCCAATAGTTATACCAAATACATTGGATATGTCTATGATAAACGTAGTGGCAATTTCCTGAACTAACGATTTTTATCTAGTTTTGATAAAGATAGTCAAAAACAATTCAAATAGGCCCAACCTTATCCACTTTACACGCCATTGTTCAGAATATGGGTTTCATCGACTGAGAAAGCATGTTTCGATAATCAAATACTTGCATGAATTTGGCAGAATGACATACTCATGTATATGTGACAACATTGTAATGCTGTCTTGTTTGCAACCAAAAAGTCGTTGCTATGAATCCCAATGGTCCAGCTCCGATATGATAAATGTTGATCGTGTTTAAGGTAGGGGGGGGGGAGTTGGGTGCATGGCTGGATAATGAATATAGGCGTCCATGCAGGAAACGTCGCCTCACAAGAATCCCCTAACCAATATCAGTAGATTCCAAAAAAAATTTGATTGAATCCCGGCTTTAATACGATAACAGTGTATATATATAGCCCAGGTAGTAATTTTCCAATGTGATGGGAACAGAAAATATATGCTCTTCTTACTCTATTATCCCACCAAGATGAATTTATGTTCGAACGTACACACATTTTTCTGATGTGGTACCATAATCTTTTACGCGTGGTACGGTAATCACAGGCCGCACAGCCCTGCGTGGTACCGTAATCAAGCCGATTTCTTCTCCCTCAGATTACTCGCGACTGCCACTATAATATCTCTTGTAACTTACCCACAGTGTATATGCTGTAACTACCTCTCAGAATCCACAAAAATAAAAACACAGTTCTCATGTTTATGCTAGAAATCGCCGATGAAAGGTCGAAGCATAACCTACCTTACGCCATCTTTGATTAAGGTACCGCGCGGTACCTTAATCTGTGTAAGCACTGTGACACTAGTCTTGAAGAGAATACATTACCTAAATATTTATAATACGATACAGTTTCTAGTTGTTCACCGTTCAAATAAAAACGTTCGTTTCGCCTCAGATAACCCCCATTTCGAAAAACAACAACCTTAGTTTTACATAGATTTACTTGCAAACCATATTCCCCACAATAAGTATTCAAAATATTCAGTTGAGATTGTACTCTCCCTACCGTGTCATTAATGAGGCAAACGTCGTCAGCATAAAGAAGCATGTGCAAATCTGGATGATTGTTATCAATTCGAATACTAGGACACTGTAGATTTCGACATTTAACCACCAACTCGTATATATAGTGCGAACAATAGCGGGCTGATCATACACCCTTGACGGGTGCCTACCGTACAAGGAAAAAAATCAGTGATACCACCAGGAACTTTGACACATGACCGCATTTTACAATACATTGATCGAAGAACGTTGATAATATTACCATGAATACCTGAGTTTAATAATCGATACCACAAATTTGAATGAGGAATTGAATCAAATGCACGGGCAAAGTCTACGAACACAACATAGAACCTCCCACCCCGCTTACGGATATATTTATATATAATTGCTTGAAGAGAAAAAATATGATCAATGGTCGAACGACCTTTACGATAAGCTCCTTGAGCATCATCCAACTTGTCATTCATCTCACACCATGACAATAGCCTATTATTTAAAACTTTCGTAAAAATTTTCCCAAGACAACAGAGAAGGGAAATACCCCTGTAGTTTCGTACATCACTCATTGATATGGAGCGTTTTTAGGGTCAATATTCATTGTCATGCATTGTAGATTTTCTTGTTGTGAATGATTGTTTCAATCGCAAAATTCTTTATTCCACATTACTATTTCTAAACTTTCTGTGTCGAATTCACATATTCTTACTGCATAGTTCTAATTTCCATCCCCTTGCTGCTTATTTCCAAGTTCTGACTGGTACTTTCTCAAGTCTTGATTCATCATTACATATTCTAACATCTTTGTTCATGCAAACTATCAAAAAACAAATCGCATCTGGCACAATGCATATGGAACTTAGCACAATTCATTTAGAATAAAGCACATCGCACGAAGAACAAAGCAAAACGAATGAAGCATTTCATGTGCCAAAATTACTACTGCACTATTATGACAACAGACGGCGCTGCGGGTCGAGTGGCCACATTGTGAATGAGAAACTGAACACTCCTGGATGAGGGAAAGACCTTGGTTTGATGGACCGCTGGTTCGTACTGAATTTTTAGCTTACCGTCCCATGGCCCGATAAGTTATTGGCGTGTTTTTTTGTCCGTCGTCCGTCCGGGAAAACTTCCGGGGTTTAGGGGCTTGAAAAAGATGAAAATAGCCCTAAACCCTTTTTATGAGCAGACGTGTATATAGGGGAATAATTTGGGGATACGGGGCTCACACGGGAGAGGAAATTTAACATGGTGAAAGCCCTTTAACCTAAAAAATTGGTACGTTCGTCCGTCGACCGTCCTGCAAATAACTTTTTTTTGCCTTGATGAATTTACTAAAACATTCCTGAAAATTTACTAAAACATTCCTTGGGCTAATACCCTGAGACGTTTTTCTCCTTTTCCGTCTTTTTGCCGATTTGGCGGCCATTTTTTATGAAAAGTGGCTAAATTTGGACTTTGATGGCCTTTTTCTCGAAAACTGTCTGATCAGTTTGAGATTTTTGTTTCAAGACATTTCCCTCATGTACATCAATAGCAAGTTTCATTGCCCTTGCATCGCCGGTCTGCGTGTGACAGCCATTTTGATTTTTTGACATGTCAGCGAAAAAAAAGTTATTGTCCCAAATCGAGCCACTATTTGTTCTAAGCCATTTCCAGCAAAAAAACCCACATTTTTTGGCCATTGAAAAAATTTTGGGAAAATTTCACCCAATTTTTCTTTCATAATGTTAGCTTTGCGGGGGTAAACTCCTAGAACATTTCAAGATAGAGCCTAAGTATTGGCACATTCAAATGGGAAATCATATATTGCGGTTTGAATGATGACCTTGAATTTGACCTTGAATGACTTTGGAAGGTCGAAACCTTATTTTGTCACAAGAAATGATGATTTTTGTCTTTGGCTGCCATTTTCTCAAAAACTATTGACAATTTTCCTCAAAATGCATCAGATTCTCCCTATGTACCTTTGTGATGTGTATAAGTTTTGTTGCATTTGAATCGACGGTATGTGAATATATGTCATTAACGGAAGAAACCTTTCAAGATGTAACTTGATTTCGTATTATATTCCACACAGGAAATATGTCTTTGGCAACATTTACGAACATGTTTTGACAATAGCTTTGAAGATCAGTTTAACAATTTATATTTGGGAAAATCAATACCTTGTGTAATTCTCATGATCTGCCGGTAAGCTGCAGCACCCTTGGTGCTACATTGTCTTTTTATGTGGCAAACAGGTAAATACGATCTATAAGTTAAATCCAATACGACTACCGTAGCGTAGTGCTAGTGTATCTACTGTACTGTCACGAGTTGGACTCATGCCAAATTAACGGCATGAAGAAATTATGATCGGAGAGATCATAATATTTAGACTTGAAAAAGATAGCCATCAGTTTCCTGAGAATTTTTTTTCATATCTCAATTATCACTGTCCGGCTCAAGTTATGACTATTTTTGTGTGTTAATTTCAGGCCTATGTCATGATAATATCTGCACCTAATTAGCAACAGTGTATTATATTATAATGAGTATCCATGACGTCACATCGAAATTTGATTTTATTGAGCATAGAAATCTTAATAATAGGCTCATATTAATCATCTCTCACTATTCTTTCATTTACAGGGCAGGGCGTGGGAATTCATTCGGGGCCTGTGCTCAGCTGCATGAGTGTGGCACCTGTTGGTCGCGCCAAAAATTCACGTGTCCAATGAAAGGAGTTCTTAGTTTCTCATACATCATGTGGCTACGCGGGGCCAGCGCCTCCTCTCGTCATAATGTTGCAGTAGTAATTTTGTGCACAACAATTACTACTGCATCATTATGACGACAGACGGCGCTAACCGCCGAGTGCTTCATTCGTTGTGCGTTGTTCATCATGCGATATGCTATATTCTAAATGCAATGTGCTAAGTTCCATATGCATTGTGCCAGATGCGATTTGTTTTTGATAGTTTGCATGGACAAAGGTGTTAGAATTTGACATGATGAATTAAGCATTGAGAAAGTATCAGTAAGAACTTGGAAGTAAGCAGCAAGGATATGGAAGTTAGAACTATGCAGTAAGAATATATGTAAATTCGACACAGAAAGTTTAGACATAATAATGTGGAATGAAGAATTTCGCGGTTGATACAATCATTCGCAACAAGAAAATCTACAATGCATGTCAATGAATATTGACCCTAAAAACGCTCCATACATTGAACCTTTCTTGTGCAAAGGACTGATGATAGCATCAGCCCATTGTTCAGGAAATTTGCCACCATCCAGAATAGAATTGAATAGTGTGCATAAATCACTTAAAACAATATCTTTAGCGTGTTTATAGAGTTCATAGGAGATGCCATCAATGCCAGGTTTTTTGCCATTTGATAACTGATTGATGACTTTCAAAATTTCATCAGTCTCAATGGTTGAAAAATTAATGTCGATTTAAGAGAACTTTGACAATTTATCTAATAGAATTGAAAGTCTTATCTATTCGTGCGATTCGTGCACGATATATGTATTTCATTCGTTATCTTAGCACAGTGGAAGTGTAACATATTTTTGATTGGATTAGAAACAATGGGGGTAAACTGTTCGGTGAAATAGAATGTGTTGTATAATTGCGTCACCATGGTTTGTAATGCGATGGCTACAATGGATCTAGTGGTGTATTATTTGAATGTTTTAATTAGTTTTAAATCATATTCTCTGCAAAACGTGGAAAATATAAGTGGCTTGGTCAGTTGTTCCCTCAGATCAATAGTTGCAACTGTGGCAGTTTTGGAAAATGTCACAAACAACAAACCTTTCTATGGTCTCATTCTTCTGGATATATAATCTCACATTTTTCAATCAAATTATATCTGATGTTTCATTTGAATTTGAATTTCACTTGAATATTATCAATCGTATTAAGAGTTTGTATTGAAAAATAGAACATATGTTTTGTAAGAGAAGATATCAATTGATTCAAACTGTTATACTGTATGGCCGTCAACGGTATGGAATATACCAAATTGATGTCATATGGCGCCCATGGCAATTGACTTTGTAAGTACCATAAACACCTTATGGCCCTGCAATGTTGGTACCCCATATCCCCATAAGCGCCACATGCTGCTCTCAATCACTTACACTTCCCGCTTGCAAATTTAAAAATTGTATATACGGGTATCAAGAATTAGGTCCTGAACAATATCTTGAAAACTGACTATGGTATGCGAAGGGCTAAAACGTTAATTTCATTATATGTTTTTTTTCCAAAGGATCCGGATGGCGATCGAGGACAAAGAATGTGTGTTCCACTGATTATGTGCGGAAGGAGTGTTGTGGTATGGGATGCTATACTTCATGTACATCGGCCAGGGCCTTTGATTTGTTATCCAAACCTCGCTATATGCTGATCATTAATATTGATGAATTCGGACACCTGTGAGTAATGACCTATTATATTGACAGATAATATTACTGATATTACCTATTATATCAGTATTTAGGCAGTGCCTACATTCTCTGATATCAAACTCAACAATATTTACAAAGCAGAGGGAACTGCTAACAACCTGCTAGTAGAAGATCAAAAAGATGAAGTTACCTAGTATAACATGGTCTTTGATAGGAATACAGCTTATACTGTACCTGATATTTGTTGGGAAATACCAACGTTATCCCAAAAGGAGCCCGACCGTCGCAAATCGTGGTGAAGTCGTGGTTCAGAAAGGAGGATGTGTATTTCGTTGGAATGATTGCTAAAGCAGCTAACATTACACTTTTAAGACCTAGTTACCGCATACAATATCTAGGAAAAACTAGAGTCCCGATATGGCCCAGATTGGTTCTACACAACATACCATCTAAACCTCACATATGGGAGAAAGTATGGAGACAATTCGAGCATTTACACAAGATCAACTCGGCTATACCGAAAGCAATACATTTCTCAGGTCCACGCTTGGTAGTGCAAGAATGTAACATCTCGGGGGAATCACTACCCGGATTCAAAAACAAAATCAACGACAGCAGACATTGGGTCATGCTCGCTGTGTGTTTTCTAGCGTGAAAATACAGTGTTGTGCATGTAGGATTTGTTTAACTTTGGTATGTACCGGTAGCGGTACATTACCGGTATATTACCGGTATGTAACACAGTCATTATCTGGTTCGGTGATTACTTACTCTTGTGACTGGGTGGCTGCTTTTAACCACCTCTTAATCTACAATATTCTAATTATATGTAAATATAACATTGTTATGGGATGGAATATGCATGAATTTGGAATGAATGAACCGTACCAACAGTATTCACAGTGATTCTTATATTTCATTACAAGTGCAACGAGACAATCAGAGATTGCATACCCTCGCCCTCCAGATTTAGTCACTGAAATTGAAGCTGATAACCTTTGCATTTTTTACGTGAGCGAAAATCGGGGATCTTGATCATTCGACAATTGGTCATGTATCAAATGGTCAGGAATTGGCCATAGAAAAATACAAAAATCATGGGAGGATTAATCATTAATAAAAGTAGAGTTCCTGCAATTCCCCTATCTTGACCATATTCCCGACCACGGCCTGAATCCTTGACACTGAGCTTCCAAAATGTGCAGGCTCACTCATGCTGCCTAAAATATACTATCGAATATCTTCAGTGGTTTCTGAATTATTACTACTTGAAATATTACGAACTGGTAATTTCAGCTGACGACTGTTATACATTCTCGACCTTGAGCGGAGAAAACCACAGAAAATTACAATTTTTTTCAGGAAAATGAATCATGAATATAAACGGAGTCATTGAAACTTTTCAATTTCAACCTCTTCTGTGACCTTGACCATGTCGTTCAATATTGAGCTGTAAAATTTCACCGTGATATTTCTATTATCAAGGCACATATCATGAACGAAAACGGTTTAAACAGATTGATAACTGGCTTCACAATATGGTTTCGAATCTCAGAACACTCACAAGTAATACAATCTTTACACCCAAATTTTCGACTTTGGGCGATAATTGAGTTTCGGACTTAAAACCATCGGTTGTACGCCATACAATCGGGAATTGGCAAAAGGAAAATACAAAAATAGGTTGAAAATTTATTATTGATTAGAACTGGATTTATAGCCAATTATGTGATTTCCTTTTTTCCGTTGCCATGGCAACCGTTTTTATCCGATTTTGACAAAATTCGAACGCGACCGACCCACTCTCATAGCACTCTAGCCTTATAGATTTCAGATCGATCGGACCGTTTGCTTTTGAGTTATGAGCGCAGACAATTCCACTGAAACGCCGCTGGCAAAAAATAATCGAAATCGTGACCCCAAATTTTTCGACATCAGGCGATAATGGAGAGTTTTAGTCGTATGACCATTAGTCGGGCATGTACGGAGGGTCCCTTTGCACCCCCCCCCCCCATGATCCTCCAAAACCAACTTTTTTCTCAAGGTTTTTTAATACTAATAAACATTACATATGTCTCCGGTTGCGCATCCATTGCAAAAATTGGTTTTCGGGCCATTTTTCAAAATGGCCGCCCCGCGAAATCTCGAATTTTGAGATTGCTTCACTTTAAGCTGCATGGGTCTACAAAATAAAATGTTTGTTACCTTTTGCTGCTCATTGTAGGGACCTTATACATTGTACATGAGAAAACAGTGGTTAAATAAACATTTATAATATGAATATGTCCATAAATCCAAGATGGCCGCCAAATTTAGATAATTTTTCACTAAAATGTCCATAACTTCGGACTGAGTCAACCTAGGATGTTCATTTTGGGGTCTATACCTAGGTTTTCATATACAGGGAATCCATTTAGACCAAAATAAATACAATCAAGCTATTTCTTTTGATGCATGCATCCAAGATGGCCGCCAAATTTAGATAAGTTTTCACTAAAATGTCCATAACTTCGGACTGAGTCAACCTAGGATGTTCATTTTGGGGTCTATTTCTAGGTTTTCATATACAGGGATTCCATTCAGACCAAAATAAATACAATCAAGCTATTTCTTTTGCTGCATGTACACCTGCACACATGGTACACGCTACACATTCATTTAGATATCTCTCGAAAATAGCCCCCTTGACACCCCTATGGTCTCAATTGTGGATCTTGCTTGAATATTTCTGATAGAGACTTTTACTGATTTGCAATCCCAATAAATCCTTGAACAAATAGAGCTTGATTTGATTAGTTTTGTTAATTAACAGAAATCCAAGATGCCTGCTAAACACACCCCGAAAATCTTGCAGTACAACAACGTTGTCTTGAGCTGTCTGACATCACTTGCAATACAACTGTTCAGCCCCAGGAGAGTGGCAACCCGTACACGAAGGTGTGTCTAGGTCAATGAATGAGACTAGATCAATGAATGGGACTATTGTGGCAAAAGTGATGTAGAATTTTCCAGAACTGAGATAGAGGATGTTGAGTGGTATGATGTCGGACAGCTCAAGACAACGTTGTTGTACTGCAGAGAATGCAGGGCAATGGTGAAGACATCATCAGTTAATATGTCAATTCAGCCAATATAGCAGTACCAATATCATAGTATCATGTTCCATCATGTTCATGTGTTAAGATAGCCAATGAAGATATTCTACATTATTGTTCTCTGTTTGTGATATAAAAAGTATCCCAAGCATGTTGGTGAGTAATGCGTAATGCATAAGTGTATGAATATATTCAAATAACAATATGTTTTTATTTGCTTTCCATCTCAATGAGATGCTGTTATCATTTTAAATTGATATTATATAGCTAGAATAACACCAAAAATGGAATCTACATACCAAAGTACCCTTGAGAGTAAGTATCACACATCTTTATAGCACAATTAGTTACGAACTTGAATTTTCGGGGTGTGTTTAGCAGGCATCTTGGATTTCTGTTAATTAACAAAACTAATCAAATCAAGCTCTATTTGTTCAAGGATTTATTGGGATTGCAAATCAGTAAAAGTCTCTATCAGAAATATTCAAGCAAGATCCACAATTGAGACCATAGGGGTGTCAAGGGGGCTATTTTCGAGAGATATCTAAATGAATGTGTAGCGTGTACCATGTGTGCAGGTGTACATGCATCAAAAGAAATAGCTTGATTGTATTTATTTTGGTCTGAATGGATTCCCTGTATATGAAAACCTAGAAATAGACCCCAAAATGAACATCCTAGGTTGACTCAGTCCGAAGTTATGGACATTTTAGTGAAAACTTATCTAAATTTGACGGCCATCTTGGATGCATGCATCAAAAGAAATAGCTTGATTGTATTTATTTTGGTCTAAATGGATTCCCTGTATATGAAAACCTAGGTATAGACCCCAAAATGAACATCCTAGGTTGACTCAGTCCGAAGTTATGGACATTTTAGTGAAAAATTATCTAAATTTGGCGGCCATCTTGGATTTATGGACATATTCATATTATAAATGTTTATTTAACCACTGTTTTCTCATGTACAATGGATAAGGTCCCTACAATGAGCAGCAAAAGGTAACAAACATTTTATTTTGTAGACCCATGCAGCTTAAAGTGAAGCAATCTCAAAATTCGAGATTTCGCGGGGCGGCCATTTTGAAAAATGGCCCGAAAACCAATTTTTGCAATGGATGCGCAACCGGAGACATATGTAATGTTTATTAGTATTAAAAAACCTTGAGAAAAAAGTTGGTTTTGGAGGATCATGGGGGGGGGGGGGGGTGCAAAGGGACCCCCCGTACATGCCCGACTACATCGGTTGTACTCCATACGATCGGGAATTGGCCAAAGAAAAATACAAAAATAGTTCGAAAAATTAATATCAAGTAGAACCGGAGTTAGGGCCAGTTATGTGATTTTCACGTTTTCCGTTGCCATGGCAACCGTTTCTATCCGATTTTGACAAAGTTTGTGGAGGACCGAGCCACGGACATACCGCTTCATCCCTATAAATTTCACATCGATCGGACCATTTATTCCCGAGCTAGACAGACAGATCCAAATGCAATACCCTGCCCCCCCCCGCTCCCCCCCCCCCCCCTACGGCGGGGAGGGTAAAAATTATTCCAGTAACTGATATTATCCAAAATATTATGTCAAGATATGCCTCATTTGTTGAGAAAGCTGGCCTTTACATCTATAAGCTGCACTAATGTAAATCAGTATGACGTTGAATTCAAATGAATCGAAACCGCATTGTATGTGTACCAAGTGTTTTATTTCAGAGCTATGGTATCTGAAGATTGATTTTTATACGAGAATGGGTCGATGTGGTATGGTACGTGACAATGGTAAATAACAAAGACAAATCACAAGTGAATACGCATGTACAAACGGAACAATATTTCACCGAAAGCGTATCAAATTTGTACAATAGTTACACAATATTATGGCCTTTTTTCAATCATCAAGTGTTTGTAGAATACTGAGCGCTTAAACTCCCGGAATACACTTGCTGCTTCATTCGGGAGTCAACAATGTCTGATATATGCCTCAAACGGGCATTTGAGCAGTTGACTTCGATGGAGGTATATGGAAATATCATTGATAATTCTATAACATAGTGCTTTATATGTGCCGGAAAAAGTCTTTGAGCATAATGCAACCATTATATCACTATTCAATCACTTCCACTGGGTGTCAAGAGTGACATCAATAATCATAAGTTTTCTCTACGTCATCATGGCTGCACTTCAAGGGGCGGGGAAAATCGTGATAATAATTATATTTGTTATACATAACCATGACAAATCGTCATGATGTACACCTTGCATATATATCTACAACGAATTTAACCGCAAGTACAAAACCGCAAGTGTAATATTATGATTAGCATTCCTGTGTAATGGTTGAACCCATTTTTCATTTCGAGCAAAATTCCCCATACACTGCCTAAAATTTGAGTATCAATAGTTTATATACGTATACGTAGCCCATTACAGCTAATATGCAAGTGAAAAGGTCTTACTATACTGCTATCGATCAAGCAGCGAGCCCGGAAAGGGTGTTTCTGACAGCAAAAACAACAAAGATAAAGTGGGATGAAGTTCAACGTCCTTTTCTACTACAGTGTATTTGAAAGAATCTGAGCCACTAAAATAGACTCATCCAGCCTAAAGTTTAGGAGTCATGCAGGCACTAAATGTTTTCCCACTAGTGAAGAGAATTACGCGAGCGCCAGACCATATCGTCAGCTTATTCGCTGTCTGTATTCAGGTGTTACCCTTATCAGTTTTCATTAACTTTGGTAACCATTGGAAATTATGTGCAATATATATGTATATTTTTGGGTAAGATTAATTTCCCATGTAAATCACCGTCAAGTCAACTGCTCAATAGGGGACCTGACTCATCGTGTATCAAGCACACAACAAATCGCTTTCATGGGACAAGGTGATGGAACCACCAGGTCACATCCTGCTGGCTATCCACGAACGGGTAAGTTATTTGTTTCCCTTCCCGAGGTCCACAGACAACAGTATTCCAACGGTTTTCAAAGTATTTTAAGGTCATAAATGAGAACCAAAACGTGTACAGAATATGGTCCGTGTATGTAAACTTCAGAAACTGTGGCATTCTTTTGCTTCTAAGGTGCGTTGTGAATTTCCTGTTGCAAACATCCTGCGGAAATGTGCTTTGAACAGCCTACCAGAACAGTTCAAGCGCAAAAACTATCTGATCTATTACATACACTTCAGAGTTATTCAATATACATTCCCCCCACACTGCCATTCGGAATTAAACTTGAAAGTAGGTATCAATCTATTATCACCAATACAGTCAGATTTTGATGATGCCAATAACAAACGTAAAGTACAACATTTTGCAATAGAAACAAAGCCCGACCAAATAGTTTATCCAAAGGCACACTGGCGTCATCAGGAGCAGACAGTGTGTGAAATATAGTTGTTTCTACTGTACACCTGATGGAATTAGTATACAACTGCCCAACAACCTATGAAAATAATTTAGAAATCCGAAACAACCCCCATGGAACAGATACATGACAAGTACATAAGTACCTAATCACAAGCCAGAAGGCTACTGAGTTGATGGTATCCTCGGGGACAGATTTAACGTCCGCCAGCAGTGACACCGACTCAGTGGTATGAATGTAGGTATCAATCTATTACCACCAATACAGTCAGATATTGATGATGCCAATAACAAACGTAAAATACAACATTTTGCAATAGAAACAAAGCCCGACCAAATAGTTTATCCAAAGGCACACTGGCGTCATCAGGGGCAGACAGTGTGTGAAATATAGTTGTTTCTACTGTACACCTGATGGGATTAGTATACAACTGCCCAACAACCTATGAAAATAATTTAGAAATCCGAAACAACCCCCATGGAACAGATACATGACAAGTACATAAATACCTAATCACAAGCCAGAAGGCTACTGAGTTGATGGTATCCTCGGGGACAGATTTAACGTCCGCCAGCAGTGACACCGACTCAGTGGTATGAATGTAAGTATCAATCTATTACCACCAATACAGTCAGATTTTGATGATGCCAATAACAAACGTAACATACAACATTTTGCAATAGAAACAAAGCCCGACCAAATAGTTTATCCAAAGGCACACTGGCGTCATCAGGGGCAGACAGTGTGTGAAATATAGTTGTTTCTACTGTACACCTGATGGAATTAGTACACAACTGCCCAACAACCTATGAAAATAATTTAGAAATCCGATATATATATGAAAGTTTATACATTTATGAATCAAACTTGAAGCTCAACATATACAAAACTGAACAACTGAACAATCAAGGATATTAAATGAAACTATACCAAATATAGTGACACATAACATTTTGTAATGCAGATCTTTATACTTTGGAGACTGTGATGAAAATTTGACTTTGGGGTTCATCGAACAAACTTATTCGGTTATGTGTTTATTTCAGATATGAAAATCGAAGATGGTTCAAGAGCCTGTTCAGTGTATATAATGAAACTCCTCCTAATGGTTCCCCTCTAAAAGAAATATCCAACAAGCTGGACAAAACCGCTTGTCATTTGTCATCAGGCTGGCTAATACAACAAAATCCATTGCTGATGCCGATATGATACAACTCATCACATATTGCATGTAATACATGATCGATGTAGCAATTGAGGCACCACGCCACAGACTTTAGCTCTCGAGTAATATTGTTTGACATCTAATGACAATAAAGATACTATATATATTCTCAGTTATATCTACACAGTGTACTAACTTTGTGTAGATATTGGCGTGTACCAACTTTCATCGGATATTGGAAAGCCGGTGTGACATGCGAGAAGTGACATGTGAGAAGCGACATGTGACATGCGAGAAATATTGCCTACATGAACATGTGACCTGTGAGCTAGCCTATCAACTGCAACATGCGAGTTAACTTACAAACTGCGACTTGCCTGAAACAAAATGCAACTTGAATAACCTACACATATTTTTCGTATTAAACCATGGTTTACCACGGAATAAGTCATAGTTTATAGTTCGCAGGTCGCATGTCGCTTCTCACTTCTCGCATGTCGTACCGGCGCTCTATAGATATATTTACAAAAAATAACTTAATAGATTGCCTACATAGTGATTATTTCCAGACAACACTCCATTGATTATCCTTTCTACGCACTCATTTTATTCTACTGTACTTCACCATGTATTATATTTATCTCCACTTTTGCATGTAATTGTATGGAAACATCTTCAGTGTATTTTAGCATTATCTAAAAACACTAAGGTGAAAATATGTTCCACCTGAGGACTATAAGTTCGAACGCAATATTCTTCTGATGACTGTGTTGAATCACTTGCAGTGAGTTATGTAACCCACGTCACGTATTATTCTAATGTATTCTTCCATACCAAACGGTCTCCTTTCTATAGCAATCACAATCAGATACCGTACAGACACGGAGACAAATTCATATTCCAATGAATATGAATGAATATCCGGTGTTGATCAAACACAGTGGAAGTCAAAAGTAGTCGAGTGATACCAGTGATATCAGAACGAATTATGAGACAATACCATATTTTTATTACTATAGGCGTATCGATGGATCATTGCCAAACTAGGGGCTGAATAATAATTTTGTGCAAGTCCTACTTGCTGAAATATGTCTTTCATATGCTCATATCTATGGCATTAAAGATCAATTCAGTGGATTATTTATCTCACCCCCGTGTGCTACATCCCCGATTCCAATGCACTGCATGGAAGATAGGAGGAAGCCTTGTAAAGATGTTTGCATTAGCAGATTGCAATCTACTGGATTCATCGCGGCTGTCTCCCTACAAGGGAACTGACTTGATTTTATCGCAGACTGCCCAGACTTTTCTGTCTGAACTGACGACTCCTATCGACTCCCGGGAGCTGCAATGTAAATGTCATATTCCCGATATTGACTTTGTAAATGAAACATGTCAAGGCATATGAGTCGAAACAATATACAGTATTTGGGTGTTGATTGTCACGTTAAACTCACACACGAGCCTGTTGGAGATGTTCAAAATGACCATGATACAAAATGTAAGTTAATCACGACTATAGCTACTATTCAATACACCGCGCATAATACTAAAAGGACTTTGAAGATGTTTCCAAACAACATGTGGTGATATATACAATACATGGAAAAGTCAAAGTGACTAATCAGAAAGGATTGACAATGGAAAACATACCAAACATACACAGCTGTTTCGGGACTCCTACATTCGAACTGCCATACACTTACTGGTAATGAATTCAGAATACATTTTTTAAAAATCCGAACGCAAAGTATAGTATAATCACTCCCTTTCCTACATAGGTGTGTTACGCATTATGCACTATATCAGTACTAGCAATTGTTATCTCTATCCCTCCTGCAGGGGTGAGCGCGTGATACAAACCAGAATAAAACCATCAAACCCAAAAGCGCCCTACGAACACATGCATTTTTAGTAACCGGGAATGAAATTGATATTCACATTCTACATATATATGAAGACAAACGAGTTGGTGGCCATACTTCTTCATATATATATATACAGGCTGGACTGGCGTGTTTTTTTTCCAACTTGGGTATATTTTGGCGGTAGCTATTTTGTTTGCCTCATAACATAGCTTCTACACTGAATTGGTAGCCCGTCCATGTGATTAACGATCGAACGCCGATAGTAGACAGAACCATTATGTGAACTTGGGTGTTCAATTCTAGCACTGACCAAAGAATCCCAGACTGTGTAATTGAAACGCCAGACCACTAATCGATCCGCAGTTGCATCAATACAGTGTGCCGAGATTTACACAGAATGCTTTTTCGCTAATCTATACACTATGGTCATTCTTCTAGCTACGCATGCTAGATTGCCGGCCTGGCACGGTTCGGGTTTTGTGTGGCTGTTTGCCATTCATCAGAATGAACAAGCAACAACTGGCTAACTGTGTTGAATTAAATTTGAAAGAAATATTATGATGGAATCCTTCCGAAGTATCATAGCTAAAGGTCTTGTCATTTATTGAACAAAATGTTAATGACAGCATTCAAGAATGAATAGAACTACAATGAATCAATTTGTGTGGACCATACGCTTATTTGAGTGTGAGCTGATCCATTTTTAATTCAATGCTTTATGATGTAATTCCATAATATTATCAACGTGATTCACTATTAATATCAATGCCATAATATTATTATCAAGTTACCCTTATGTATTTCGTATCTTATGTCATGTCCGAGACATCTTACCAACGCATAATTCATTTCTTTGATACTCCTGTTCCAACAGCGCCAGCTGTGTCCATTCTCGGAAGTAGTTATTTGGTCAAATGGCCCATCGGGTGATATTTATGCTGTGGATTTAATTCTCCGTCAGTAAATTACAAACTATAATATGCGAGAAAAAAACATATCTGGCAAACAGTATAACTCGAAATTCAAGTTATCCTCTGGCTATTATGGGACAATTGACTATTAAAACAGCCTGAAAATTTTTATAAAAAATAAAACGATATCTTATAAGTAATAAAACAATATCTTATAAAACCTGACACCGAAAGGGTCAAGCCAAGAACGGGCCAACACCAATCATCGATCGTACAGAGATAAAGACAATCTGGTTCACGATACATACACGTGACATGGATAGAATTCCTGCCAACCGAAATAACCAATGCGTTAATTGAAAGTGATTGTCAGGAGGTGGTGAGGTTTTGAAATCTAAAGATAATATTTGTCAACATGCACGTCTCTTCCAAACAAGATATTTTTCACATTGTGTTACATAATGGAATTGATGATAACAGTGTATATATTGTCAAATAACTGCCAACTTCTTATATCATAACAATATAGTATTTTGCATGTATTAACAATATTTTCGTTACCACAGAAAACAAAATAATATTGATCAAAGAAGAACTCTGCTATTCGCCCATACTTACCATTCAGTGGAACAAGTTCGTGAATCATCCTTCGTATTCGGTCAAATTTGAACCAATACAAACATTGTACACAACTAGTATAAAAAAAATTTCTTGATATGTGTGTACTGCTTAAGTAGACATATACATGTTTCCCTACCTATATCAGCACCACATATATACAGGTTACTTTATATTTATTCCGAACGTGATCGCTGCGTAATTGGACACGGTACAGTCTATATTGGGTTGAGTGAGGTCGATATCCCTTTTAGGTGATTAATTGCCAAATCCCATTCGCAGACATGATCTTTTAGTGGATTACATGTTTTATTCCAGCACTGGCCATAGGATCGGTGTTTGCTCAACTGAACCGACACAACAAATAACCAATGCTGTGGTATCAAGTCAGTATTTTCACTGACTTGGCTCACATGTACTGTTCCGCGGTATTCTGGTGAATCACACATGATACACGATTAATGTTTCAATTCACAATACCGCTACCTAACTGGGCATGTGCTGATAGTTTCAACCAATATGTTCAAAATTAACAACACCATGTTTTCCTGCAGATATGAGAATAAATTAACGCAACCCCCATCTAGTCTCTGAATTGTTGCAGCAGCTGTAACAAATGCCTCTGAACTACATGTATATGGACGTCACCATGATCAAGTTGGTCAATGCATGAAATATATGACAACATACAACCCTAAACTTGTGTGAATAATAACTTTTTTTTCGAAATTCACGACGTTTATCACATGTGGTGTAGTGACGCACACTCGTTCCGGAACACATTATTTCACACCTATCATCCATTCACGTTGTACAAGAAGTTCCTTAAAATTTCAGATTTTGCCTAACACTGCACAATGGATAAATGACTTTGTTTTGATGCCTTGGAATATACTAAGTCTGGTATTGGTTCCATGTATATTATAGTGATTTGGTTGAGAATCACATGACAAATTTATAATGAAACCACTCATTGATATATATATGAATGAGACTTCACGAAATCAATGCCATAAATTTGCTCCACCATACCTTAACGATGTTTTCCCTTCATCTTGACCAGCTGTGTTCCCCGTTGAAAGTATTTATTGTCTCAAATTGACCATCAGCTGAAATTTATAGCATCGGAAAAACACTATTCTCTTTGGGATATAAAGACACATTTTTCATATTTGACGTTTGCATACATGCTTGACGTATACAACCTTTTGTAAATTGATGCACATACCATATCTTGCAAATATATCCTAAAACACGAATTTCACAATTCATATTAAAAGTAAAATATAGGATCGAGGGCCCTGTAACTTACTGTAATTCTGCCAGAGTATTTCATTGAATACACATGTACATATGATTTTCATGCGATCTAATCAAAGCTCTGGAAGAGCATCAACAATAGAATTTCCATTCTTCACGGTAAATGCGACATTGAAAACTGAACCTCCATCATGTCATACCAAATATCATTTCCTATATGCCCATATTGTAAAGCTTCCAATTTCTTAAATATATGACATCCCACATAATGTAATCATGACACAAAATCCGTCGTCAAGTGTCAAGTAATATCCCAACATTATACAATATTATCAACAAAATTATCCCACAATATCAACCTATCAACTACATCAGCTGGGCATGTGCTGATAGTTATCATTTTCCAAATACGAGAAAATGTCTTTAATGTAAGTATCAACCCGTCACCACCAACACAGTCAGACTCCGATGATGCCCACAACAAACGCACAATCCAACACTCTGCAACGGAAACAAAGCCCGACCAAACAGCTTATCCAAACACACACTGGTGTCATCAGGGGCAGACAGTGTGTTAAATGCAGCCGCCTCCACTGCACACCCGATGGAACCAGCACACAACTGCCCAACAACCCATGAAAATAACCTAGAAATCCGAAACAAACCCCATGAAACAGATACACGACAAGCACACAAGTGCCCAACCACAAGCCCGAAGCCACCGAGTTGATGGTATCCTCGGGGACAGATTTAACGTCCGCCAGCAGTGACACCGACTCAGTGGTATGAATGTAAGTATCAACCCGTCACCACCAACACAGTCAGACTCCGATGATATGTCTCATCTGAAAATGTCCTTCACAATATTCGAAATTGTGAGGTATATCTGATATCTGATATCATGCTATAGAATAGCACATGCCTATTGGGCAAGCTGAAAGACTAAACGGTATTCAGGACATGCGGGCTTATGTATTCGCAACTCAGCATATATCGTTTTGTTGTCGGTAGAAATATTTGAGGTAAATATCACCGTGGCATTGCAGATGGATCATTGCGTTTACATCTTGAACGCCAAAGCTAGGTACATGTTTTCTCCAAAATACGCGTCATTACGGTAAAAAAAATCCTTTGTATCCTGAGAACGTCAAGTTCCTTTGGCTCCGCCATTTTGGCTGTACAGACGATCTGAGCATTTCAGGTAGTTTTCTCAAATCTAGCACATTGATTGATAGCGTCGATAGGTTGGCACAAAACCTCCATGAAAAAGCCAACACATGGGCATGTAGAAGGCATCGCGTCCAACGCTCTAATGTCAAGAACTGAGCCCTGTTCGATACATTAGAATCATAATGTATTCAAGTACAACTATTTTCTTGATCTAATCAATATATTTTACATCATAAGATAGTTGGTACAACATATAAAATATGTCAATTGCTTTATAGGCCAATCGTGGTTGCGTTACGTGAAAGAAGAACATGTGGTGTGAACGTCGATGTTCGACCACATTAATTGCCTGTGTATCGGGTGATTATAATTGCAACCATTTTACAACGAACATACATGTGGTTCACCTGCAACAGTCTCGACCATGTCTAGTCTTCAGCAGTTGTTCCTCGGTTTCATGAAATAACGAAACATTGCCTCAAGGATAAAGAAGAATAAATGTGATATATATTTGTAATTGAACTAATACTCACACCACTCGTATGACCTACAGTTACCACAACTCTATATGTACTGACAATGGAACCCTGCAAGTGAATTTGGCATCAATCACATGTGTTTTCCCCCAGGATAGCCCAACCTGTAATTGCACATCAAGGTCAAACTGAATAGATCTTCCTGTGGCAGAATGGAAAACTCAATGGGTTTTGAACGACACACATATGTACTTTGATAGCATTGAGAATGTATCTGTGAGTATACACTCTGTGATCAAATATTGGACTTCCACAGCACCTCATGATGAAAGTAGAAGGGCAAACTGATACTTACTTGACATAGTTGATTGTTTGTGTTTGTATGTCTGACACCATAAAAACTGCTTTGACCTCATTTCAAATGATATTCGTATGGTTTGTCGAGTGTGTAAACAAGAATATAATCCCATGTAATTCAATATACACCGAATATACACCGAAGTAATTATACTTCGAATTACATGTAAATGCTCCAGTGCAGCCCCAGGCGGCCCTAGTGCAATCTCCAGGGTAAATTGCCAACTTAGTTCAGAAACATGTTCTCACTAAACAATTCATATCACACTCATAATACTAGAAAATCTAATTTGTTACACTCATGTCATCATTCGTTATATATTTCTAGCTCCTCAGTTAGATTCAAATTACCTCAGTTGTGGAACTCGGTACCACCACTATCAAAAATATTAAATCAAATGTTCAAAACTAAACTAAAACAACACCTATTGAATCAGTATTACTTTTTGTTATTACTATATCACCTTGCTTTTTTCCTATTTGTGTTATTTTTTTTATATTTTATATACAGGTCTAAACAATCACGTATACCAATTATTCCGTTTTTACTGTATGACATTCCACAGACGGTTATATCTCCATGTAATTTTTTTGTTAAACATTCTTAACGTCTGTTTGTCATATCATGTTTCTTTAGCATTATTGTGATATGATAATCCATGTCATATGCCGATGGAATACAATACTGGGAAATATCACCTCGAAAGTTGGTCGAAAGTAGGTCGGTATTAATTCCAAGAATACATGTAAAGTTTCAAATGTAATATCAAACAACACACATTTCAACACAACAATAATGTACCATGTTCAAACGTACGAATTCTACATTACAAAATAGCGTGTGTGTATTGCACCAAATAAAAAAAAAATAGCCGAAGGGCTAACAAGTGTTACCGGAAAAATGTTTTAAAACACAATTTTTCACACCAAAGTTGCCGTTTTGACCCTTCAAGTTCATTGAATGACAATTACAAGGTCACCTGACTTTTTTTTCAGAGTTTCAGAAAGATTCCCCTCTAAACTTCAAAGATAAAAATGGCGACGAACGACGCTGCCGCTCACACCGACGACAGATTCGGACACAACGTCATGCCAATAGGTTAGCGGACCACAGATCCAGTAACCTGAAAATGTGGACGACAAAGAAGATATCGGTCCATAGGTGCGGTAACCTAACAATGTTGACAATACAAATTGCTGTATTTGATGATGTTCCGACCACATTTTTATTCATTTTTTTTCTTAAAAATCGCATTTTCAAACCCAGAACCCAAGTATAGTGCCTGGTCCTATATAAGCTAATTATCAGTATGTGTTATACAGAACAACCTTGATAAAAAAAAATGGACAAAAATAATAAGACCATCACAAATTCAATCATAAAATCTCGATCTAGCTACGAACAGGAAGACAGGCCAGTCAAAATGCGAATGTTCTACCATCCTAATAATATAATTCACAGAACAATAATGTTACCATGTTTAAACGTACGAATTCTACATTACAAAATAGCGTGTGTGTATTGCACCCAAATAAAAAAATTAGCCGAAGGGCTAAGAAGGGTTGAGGAACTTGAAATTAAGGATACGACAGACTCCGCTAATTTTTCCAACTATCTAGATCTGAGGTTGGAGATTGATAATGATTCTAACCTGTCAACTAGATTATATGACAAACGTGATGATTTCAATTTTTCCATAGTCAATTTCCCTTTTCTAAGCAGCAACATTCCTATGTCACCGGCTTATGGTGGGTTTGTTTCTCAACTTATACGCTATTCCAGAGCTAGTTGCAAATATGAGGACTTTGTCTATCGAAGTGCCCAGCTAGTCTCTAAACTGCTGCGACAAGAATATGTAATACCAAGACTTTCTAAGCAGCAACATTCCTATGTCACCGGCTTATGGTGGGTTTGTTTCTCAACTTATACGCTATTCCAGAGCTAGTTGCAAATATGAGGACTTTGTCTATCGAAGTGCCCAGCTAGTCTCTAAACTGCTGCGACAAGGATATGTAATACCAAGACTTATAGCGGCGTTTAAGAAATTCAGTGACGTCATCATGATCTGGTTGATAAATACACCAAATCCATGTCTGCCATGCAACTAGATCTATTTTCATGTTAATTTTGGGGAATCCATGACGGGTGCCACTAGTGGAGCAGGAAATGCTCACTCTTCCGGAACACCTGATTTCACCTCCTAATGGCCACCTTTGGGGGTTCTTGAGTTTCCCTATCATTTTTGTTTTCTCTCACTTCGTATGCCTGATATGACTTGCTGTCCCCGGACTATGAGATTGGATAACGGACCCTGTTTTGTTTGGTCGGAATACTTAATACTGGGTATTGATTCCACGTCTATCACATCTGTCGCAATGGTAATCCGATGCGAACACGTAGGTTATTAAACAGGATGGCGCTATATCGATAATGTGATGGTTGTAGATCTATATTATTTATTGTAGTGCATATATTGTATTCTAAATATATAGCCACATGTATGAACTATGTATAAAGGTGCATAAAAATGATAATGCATTGCAAGAAGAGCATGGTGGGTGGGCAATATTTCCTTGATGACATGTGCTCATGAAAAAAACTCATCTCATCCTCCATGTGTACTAGTTGGTAACGGACGGAAGGTAATTTATGCCTATTCTGATTCGGTTTGATTTGTAATACGTGACAGTGTCTTCTACAGTGGATCGAGGAGTATCCATATATCCTTTTGATTAAAAACCATATAAATTTCACAGACAAGATCAAAAGGTTCAATGAGATTTCGATTCAAGATGATATATATAAACGGAAACGGCATACGCCTTGGGTGCGTGATATACTGAACGGAAGGCAGGGGAGGCAATATAGATGGGTTGATTCACAAACGTTCTTTCGATTTCCTGTTCGTATCTGATGTCTAATCTATATTGAGGAATAATCTTACCCCAACTACCTGAAACACATACACAATTATTCATGCCGATCAAAATCCGGTAAAAATTAGGATGAATAATGGGGGGTCTGTTTATGACAAGATGAAGCCAGTCATGTCGGGTGTGGCACAATAAACGTCCTCTTTTACGGGACACCCAGGTCACATGCATATGTGGGTACTTATATACCGCATTCATACAAAAGTTCATCAAGTGATTTTGATTGATATGATGATGTTGAGACATTCAGTATGTAACGGCTTCTATTTTCTCCATCCAGATTGTTACCTCTCACGATATCAGTCACATTTGCCACTTGTTCATATGCACATCAAAGCTCGATTTTCACGTAAATAATTAATTACATGTTCTAATTTTTACGAGTGTGTTTTGTGAAGTGTTGGTCATACAAACTGGGCTTGTATGTTACCGGGCCTGACTGCAAAGCTGTTATCATTCAGCTATTTACTTGCAGATACATGTAAATAGACAAAACCAAACTGCTTGCACTCGGCAAAAACTGACTTGTTCAACATACACAAATTGATACCTGCGATTTTTTTTTAACTATTAGGGATTATCTGTTTCATTGAACATTCGCGAATGATACTGAAAACTGATATTACTTACAGACGTATATATCAATGATGATGAAAAACGAACAAAGTAAGCATTTGTGGCAGTAACCCAACGTACGCACACTGGACATAAGTGTACCTCCACCTCCCCCCCCCCCCCTCTGCATTATGAGACAAACTCGTACTTTTTAATCACTTGATTTGACACATGATTTAGGTCCGAAAATGACCTAAGATATATATTTCATTGTTGTTGTTGCCAACAATATTTGTTACTCTTGCTGGAAAAATGTGAATATCATTGAACATGTTCCTCATTGTTTAGTAGCTATGTGTCGTTGTCTATTTACTTTGCGAAACTGACTTGGGTGACATTATCCAGTGTGTGTAAACACTCAAAGAAATGAACTGTCTAACACGGAGCCGCTGAGGGGACATGGAATAAATATTTTTGGCACAATGTTATTGCATTCCCTCGTTATATCATTGCGTTCCGTCAGGATCTTATTACATTCCTCTTAATCTGGACTGGTTCACTCACATACCGGATCGCGTTCCCTTGCAATCTCATTGCGTTCCCTCGCAATGTTGTCGCATTCCCTCACATTCCTAATTGCGTTTCTTCGCGATTGAATTGCATTGCCTCGCACTTCAGATCGCGTTCCTTCTCATGGACATCAGCTATAAGTGATATGTGATCCAAAATGTGAGGAAACGCAATAAGATCTTGAGCGAACGTGATCCGGAATGCAAGAGAATGCAATAAGATTGCGAGGGAACGCAATCCGGAATGCAAGGGAGTAAGATCGCGAGGGAACGAGATCTGGGATGTGAGAGAACGCAATAAGATCGCGTAGATACACGATAATATTGCGAGGGAACGTAACAGCAATGTACCAAACAAATTCTTCCTTGTCCCGTCACCGTTCCAATTAGTGTTTGCCTCGATTATGGACTGAGGATCGTACAATAGGTTTTGCAGTCGAAAACTTCTGAAGTACTGATTTTGGTTGTTATTGTACATTTAGTGTATATTACGCATTCGATTCTCCTCTTCCGAAATGCTACAGTAGGTGTGTAGCATTGATGACATTACCATTTGCAAATGTAGTTTGCCATTTGCAAATAACAACGAGTCAACAGTAGTTTATGTGTCAAGGCTAACCACCATCCATATTGTTAGCGTTTCCTGTGTCACGAGCACTGCGGCGGCAGAGATGGGAGAGCAGCTGTTGGACAATATATATATACTTATTGTTGTCGAGCATGTCAAATTGACAAGGTAAACTTCGCCTCATTAGTGTCATGAGATCACACCCAGTTTTTTGTGATATATCCGTCCATTAGAGCGAGCATACTTGTTCAAACAACGTCAATGTATCCGTCAAACTCGAATGTAAAATATCGTCCTTTTTCGGTCTAAAAATATTGCAAATACACTATTATGACAATGAGACTAATGGACATTCAACGAATTCAATGGGTTCATAATAACGAATTCATTGGGTTCAGTTTCTGCTTTTAACGTCATAGATATATAACCACATGTTGATATGGGTCAAAATAGGGAAAAAAAGTTTTGTAAAGGCATGTAAAAATTCTTACACGCTCTGTGAGAATCCCGTGGGGGAATACTCGTCGACCCTGGGGACAAAAACCTGGTTTCAAAGAGAAAATACCTCAATTGATATTTCAGTTGATTAATATGATCTGACGAATATTTTCGTCCAAATATCGTCAGAATCGCCGTCAAATTTTTCGTCAGAATCGCCGATTTACGTGAACATTTGCATTTCGATGGGATTTGAGAATGCACTACGGTGTGCATTCATATTTTTCGCTGGCAATGTGTAAAAGTCAGAATGGTCTCCGAGTTCAACACCATCAACTTCCATATTGATATTTTGGTGCTGATTACTCTTCCAACGGTACTCAAATTTTGTAGACACCAATATTGGATTTAGGCTCAAGATCCACAATCTCAAGAGAAATATGGAATGGCCATTCAGTCAAATCTCCCAGTGATTCACTGTAAATTTGCATGGTTTCACTCAGTCTATTTTATAGCCACCAGACGTGCCAAACCGCTGGAATCGCCTTATTATTCAAAGTTAACTATCTTGTTGACATATTGAAGATTCTGACCTCAACTGTTTTCTCCGGAGATACACGGTGGTTGATATACCATCTGGTATGGTATATATCGCACTATACTTGCCCTGGAATAAATGCAGAACAAAGTACGTAGTTCGAACGTGAAGCAAAGAAGAGTTCTACCGGAGTCTATGGTCGTTAACATAACATGACCTGACTGATGAAAAACAAAAACAGTTGGAAGTTGCAAATGTGATTTCATTTACTCACATTATTGAAATGTACTCAGGGAGTATGTCTATACCTAACTGCACAAGCGTCTCGTGTGTACGATTTGATCATGACGGACGTCTGCTGGGACATGTAGCGAGTAATGTGATATGCGACTGATATATGTACAAAGATATATGACACTATACATTGCATGTACGTAAACAGCAATCACATACCGATGAAATAGTAGTATTGGACAGTGGTTCTCCAATATACATTTCAATTTAACTGCAGAGACTAAACATCAACGACCACTGAGTGAACCTAGGTATTGAGTTGCACGAATTGATGTTAATTTAATGACCTGGGTGACCAATATCATATCAAAATCCGAAATATTGTTTCACATCAAGACGCTCTGTTTTTCACACGCACCATGAACAAATTTTACTAACCTCAGCTTCCTTTCAGGCAGTAATTTCTCGTTATTTTCATTAACGTTCCTAATATGTTTATGGAATTTGTTCTATATGGATTGGGAAGTATGCATTGAATTGTAGCAAAATCAGTTCATACCAAAAATATAAAGTGAACGAATTATCTGCAACACGGAATGATCAAACAGGAAATTGCTGGTCGAATCTCTGTAAACGTTACCGGTGTACCAGTTACAAACAACTGGTCTGCATATTACATCTTACCCTCTTTATTTTGTATCACTGCCTGAGATCTGTTCAATATAAGACTATGCGAAACCTTGAACAGTCATTCTACCATGACTATGACCATGGTTTCAATGTCTATCTGCCCTTTAAGCTGCCGTTTATCACGTAAATATCAACAAACTGATTTCAAGGATTATAAAACCTTCCTCGGACCATCATTCCACACTGTATGCACTTCGGAGTGATGGATGTAGCTCAAATAATATTTATACTGATTTGGTTTGCTAATTTATAACTTTGTTTGCTTTGTAATAAGCGGTGCGGTGTCAGAAGTATTTGATGTATCCTGGAGGAATCCATTCAATGGTGTTTTTTTACTTAATGAGAACACTCAGTAAATTGATTGACGAGCTTGATTTTTAGATGAATTATTGTATAGTGGAATTGTACCTGATGACTTCTGCTGGTTTGTTCATAAAGATGACTAACTTCCACCACGTGGTGATTGCACGTGGTGCATGTAGCTTGATATGCCAGGTTTGTCCCCGTTTGTGCCTGTTTTGCTGTTTCGTATCGTTTCAATTACCCAGATCTACTGGCCGATTGCCCAAACGTTTGAACAAAGGCTACGCTTCAAACGAAATTCTGTTGAGACACGACGTCTGGAGCCAGAGATTGTAGTTTCCATTTCTAATCAGTGTTGTTGAATTCTATGTATATGATTCTACTACTCAAGCACATGGCTAACCAAGCAACACATGTACAATGTATGTATTGATACGACAGCAAATACATCGATTATTTAATATATCTGTATATCAAACACGTAATATAATTGTTCATTTTGTGCTTCTGCCCTATACGGTGCATTCCCACATGAAATGTATGAATTATATTGAGTCAATATAAAAAGTTCACAATATACAGTAACATGTGCATGAATTATCATCGTCATATTTCGGGTTACTATATATCCATGTGTGCCAGCTGTACCATTGTCAGAATAATGTATATGAATGAGTGTTTCCTAAAATGATTATCAGGTGATTCTCATATCATAGTACAATAATATTTCCTGGGAAACACAAAGTTTGCAAATAGGGAAAACAAGTGAAACAATTTGCTGTAGTTACAGTGACATGTTGATTCAATTGCACATTTCCACGCCGCTCATTTTATAAAGTAATAATGAGAGACTGGGCTAAACAATGCCCACATTGACAATTCATGCCTTTTACCTTCATTCAATGTTGTATTTGTACATAATGTTGTACATATCAAACATCCATCTCAATTATTATAATCAAACGACCCAGTACACGTGAATTTCAACAACACCAACATCAATAGAAACAACAATCTGTATGTCAAGGCCATGCACAAATAAATTAGTTCTCATGACAAACTGGAATACTCGTTTATTTTTAATGTCACAATGACATCCGCACACACCACAAATACATCTTTTCAACAGCTTTTGAGTAAATTGGCTAAGCTTTGTAAATTTGTTGAGATGTGAATTGGTTCAGAAGCCACAGCCAGTTCTTGGCAATTGCATATTATACTATATAATTACAGTGCTATTTTTACGAAGGATTTTTCGAATGACGACCTCGAAAATGTCTGACTCTTGGTCTACCGTCACGTCTCGTTATATTGTTACCATATTGACGAGCATACAGGCGCATGCGTCTAGAAGAGACGTCCTTAAAGACACCTTTATTCACATAGAGACGCATGCGCCTATAACCAAATATAGGCGCACCCAACAGTCACGTACAGGCGCATACCAGTCTTCATTTATTAGTCCTGTGTATTAATTATCCTGACACATATAAAATCCGAATTGAAAATATTTAAACATCATTTTCATCAATACAAAATATTCAATACATATATTAAATACATATTAAAAAATGTAGTTGAAGAGATGGAGGTCATGGAGATGGAGGGAGCGGTCGACCATGCAGTAGTGAATGGGGCGAGTGAACACCTGGCTGGTGTTTAGATGGGTGATGGTGTTGATTCTACCAATGCAGTACACGTGATCCATCATGCTGCCATTCTTTACAGGCACACCTATATCGCATTTTTAACGTGAGCCATGGTCCAATAACGAAAACAATTTTGTGCCTACTGGGGGCCTTCTATGGTAAACATCAGATAGAGGCGCATTCTCTCTATATCTAAAGCAATAATTCCTATGCGCGTCAATACGGTACGTGCATCTTATTATGCTGAATGTACTTTATAGAATAAGATTTTTTTTGGAACGTGTGATTTTCGCAGCGATGGTGTATATACATGTATAATGAACTGGCCAAGAATTCTTCTCGTTGTCTTGCAATCAACGAACTTGCTTTACCAGCGGATAAGCGTAAGTGTATGTCAAGGCCAAACCATTATTCATCTCCATATGACGGGATGGGACACTCAAATGAGTTTTCGCCGATATAATTCATTCCAACCTTGTTCACATCACACTACAATGTATTTGTAGTATTGGCGAATGTTTGTCCCATATACCTCAGTAATTGCACATCATTATCTTATCTATGCATCTTTTTACTTTTCATGAATCATGGAACTGTATCAATCGATGTTAATTTATTGACTCGTCCTCCTCCAGAACTTGTTTTAATCCAGGTGCTTGATGGTCCCGCGTTGATAAGTTATTTCATGTATGAAATATTGACATTATCATAATTATTTTAACTACTGTTTTGGAGGACATAAGGCAATGTTTGAAGGCCAGATTGATTGCATATAATATTTCTGGAGCTGGGATCAGCTGTGCATTCACTTATAATATAAACATAGAGGTTACAAATACTCAACATTGCAACATCCAGTCATCCTGAATATACAACACAGTGATCACAGCCACCAGTAACCAACCGAGACTCTGTTTGTTATAAAGCAATATTAATATTCTGCAAATTCATCGGATCAATATGTCATATTCGGACGTATGTACAGCAATCAACTAGTAATACTAGGAAAGCTAACGGGCGAGTTCGGGTGCACCAGGGTGTTTAAGCAAATCAACAATGTTCTGCTTATTGTGGTCATTTCACAGAAAGTGTAGCCACATCTGTACTTATTATATGGTTGTAAGTATCAACCTGATACCATCAATACAACTATATTTCAACGATGCAGATAGCAAACTGAAGATACATTATTTTGAAATAGAAACAAAACCCGACCAAATATTTTATCCGAAGACAAACTGGCGTCATCATGGGCAGACAGTCTGTAGTTGTTTCTTCTGTGCACCCGATCAAATTAGTCTACTGCCCAACAATATAATTTAAACAATTTACTTACTTTAACCCTGCTGTAGCTCTATACGTCATCTACAGCAGGGGTTTGTGAAGCAGAAGATACACATGCTTGTTTCGGTCAAGCGTTTAAACATATATATGCAATGAACAATTTGCACAATTACTTTCACGTTATGCAAGGGTGTCTCGGTTCGTCATTCATCTTATATGTGTGCGCCCACCAAGTCTTGGGTCCGGGATTGTCTTATCTTGGTAAATTTGTTACCTTTTAGTTTACATTATAAATCAATAGCAACGTAGCTTCACTGCGGTATATAGGCGGTTCATTGATGGTCTGTTCAATATATTTAATGTTCAGCGCGTATAGTAGCAGGGTATTCCTATTCGTAGTCTTCAAACCCAACGCTGACTTGATGAGCTTACTTTGGCACTTTCCTGAAGGTCAATTGATTTAATAGCCACCAATCAATGGCATTAAAATTTATTCGTATATATTATCTCTTCACACCGTAGATAAAGACATAAAGTATATATTCGATGACAATTATTCTATTAAAATGAAAAGCAAACGGTTACTTCCTCAACAAGAAGATGGTCTTCTGGACAATGTGAAGCAAGTTTCATTCAACGGTTTTTACAACTCACACTTACTGCAGCTGCTACTTTTTCCATTTTAATTTATATGTGTTATGTCTATCTTTTTACCATGTTCAAAATTGTACATGTCATATTCTCTCCTGTTCAGGAGGCTTCAATAATAATAATAATAATAATAATAATAATAATAATGATAATGATAATAATAAACTTAAATTTGCAATCAGTCTCTAAGGTCATAAAAGATTGCATTTAGCTCACTTTTATTAAGTTTATATATCCCTAACAATTATCATGTAAGGCATTTGAGCCTTGTACAATTGTATGTAGATCTGGTATCGAATTAATATTAGCTAACCTCAACAAAACATCCAAAATTTCCGGAGGTAAACCCGTCCCAAATACCAAAGTGTAATGCTATGGGCAAAACTGCCTGGCCATCATCACGGCAACAGTAACAGCCAATGCCTCATTCCGGCCATGAAGACAGTCAAATAAATCTGTCGTTTTTGGATCATATATGTTAAATGCAGTTTTATAGCGGGAGTTCAATGTCCATTTCCCGCTGGTTGTTGACATAGATTTTCTGCATCAACAGGACGTCTTCTATTATTAGCACGCCTCTTTAATACGCGTGGAATTTCTTGCCTGGATAGGAGCCAGGCAGCTGTTTGCTGAACAAATGTTTGGGGTTGTCATCTCTCATACATTCATGTGCTATCTTAATAGACGTGTGCGGAACTCTTCTCCTGGTGTTCAACTTTGAAATTAACCCTACCTACGGGATGGTATTCGCTACACAGAGCATTTTGCTCCGGGATGAATTTATACCTGAGCTTATCTCCCAGAAAGAAGTGTTATGGGAATCATTTATCATAACAATATGTTATGGCAGTGAGCGTTAAGTTGATACTCCAGCGGTCGATGCCATTACATCTGTACTCAAGTGCAGCATAAGTGCCACATAAAATCATGGTCCTCGTTTGATAAGTGTTGGTATATAATACCGTTTCGACCACTTATACGCTTGTTAGTTAGCTTTGCAATATTTCTTTGAATCTCGTCAATATATTACTGGAATACTCAACTGTACGGTAAAAGCGAGCTACAGTTGACTAGTATAATGCTTGGTTATGATCGGTTGAGTATTAGAAGTTTTGGAAGCTAAAATGTATCATGCTAAAGTACGCATCAAATGAAGGTCAATAAGACTGTGCCCATCAGCCCCAGAACTAGTTGCGTATTTCAGCAGCAGCTGCCCAACTCGTGATTTTGGGCGTGCACCTCCATTCAGAAATAGTACTGTGTAGACTAGCAACCAGATGGCAGTGTAAACAGTATAATCATGGAAATGAAGGAGAAATCGGAATTGTGAATGTTGGCAAACACGAGCAACTGAACATACATATTGATGTTGCTAAATTATGTGTGTCACGAAAAAGATGATAGCAAGTGCTGGTTGAACATGCAATACAGAAAATCGTACTTAAAACATAATATAGATCAAGTCATTAGACAAGCATACAACACCTGGAAAAAAACACCGGAAGTTAAATCAGTGTACGAAGTCATTTTTACGAATACAAATTCCATTGATTCATGACGACATTATGTCAGTTTTCACTGGCATATAATATAGTCTAGACTTATTGCTTGTTGTAGAATGACATACACTTAAGACGTCATTGGCTTCCGAATTGTAACACTTCAAGCAATTTGCCATATTTGTTGCAGCTTTTGAGACTGTTACATTGTCGGACATCTTAAGTAGTCTATTATCCATTTAAATGTATTTTGACAAGATGACAAAGCGTAGCAGCTTTCATGTAATGCAAACAACAATCCATGGATCACCTGGCTGCGTTTCATATATGTTCTACATAAATCGAGTCAATTTTTTATGACGATTCTCGCTTGATTATATTCGCATGACAGTGACCAAGCACAAAATGTTATTCTGTTGCTAGAGAACTACCGAAGCAAACATCCATTAAATTTAAATATTGAGGAAAGTGTCTGGTTAGTTTTGATTTTGATTCGGAAGATCAAACTGCGTGTGGTGGAACTGATACTGTATTTGGTTTGGGTAATGTTGTTTCCTAATTAAGATATATGTTGCATTTGTTTGTATCACATGTCCGCAAAGGTGCAAAAGAACCTCATATACTTCCACAGTCCTATGAAATAACAAAATTTTGCCTATATTTGAAGGGACAATATTGTATGATATTCGTAAATGAACTAATACTCACACCTCTCCTATGACCTACTCTATATGTGCCGACAATGGAACTCTACAACTGGATTTGACATTCAATGACACCTGTATTCTCCAGTGATAGACGCAAATATAATTGCTCATGAAGGTCAGTCCTGAATAGAACTTTCTATGACAGACTGGAAAACTGGGAACTCAGTGACATTTGGACAACTAATACATGTACTTTGAAAGCATTGACAATGTGAGTGTTATCTTACAGTCTGTAGTAAAATATTACATCTCCAAGACAAACTTACTGATAAAAGTAGAACTGCAAGTTACATACGTATTTGATACAGTGGCTATTATGTGATGTTTAAAATCCAGACATCATGTTTTGTATGTCTGAAACACCATGAACAATCGCTTTTTTACCTCATTTTAAAAGCTACGTATTTTTTTCTTGTGGAACATGCAGACAAGGACATTTTCCCATGCAATTCAAAGTAAACCGCCCACAGTTATACTTCGCATGTAAATGGTAGTAGTATTATGATATGATATCACGTATCAATATCATAATAATACGTTATCACGCATATTGAAATGCAAGCCAAGTAAAATGATTCCCATTGCCATGGAATTATAGTTCTTCAGAATCTCACCTCGAAATGTAGTTAGTGAGGTGCTTGTTCCGAGGATACATCTAGTCTGTGAAGTTTCAAATGTTTTATCAAACAACAAACAATTACACATATTCCCGTAGTTTCACATAAAGGCACGTAAATGTCTGTGACCTAATTAGCAGAACAATTTTACTTTGTTTAAAGTACTAGTAAAGTGCGAATATGATGTTGAGTTATATGAAAGATCTCATTGATCTGAGCAAAATGGCCTTTACGGTATATCAATATCACTATCCATTCAATGGTTACAGCCATTTGAAACTGCCATTCCGGCACTACATTACAGAAGCCTCTTGAAAAGTTTTAGCAGCTCATTAATATGCAAATTAGATGTTAATGAGAATTCATGAGGGGAGCAAATTTTAATTAGGATATTTTAAGCCATGATATAATGATTCTTATTTAAGATTTTGACGATCTGACTAGTGCATATTATCATGTACCATACATAGTCAATATTCACATAACATATACTGTTGCTATCGTTACCAGTCGTTCCCTAAGCCGTATTTACCCATGGTTGCTATGGCCGTTAACAGCCAAGTCAATTTATCACCAGACTTTCTGTCGATTATTTATCAATTAAAATAGAGCTCAAGTTGGCACCATTTTTATTTGTGCATACCCTGTTCTAAGTGGGTTTCCGGCCTAGCAACCACGGTTGCTATGGGCCATACCAGGTCACTGGTTACCTTGACAACAACAGAAAAAGTGAAAACACTGATTATTCATATTGAAAACTGTATGGAATAAGTTTTGATGAACAAGCATAACATTAAATGAATGAATAATACATATCAAAGTTCCTAATTAAAACAGCTTCCCCCGATGACGTCATGACTATCTCATTTGCATACTCATTAGCTAAGTTGTTTTGAAACAGCAAGTTTGCCGATTTCAGTCTTTAAAGTGCTGTAATTTTTGGAGGGATTGTGATATTTACATGCCGTAAAGACCAATTTGCTCAAATCTATGAGATCTTTCATATAAGTTCACATCATATTTGCACTATACTAGTACTTTAAATGAATTTCGTATATTACCAAACAGGGTGTGTTCATCGAACCAACCGGAAACATAATCACAATACCAATTTCTGTATTTGAGTTGGATGATGTTCCGACCATAACTTTAATATATGTCACACTGATAGGACATACATGTAATGTATTGTCCTGATATTCACGCTAAATTAAGCATCAGGTTTTTTTTCAATTAATTCTAATTATTTTAAATATATACCAAAATATACTTACCAAGAGGCCAGGTACCAGTGCCTGTCCCCGAAAGTTGTGAGTAAATTATATACAAACTAATTGCCATTATATTTTATGTAGAACGGACGTAATTGAACAAGCAACATCAATAAAACCATCACATATTTAACCCTAAAGCCCCAATCTAGCTATGAACTGAAAACACTCCAATTAAAATGCGAATTTTCTACGATCCTGATACCCACAGCTGCCGCAATGGTAAATTGAACCAAACAAAAGCAAGGAAAACATAACATCAATTTCTGTATTTGAATTTGACGATGTGCCGACTGAAACCTTATTTTCCACACCCAGAACACAGTGTACTAAAGTCCCTGATCCCCCGAAAGTTGTCAGTTGATTAGATACAAGATCTTTTATATTGTATTTACTATATATTTATAATAAAAGAAAACATCAATAAAACAATCACAAATATTCAATCCTTAAAGCCTCAATCTAGCTATGAAATGAAGACACTCCAATTGCAATGCGAATTTTTTACCATCCTGATATTCACACCTGCCGCAATGGAAATCCAATCTAAACACGCAGAATATCAAACATTATGGCAGTATATCAATATTTCGAAGGTTGTTGAGCTATTGTATATCATCTTTTGCAGTGCATATACATATTATTCTGAATATATAAACATCAGCTATACATAAAAAAGGATATAAAAATGTATTGCGCATAGAGCACGGTGGGTGGGCAATATTTTGTTGATGATATGTGATCATCTGAGAAACTCCTCATTTCCTGATTTATTTAGCTTGAGTTATAATATGAGAGACTGCTCTCTATGGTGGGCTGGAGAGCATCAATATAGTCTAGGCAATCTGTGATCTGACCTCAAACAAATTGCAACAGTTTTCAAACAAGTTTTTTTTGTTCTTATGTATGTGGAGAAACATATTCTGAAAGTATAGAAGAATATATTTTGTGAAACATTGTTCAATTAGCACAAATCTAAGATGGACACCATTCGCAATGGAGTGATATATAACTTTTGACCTAATCAACTCTGAATCAAGTGTAATATAAAATGTTTTCGAGGTAATTTTTATACTGGAGAAATTGATTTTGTCATCTACAATATAATTGGAGGTCACATTCAAAGTTCAATTCTAAAGTAGATTTTGGTTGTTTTTGTTGCGAAAAATAGCAAATATGGCTCAATTTGTGCACCATTTGTTCCATACACCAGATCCACAAAGACGGTATTGCAGATCAGTTGATGCTCCATACTTTTACAATACCATGTTTAAAATAAAAAAAATAAAAAATTATTAATACAAGAATAGTTGTACTTCAGCTTCCTGAAAATGTATATTTTATTACGCATATTCATGCGGTTTAAAATCGGGTAATAATGAGGATCGGGTCTGTTTATGAAAAGATTAAGCCCATACATGTCATAAATAAGATGTCCGCGTCGGGGAATCATGTCGACTGTGCTACAGTGAGTGTCCTCTTCCTCTGTGCGACACCCATTTCACATCCATACAAAAGTTCATCAACTCATTTTGGTTGATTTTAAGATATTCAGTTTATATTATGGATTCGATTTTCTCTATCTAGAATGCTACATGTTTTGGTAGCGGGTTGTCTTGCGGCATGTTCGGGTGCACATCAAGGCTCAATTCCCACATAAATTGATAAAAATGTGTTCTGATTTTCACGAATGTGTTATCTGACGTGTTGGATATGTAAACTATATGTTACCGGATCCCACTACAAAGCTGTTTTCATTTGGCAACTTTTTTTGCAGATATATGTAATGAACGAAACCAAATTGCTTGTATTCAGCATACAACGTACATGTTCAACATATACATTATATGAAGCCAGTGAATGTAATTAGAATCCAACTACTACGGAATATCAGTTTCAATAAACGTTTCCAACTGATATTCAAAACTGGGTGACTACGTCATACAGAAAACGTATTGCTTGGTTTGTTTGAAACGTATAAAAAGACATATGTAATCACTAATTTACACGATTACTATGATATTATACAACAATGTCTCGGTTCATCATCCATGAGTGTATGTGTTTGTGCCCACCAATTTTGGGGTCGCGGGAATGCGTTATCTTCGTGAATTCGTGATCATTAGGTTTACATTATAAATCAATGGCAAAGTTGCCCACTGCAGTATCTGAGGATTTATGGGCAATCATGATCAGTCCTTACGGTCATAAGATTTCCACAATTTCCAGGGGTAAAACCGTCCCAGATATCAAAATATAATGTTCATAAGCAACTACATGGGCAATATCACGGCAACAGTAACAGCCAAAACCTCAATCCAGCCATGAAATACAGCCGTCAAATAAAACTGTCGTTTCTGGATCATATATTTTAAATGTAGTGTTTTTTAGCAGGAGTTTATTGTCTATTTCCCGTTCATTGTTGACATAGCTTGCCTACATAAACAGGACGTCTTCTATTTTTAGCACGCCTCTTCCACGTGGAATTTCTTGCCTGGAGAGGAACCGGGCAGCTGTTTGCTGAATAAATGTTTGGGGTTGTCATCTCTCATACGTTCGTGTGTTACCTTAATAGACGCGTGCATAACTGTTCTCCTGGTGTATAACTTTGAAATTAATCCTACTGCCGGGATGGTAATAGCAAAACAGCGTATTTTTCACGGGGATGAATTCATACTTGAGCTTATCTCCCAGAAAGGAGTGTTATGGGAATCATTTATCATAACAAAATGTTATGGCAGTGAGCGGTAAGTTGATACTCCAGCGGTCGATGCCATTACATCTGTACTCAAGTGTAGCAAAAGTGCAACATAAAATCATGGTCCTCTTTTGATAAGTGTTGATATATACTACGTTAAAGCCTACGAGTTTCGACAGCGGGTACTCGTATTAGTTAGCTGTGCAATATTATTCGAATCATGAGAATATACATGTAAAAAGTGGACAACTCAGTTGTATGGTAATAGCGAGCACGATTTTCAACAGTGAACTGGTATAATGCTGGATTATGATGGCATGAGTGTTGCAAAGTATGCTCGTATGAAAACGTAAACGGCCAGTGCCTCGGTATGTGTGAAATAAGTCTGCTGAGTGGAAGTCGAGGAAAACAGTGATGAAGATTAGAAACACGTGCCTGACGGATTAAATATGGTATACATTTAGTGGGTGAGTAATATTAATAGAGTAAGGTGCATTACTTGGGCCGGATTTCGGCGCGCAAAAAAAGCACGGTGGGTAGGCGATGTTCCTTTGATGATCTGTGCTCATCTGTCTCATGTTCGTATTTGGTGGCGGCAGGTAATTTGGTTTGATTTGTAATATGAGACACGACTGTCCATAATGGGTCGAGTATCAATATCTGCCTTTGAATAATTACTGAGTCCAAAGCACAAACAGAACCATAAGGTCAAAATAAATTCGATTGAAGATCATATATAAAAACGTAAACGGCCAGTGCCTCGGTATGTGTGAAATAGGTCTGCTGAGTGGAAGTCAGGGAAAGCTGTGATAGATGGGTTGACACACAAATGTTTTCTTTTTTTCGATTTTCTGTTTGTATCTGATGATTCATTCATATAGCATGCTACCTTGAACATAATATTTTCAATACACATATCCATGCATTTTATAACTGGGCAATATTGTTGGTTGAGTCTGTTCATGACGAGATGAGGCCAATTCATATAATTAACCATATCCTTGTTGGGGATATAGAAGTCAAGTGTGGCACAGCAAATGCGATCTCTCTTGTTCGGTGGGACACCCGTATCATCTCCATACGAATATTTATATATCACATCCATATAAAAGTTTTTTCAAAAGATTTTGGCTCACGCTTTTCTCCATCCAGAACATGAGTGTTGAAACAACATGGATCATTGGGCATTTTTGCACATTATGTAATATACAAAACCAAATTGCAAACACATTGAACATATACCACATATAAATAGTATGTAAAACTAGTATGTGTATTTAATTACCATGGATTATCGGTTTTATTAAACATATGCTACTGGCAGTCAAGACTGGGTAAACAATAACGTGCTGACGTATATCAATACGACAAAAAACGAATACAGTACGTATGTGCACCATCATTGGCGGACTTATTCCTATATTCATATGAAGCTGAGTTTATCCAAAATCTCATGAAACGAGGAGATAAACAGCCAAACGGCCAATTAGCCAATTCGTTCAATTTTATCATAGATATACTGATGATGTCATATCACTGGATAATCCTAGGTTTGGTGAATATCTACATCAGATATATCCAGACGAACTGGAAATCAAAGAAACAACTGATTCTCCAACATCAGCTTCGTATCTTGACATTTACCTTGAAATTGACCTTGAAGCAAACTGTGTACAAGGTTATATGACAAACGTGACGATTTTAATTTCCCTATTATCAATTTTCCTGTCTTGAACAGTAATATCCCAGCATCACCAGTCTATGATGTCTACGTATCACAGTTAATCCGTTATGCTAGAGTATGTTCGTCTTACCAGGAATTCCTAGTCAGAACACAGTTTCTGACTTCCCAACTCCTTAAATATGGATAAGTAAAACCTAGACTGAGGTCGACATTCAAGAAGTTGTATGGTCGACACTATGATCTGGTTGAAGGTTACGCCAAGCCTGTCACACATATGATGGAGGATATCATTCTATCCTTGCGGGGCAGGAGATGCTTTCTAATGCACCTGATCTCACACTCAGCTGGCTGGGCGTCTGTGATATTCACATGGCTCTGACTATGATACTGGTAGTATCCCTCGGATTTGACAACCGTTACTGAACTTGTAAACTTCGTCCATGGATTCGGTCTTGGAATGGGAATTTGTCTGTTTGTTGGTATCCTTTTGTGCTTTCGTAATAGATACCCAATGGAAATACCCAAAAAATAAACTCGTATTCGATATATAATCCAATTAGTGACTGTCGCCTTGATTGTGGAATAAGGACCTTTCAGTAGATTTCGCAATCGGATTATGGCTTTTGAGGCAGTTCTGTTGGATGCTCCATGGAAAGTGTTATCTTCGACTGATTCAAGATGAAATTGGACATTAGGTTCATGATATGGATATGATTGTCCTTCTCCGCCATGATGGGCCCATGTAGCGCAGCTTACTAATTCTTCTAAATTCAATGAAGATTAAATATGTGCCAGACGGATTAAATATGGTATACATTCAGTGGGTGAGTAGTATTAACATAGTAAGGTGCGCTACTTGGGCCGAATGGTGATTGTTTGGGCCCAAGTGTCATATCATGCGCTTTCCACTATATTCAATATGGATTAATAAGGTGAAAAACGGAGTAAATGACATTCATTTATTGGGCGAGTAGTATTAAGGTGCAGTGTATGATACTTGGTCCAGTGTTCACTATTGTAGAATTTGCCATTGTTCACTTTTTCGACAAACTAGCGTCAATCGACTGGCTGAAAACGAAGAATCACTAGCGGATGTGATCGCTTTCCAAATAAGCTCGACAACATTCTGAATGTCGAAGCCAAACAATAACACGCCAGTCTTCCCATGACACATTAGAAGTGGAAAGCTCGAAGCACCTCTTTGGAGAGATATGCAATATTCATTCTTGTCTATCATGTCAAATGTACAAGGTAAACTACTTTTCCATTAGCTGATTAGTGTCATTAGACCAAACCCAGCCTTTCTCGTGTTTCTGCTTTTTTGGGGGATCAATCGCAATGTGTCCATCAAACTCGAATGTCCTCATTTGCTCTGAAGGCTTAAGCTCGGTACAGTTTCAGGAAATAAGTTGCAAAAACGATATTTTCACAACACATTGAAATTGAAGAAATATGAATTGAGTGGACGATAAGAAAATATACCACACAAAACAAGATTATGTCCTGGCAGACAACTAGATTTCCTCATACTCCATGTGTGTGAAGAAATGTGAAGAAATGTGTAGTTGGAATAGCTATTCAGTCAACCCCCCAGTGATTCCTTATAAATTTACATACTTTCGCTCTACTTTATAACAATCAGACGTGCCGAACCGTTGGAATCGCCACATTATCTCGTTGACATACTGAATATTCTGCCCTCTTCGAGATCCAATGGCAGTTGAAATATCAGCTGGTGAAGTGTTCTTATCCGTCGTACCTTCTCACCCACACGTAAATGTATTACAAATTAAGTTATCAGCATGTGAAGCAAAAACGTTTTTTCTGAGTATATGATCTGACTGATGAAAAAAAAAAACATTTGGAAATTTACAAGTGTGGTGTTCTTCAATCGTGCTCAGGGTTGATGTCTGAACCTTACTGCGCACGCGTCTTGTATATGAGATTATGGAGCGAATATGGTGATATGGTGCTACTGAAATATACACACATGGATTAGGAAAATCCCTCTCGTTGGTTTCATACCAAACTATACTGTTTCTCTGTGGATACGCTAAAGTGTATGTCAAGGCCAACCTCATTTCGACATAATAAAACAGAGTGGGAAACTGAATGGTTTTCCGACACTATACACTACATGTACGCAGACAACAATCCCTCTCGTTGGTTTCATGCCAAACTATACTGTTTCTCTGTGGATACGCTAAAGCTAAAGTGTATGTCAAGGCCAACCTCATTTCGACATAATAAAACAGAGTGGGAAACTGAATGGTTTTCCGACACTACACACTTCATGTACGCAGACAACAATCACAGATCAAACTCAATGAAAGCATTGGACAATGGATATCCAATTTCTATTCCAGTTGTTTTGCTTATACTATACATCAACGACCCTTGATCGAACTTCGGTACAAACAAAAATAATATGCATACTGAATTGCAGGATTGTATGTTAATTTAATGAATCATTTAAATTGGGTGACCATTCGCATGGGACACCGCAAGTACTGTTTTGCATGAGGACTATGTTTTAAAGCCCACTATGAACACCTAAAACCCACTATGAACAAGTTTTACCAACATCAGCTTCGTTTCAGACAGTAATCTCTCTACATGAATTTTCATAGTCATCCCTAGTGTGTCGTGGAATTGGGAGTTTTGTACTTATCACATAGAACCGATACCGTCATGACCATGCAGCAAAGTAAGTACACGTGAAATTGACGTGAAGGAGTCGATTATATTTGTGTCAATATAGAATATCTAACCCCTCTAAACGTCATCCACGCATCATATACACACCACTGAACTGCATATTATATTTCACCTACTCTAACATTTATCAGTACACAAGATCAGCTCCACGTGATTACATGCGACACATTGGACAGTTATTTTATTACATTTGACGTAGTATTGTTTATTTATTATGTGTATGTAGTTGTTTATTATTTAGACACAAACCCACTTCAAGGAGTATAATTTCTTCCTGGAGCCAACACTGTACACCGTATGTACTATGGTGTGATGTATGTACGTTAAGTAGTATTTATACTGATTTATCTTTTTTGGCTTTGGCATCCTTTGCAGGGCTAGTTTTGTTATCTAGTTTCGAGACATGCTGAACCTTTCTCTGAGAAAGAATCAAGTAGTGAATAAATTTATCCAAAATTTGTAACTCGCTAGAGGTATCTCTATTGAATGTTTTGTGACTCAGAGAGAACACTCAGTAAATTGATTGACAGTCAGGAGAAAAATATTTGTATATTGAGTTTGTATCTGAACACATTTTCCTGTTTTTTTGCTACCAGTTACTAGCCTTGAAACAACGAACAACTAGTGAAAAGTCAATTTCTAACCAGGAAATCAGATACCTTTGAACATTGGTTGAGCTTCAAATGAAAGACTGCTGAGGCAGCACGTCTGAAGACAAATAGTTTAGATTCCAGTTCAGATATTATGTTTATGGGTAATATTTATTGATTTTATGTTCTTTTACACGTCTCTTCACACAACATTGTATCCATTGTATGAATATATATAGTTATATATACTTAAGATACTTATATATACTAATATACTTAAAATACATTTATATCTGTTATATATCACAGTAACAAAAATTTTGTGAATCAGATATTCTAATTGTTCATCAATTAGCTTTCACCTATAATGGTATGTGTGTATGACATGACATATATGAATGATGTTGAATCAATATACAAGGCTCATAACATATAGTAACATATGTACGATCTATCATCTCTCTACTCTGGGCTACTACATATCCGTGCTATCTGTATCTATTGTTTTTATTTTCACAGTTTACTATCAGGTGAATTTTATAGCATGATACAACATCATCCCCTGGGGAACTCAAAATTTGCAAATGGAGAAAAAATACTGATTTTTTAATGCTGATTCTGTTACATATGTTTCTATTGCTCATACGAAAGAATGATAATGAGAAATGGAGTGTGCATCAATGACCATGTATTCTGTGGTGGAAAAACAACAGACCGCTTCAAATCAATTAGGAAATGGTTATCGAACAGAAAATGGAAATTGACTGGTGCAAATGTGACAATTCGTACGTTGACACCATTTAATGTCGTATTTGTACATCATGCAGTACATTTGCATGCCAATAATATAAAGACGTACACACATACATTCTGGCTTCGTGAAAAAACAACACCAAAAACAATGTTTTCTAAGGGCCAATATAAATCAATTATGTGTGGTGTTCTCAAAACAAAGCCGGAATAATAGTTTATTCCAGTGTTACAATGACATCCGTACAATGGAAGTGGCCACCACAAAAAACCTTCGTACAGCGTTTGTGAAAAAAGCCGAGAGAAAAAAAATGATACCGATGATAACCATACCGATGATAACAAAATACATCATATAAAAGAAGTACTTTATTGCTGTAGCAGGTATTTAAATCACTGCCGTACTAGTACGTGTGTCTTTATCTTCAATGTTTTATTCGTCAGATGAAAATTGGATATCCAGTTTTAGATATTAATAATATTATGATTTGCTACCTGATGTGTGTTATGCAGTATATAATTACAATTAAGCATATAATATTTTCCTATTATATGAAAATTATTATTTGCCATGCCATGTATTGACATGCAATATGTCACAGGTGTTTTCCAATTTGCGCAGACATGCTTGTCTTGAGTTAAAACCAGAAGTATTTTGGTTTGAGTTCTGAAGTAATTTCGGTCTGCTCACCCAGTGATTCATTGTCAACGTGTCCTTCCTTGAAATTTTATACCAATCACACGTGCTGAGCCGCTAAAACCGCGATGTTATTCAAGGTAACTGTCTAATTGACATACCATATATTCTGCTCCATTTGTTTGCTGGTGTGAGTCACCGGCATGTTTGCAGTTATATATGTTAATCGTTGTGTACCTGCAAAAGAAACACATACATATATAAAGGTACGTCTGGTTTGAAGGTACAATGGTTTGAAGGTGGAATTAATTTCCTGAGTCATTTTCATCCGAATACATGGAATCATTTCTGAATTGATGAACCACTGCATCTCATTACATTATTGCATGTTTCTCCTATTGGAAATAATTTTTTTAGAAAAGATTTATTTTAGGTCCTGGAACATGTTGAGTGTGATTTTCAATATTGTCTTGATTATCATGCCGCTTGTGTATCTACATATTTAACGCACTGTCTGAGAAATCCTGCTCGTTGGTTCAACATCGATACAACGTGCTCTTCCAGCAAATGGGCGTCAGTGTATGCCAAGGACAAAACATAATTCATCTCTACAGAATGAGAGATCCAAAGAGGTAATGCTGAAATAATTTCTATCTACAGCCCATTGTACATGTTGTTGTAGTTATGCCCTATACATTCAGATCAGTTCTCAAACAGTAATACCTATCCTCAACAAACTAAGCTAAACTTTTCTGTAAAACTGACTTGATTACAAAAAAAGTATAATGTTCTTGGGGCAGAATGTCTGGGCAATATCAATGCAACAGTAACAGTCAATGCCTCAATTCGGCCATGAAAACCGTTAAATAAAACTGCCGTTTTTGGATCATATATGTTAAATGTAGTTTTACAGCAGGAGTTTAATGTCCATTTCCCGATGATTGTTGACATAGCTTGTCTACATAAACAGGACCTCTCTTATTATTAGCACTGCTCTTCCGGGAGGAATTTCTTGCCTGGAAAGGAGCCAGGCAGCTGTTTGCTGTATAATGCTTGGCGGTCATCATCTCTCATACATTCGTGCGCTATCTTAATAGACGTGTGCGGATCTCCCCTCCCGGTGTTTAGCTTTGAAATTAACCCTACCTCCGGGATGGTAATCGCTACAAAAGGGATTTTTCTCCCGGATGATTTCATACTTAAGCTTATCTCCCAGAAAGAAGTGTGTATGGGAATCATTTATCATTACGAAATGTTATGGCAGTGAGCGTTAAGTTGGTGCTCCAGCGGTCGATGCCATTTCATATGTACTCGAGTGCAGGAAAGCGCAACATGAAATCACAGCCATGACTTGATAAGTGTTGATAATACAGTAAGTCCTACGAGTTCCAAAAAATGATATTCGTGTCAATTAGCTTTGCAATATTCCTCAAATCATGAGAATATATGACTGGACTACTCAGTTGTACGTTAAAACTGAGCACAATTTTCCACAGTGTACTGATATATGCTGGATTTTGGTGGCTTGCGCGCTGCAAGTATGATCAGTTTACACGTATCACGCTGAAATACGCAATGAATGACTGATCAATAAAACTGTTTCCTTTGTCTCCAATAATGTGTGTGTGTTTCCTCAGCAGCTGGCCACCTGGTGAGTTTGGGCATGCAGCCCCATACTGAATTATTACTGGGCAGACTTCCAATCAGTGTAAACATTGCAATCACGAACGGCTTCACCTACACTCTGTTATTTGAGAACTAAGCCAAGGTCGAAGCTGATCATGATGTGAAATATAAATCATTCGGTTAGCGGACAGACCAATCACAGTAAACGTGTACTTCAAAACAGACACGGGGCGGAAATTGAGGAGAAATCGGAATTACGAATGTTGGCAAACACAAACAAATGCACATACATAATAATGATGCTGAATATTATACGAATCTTTTCAGGAAAAAAGATTAGGTGACGATTAACCATGCAATGCATAATATCATATTACTTCAGATATGACGTAGAACAAGTAATGCCCTCTGCGACTCATATTACTTCAAATATGATGTATAACAAGTAATGCCCTCTGATACAGTCGAAATAAAAGCACCATTGCCGAGAAGAATCACTCAATTTGGGTACAAATTCGCGTTTGTTCCACAAATGAAAAAAATCCATTCATTTCTGATGATTTTGTTTTGGTTGAGTTAGTGTTTTTCATTGACACGTATTGAATTTTCAGTTAATTCCTTTTGGATAGAATCCATTACATTCATTATGCCATTGACTTCTCAATAGTCGTGGGGGAAAATCTCAAATAATATCAAATGTATTCTTGTGCATGGTTTCTTCACTTTGAAAAACGTTATGCAATTAGCAATGTATTGCAATGTTGTGTCACAGCTTTTGTGAGGGAGACATTATTGCATTGTTGGACAGCATATGTGGTCTTTTGTCCGTATAAATGCATCTGGACACAGGATGACAAAGTGAACATACTTCCGTACCAGCTTCCATGCAATGCAGGCAACAATTTGGAACCAATTTCTGTCGTTTGTTTTACACTATCTTGCTCATAATATACATGGCTCTGTTGGTGGGACGTGCTCTTTCATTGATATTTTTGCCTAAAGTTCGCAAAGCATGGCTGGTTTTATATCAGTACTACATAAATATGTCGAATTTGTGACATTACCGGTAACCTTTCTCGCTCGATTCACACGCGAATATCAATGCACGAATCAGTGCCTTCCGTTTGAGGGAGAACTATTGAGACACCAGCAAAATATTGGAAAATCTACAAGATTATCTTCAGTTTTGATTTGGAAGATTAACGTGGTGAAATTGGCAATATATTTGGTTATTGGCAATATATTTGGTTATCATTGTTCCCCAATTTGTATATATTTTGTGACCGAGATCAGAGTTCGTCTGTTATGCAGTTTTTGTCTCGCTGTTTTGCGGTTGCTATCGCAATATAATGGTATGTGCACCGTGATGTAACAATTGGGTTATTTTTGACAAAACTCAGAGACACAACTGCCCAGGGAATGGTCGAAGACGTATGTGTTGTGTATGTGTGTTTGTTTTAGACCCCAGCTCGTAGCTCCATCAAAAGGTGCAGCGTGACACGTTGCTGTTCCAGCTATTACAAACACATCCGCAGAGAGGGACAAGAGATGGTTTCCCAATCCTATGGAAAATCAAAATTGTTTATTTCTTTAGGAAATAGAACAAATACAAATTGTCATTTGTAACTTATACTCCCACCACTCGTATGACCTATAGTTACGACAATTCTAAATGTGCTGACAATGGAAGCCTGCATTGAATTTCACATGGATGACACGTGTTCTCTTTGGGTTTAGAGCTGCATGTGCTTGCACATCAAGGACACAGCTGAAAAGATCGTCTTGCAATAGAATGGAAAACTTAATGAACTATGAACAACACATAGATGTACTTTAATAACATTGACAATGTGACTTTGAATGTACAGTCTTTAGTCAAATATTGCACTCCTAAAATAAAAGCTCCTAAAATAAATATAATGTAGAACTGCAAGTTACGTACGGATTTCACTCAGTGGATTTTATGTGATCTTCGGAATCAACACATGATGTTCTGTATGGCCAAGGCACCACTGTATTTAAAATATGCATTCAATCTTTCTTGCGAATTTCTCATGTGAAGTGTTGATTTTACAAACATGACCAGACTACAAAATTGTTAATTGGGCATTTGTCCCCGCAGACATCAGCGCAAAGCAGACGTCAGCACAAATCGGGCATTTTCAAAATATACATATTTACTATGCACATTTTTCAACTAGATTGGATCACCAGTTTCATTGAACACTCACAAATGATAATGAAGTCTGAGAATGTAATAATGGCACAAGTAAATCAATATGTTGAAAAAACGAACATTCGTGGCAGATAACCAACAGAAACATCACAAAATCAACTGGCATTTGATATATATTTCAAGTATTGACTGCCTTATGATTATGAGAAAAGCATGTTTCACAATCGTATTGACCTTGAAGGCAGGTCTGAGCGCTGTTCTATGGCAATTGTCCTCTCTTTGTTTAGCAGGCGATCACATTATTGTTGTCACATAATAACGGATTTCCAGAGGAAGTTTATCCACTGATTGAGTTTATGATATGGGTTTCTTTTTCACCTTCCAGGACATGTGCTTGCTATTGATGACACCATTCGTTTATGTAAATGTTTTCGACACACTAGCCTCAATCCACTGGCTGGAAATGATGAATCACCCGCGGATATAAACACGTTTTGGCCAATGTAGCGAACTATACTACACCACCACTACTCACTGTGATACATGGGCCCGCGTTTTAAACAACAACGTCAACAATAGTCTGAATGTCAAGGCTAAACAATAACTGTATCATTCTCTCCTGTAACACATGCCTTGTCAGTAGTAGTGTGAAGCTTGAAGCAGCTGTTGGGAGAGATATACCATATCATTGTTGTCAAGCATGTCAAATGTACAAGGTAAATCACTGTCATGATACCAAACACATTTGTCGTAGAGTTACAACTCATTTGTGAGTGTGATCATATTGCACTGGTTTAGAAACAAACACAATGTGTCCATTAAACTTGAATCTCCTTATTCGATCTCAAAGCTCAAACCAGTTGCACATACTGGGATTATGTTGCAAACAAAATATTGACAACACAACAAATGAACATTTACTTTTGACTGATGTGGGGTGTTTCATAGGGCGTGTATACATATATATGTGTGCTCTGAGAAGTTCATTATGACTGTTATGACTGTGTATGCTTGACTGTACTGTTTGGAGAATATGACACATTTGCACATCGCAATTGCATGTTTTGTGAATTTCTGACACATTTGTAGGAGAGAAGAATAATGATGAGTAACCATTACGTGATACAAACCCTCCACATACATTGATTGAAAATGAAGGAATATAACTGAGTGGACGGGCAGAAAATATACCACACAAAACGATATGTCCTGGCGGACAAATGGAATTCCTCATGTCTTCGTGTGTGAGAAGACATGTTCAGTTTTATGTAAATATTCCGTTTTGTTCTTTCGTCTTTATAGACAAAACATTGTGCCCACCGTACTCGCTGGAATCAAGATGTGAATGTTAATACATACTGTTGGTGCATTATTGAAAGCTTAACAACAATAATCGTACCAAGTTTCCATATTTGGTTTGATACCCACGATCTCAAGAGAGGATGGAATAGTTATTCAGTTGAATCTTCCAGGGATTCATTGTAAATGTACATAGTGTCAATCTACTTTATAGCAATCAGAGGTGCCGAACCATATTATCCAAGGGTAACTATCTTGTTGACATATTGAATATTCTGCCATCTTCGTTTTTTTCCAGAGATCCAATGACAGTTGAAATATCAGCTGGTGAAGTGTTCTCATCTGTCGTACCTTCTCACCCACACGTAAATGTATAACAAATTAAGTTGTCCGCTTGTGAAGAAGAAATTCTGTTGTTGGCAGAACAATTACGAAAGATTGCCAATTTTTATAATTTCTGACAAAAAAATGATATAATGTGATGAAAAGTATGGTGTTTACACAAAAATAGATGCATAAACTATCAATTTGATCAAAAAAAATGGGCAACATTAAAACCATTGTAGGTCTGAACTCGGATATACAGCTACAGTGATAGTGATATTTTATTCACCATTCACATTATGGTACACGTCAATAAGTAAAAACATATAGATAGACATCGAGCATCATTACATCAGATGGCTTTACAGATAGAGAGTAGATAACGAATTAGTATGTGAATCGTGGGACCAGTGTAACCTGTGCCAGATATGTGTTCATCATTATTGATTTCAATTTTTTCTTCACGGCCGGTTTACGTTGTATATATCTACTTCTAAAATGGACTGCCCAGTTGTTCCAGATAACGGGGAAAGACTGGAAGATTGCGTGAAAAATGCCTATTTGTTACTGGTATATACATCAGTTCGGATTGTCTCGTAGTATAAGTGTTCTGAATATTTCGGTTAAGGTTAAACATTGTAGAAAACGACTCCGGGAGATGGCCTGACATTTGATCAAATATGAATAATACAATCTGATATTGATATAAATCAGATACTTTTAGAATACAATTACATTTGAAGTGTTCGGAGACAATTTCGGGGATGGACATGTCTGCTTGATTGATTGCAAACAATGCACTTCTAAAATGGACTGCCCAGTTGTTCCAGATAACGGGGAAAGACTGGAAGATTGCGTGAAAAATGCCTATTTGTTACTGGTATATACATCAGTTCGGATTGTCTCGTAGTATAAGTGTTCTGAATATTTCGGTTAAGGTTAAACATTGTAGAAAACGACTCCGGGAGATGGCCTGACATTTGATCAAATATGAATAATACAATCTGATATTGATATAAATCAGATACTTTTAGAATACAATTACATTTGAAGTGTTCGGAGACAATTTCGGGGATGGACATGTCTGCTTGATTGATTGCAAACAATGCACGCGATATTTTCTTATTAATATTCAATATATGTTGTTGCCAAGATAGAAATACCCTGGAATTTTTCCTCGCAGTCGTTTCCTATACGGTTGGTTTAATACAGTATTACTGATTGATATTGCTTGTTCACTCATGTTCCCCTTCATTTGCTTTGGACGAATTATGATATATTTGGTTTTGCTGGCATTGAGTCAGAGTTTGTTAGAGCAGAACCACTGGTATAAGTCATTTAATTCATCGTTTATTGTTGAGTGCAGGGTAATTAGGTCTCGGTGGGAGGAAAACAGTGTCGTGTCATCGGCAAAGGACAAAATGTTTGCATTAAATGATTTGCCTATGTCGTTCACATAAAAAGATACAAGATAGGCCCTAGGATAGACCCCTGGGGGACACCACAGCGTATGTCCGCGAGATCAGAATTTGCATCATCGCAATTGACATATTGAGTTCGATTTGTTAAATAACTGCGAAACCATGTATAGATATGTTCTTCTTTGTTGATTATATGGAGAATAATGAGCAATTTAATCTACTATATTAAAGTTGTTAATCACAAAACTTTCCCATCCCAACATATTTCCGCTGGCCACAAAAATAATTATCTTCACTGTAGGCTACTAAGGCTACTTGTATACGAATTTATGATGGATGTCTTTTGACGTGGGCATGTAGCGAATAGTGATATGCCACTGAAGTATATAAACAGATACATACACGGATTGGAAAAATCCCCTCATTGGTTTGATACCAGAGCATCCTAGTTCTCCATGGAAACGCTAAAGCGTATGTCAAGGCCAACCACATTTCGACATCATAAAAATTAGCCCAATGGGCTAGTAAGGTTACCGGAGAAATATACAGAGTTAAGCCGAAAAAGTTGAAAGTCAAATTCAAGGTGACCACTGAAATCGCCATATCTCTAACCTCGAAAATGGGATCAAAGGTTAAATTCTAGATCACCAAACTATTCAGCATACAACATTTCCTATATGTTCACTATGGACCCCTAAGCTGTAAATTTGATAATAAGCGAGATATAAGCCATTTTGTAATCTTACTTTGAAAATAAAATGACTGACCTTGAAATTTAGGTCAAAGGTCAAATTCAATATTATTAAAATATTCAGAATATATCATTTCCTATATGTTCACAATTGATTCTTAAGCTGTAAAGTCGATAATAAGCAAGATATTGGCCATTTTGTCCTGTGACCTTGAAAATAGGTCAAAGGTCAAATTCAAGGTCATGAGAATTTTCAGCATATATCATTTCCTATATGTTCACAATTAATTCCTAAGCTGTAAAGTCGCTAATAAGCAAGATATTGGCCATTTTGTCCTGTGACCTTGAAAATAGGTCAAAGGTCAAATTCAAGGTCACGAGCATTTTCAGCATATATCATTTCCTATATGTTCACAATTGATTCCTAAGCTGTAAAGTCGCTAATAAGCAAGATATTGGCCATTTCGTTCTGTGACCTTGAAAATAGGTCAAAGGTCAAATTCAAGGTCACGAGCATTTTCAGCATATATCATTTCCTATGTGTTCACAATTGATTCCTAAGCTGTAAATTTGCTAATAAGCAAGATATTGGCCATTTTGTCCTGTGACTTTGAAAATGAGGTCAAAGGTCAAATTCAAGGTCACGAGAATATTCAGCATATATCATTTCCCATATGTTCACAAT